>CM035157.1:93167918-93512903 GCA_020205615.1 Panax quinquefolius | reverse complement strand
ATTGTTCAACTTGCTTACAAAGAGCTTTCATTTTTGTTCCACAACAAATTAAAACTTTACATAATCCCATCTGTCAACATTGTCTTTGATGGTCTGGGATGATTCACCATTAAAATTGGAACTCTGTCCACTGCTCCAACTAATCATATTGACATCTTCTTCTTTGTGTTGAGGAAGAAGAGGGTTGTCTTTATACATGAGGTTGATCCGGTTTGGTAACTATGATCTCACCGTTGTCTATCAAATCTTGGATCTTGTGTTTCAAGGCCCAACAATCTTGAGTATCATGTCCAGGTGCCCCAGAATGATAAGCACACTTTCGAGTAGCATTGAAACCCCTCCCATTAGGGTTGGCTGGTGGAAGAAGATCGTAATTTTCTTACGAGTAGTCGGAAGAGCAAGAATATTCATGAACGAGTCCCCTAAAGGGTGTGTGAGCGTTCGAGGGCGCTTTGCTTCTCCACCTTTAGGCAATGGAGAGTTTGAAGATCGTGCTTGAAAAGGGAGTAGTTTCTCTCTGTATAGGCATATTTCGATTGCCTTTTTGACCTTGTAGTATCAAAGAAATATCCTCCTCTTTCTTTTTATGGATTCTGCAGGGGTTGTTTCCATAAGTTAAAATGGATTTGCTCAACAATTCCGCTTAAGAACGGCTAGGTCTTGAATCTTTTTCGATTTCAACCCTATCTCGACCATCTCTACGTGTTTGATCATTTCAGAAAGTGGTTTGCCAATACCAGCTCTACGTCTTGTATGTCTATGAAGGTTATGACCATTTCTGATTCCGTCATGGAAGTAATAACTTGAGCAGCAAGGCGCCTCCACCTTTGAGCGTACTCTTTGAAAGACTCATTAGACTATTTCTTGACCTCGGTAATCTGGTACCGGTCAGGAGCCATCTGAGATTGAAAGCTCTACTGAGTGAGGAAGGCATGAGCTAGCTCTTCCTAGCTACGGATCTTTGAGTTGTCTAATCTGGTATACCATGAACGGTGTGAGACCCCGAATTTTATGAAATAAAAGTATTCAATTTTTTCTATTTTGGTAAATAGTTAAATTGATAAAAGTTTAAAGTTAAGGGTGACATTTGAAAATATTTCAAAGTAAACAAGTTGTCATAAAATAATCGGTGGTAAAATACGCGTGGTTGCATAGTAGCACACGATATTGATTATTAATGCTTACGTGAGAAGTCACTCGGTTTGATTCAATTATTGTCGATATTTTATATATTATTAAATCAATAATTGAGATAACAAAGTTATTAATATTATTATTTACAATATTGCTTACATGCAGAAGTTACGCCGAGGAGAGGTTTGGTCACCTAATTGCTGGCTTGATAGGGAGAAATCCTTATTGAAAAGCCCCTCTTTCACAGGAACAACCTCAGTCGATTAATAGTGTGAATTATAATAATGATGATGAAGTTTTGTTTTATTAGTATTATTAATGTAATAAAATAGAAAAGCTTTTATATAAAATGAATACTTTTATAAAGTTATTTGTTTTATTAGACAATAATTAGAATATATTATATTTTATTATGCATAGTGTTTTCATAGTTCCTGTATAGTGTTTGCATAGTAAATTTTTTTATATAAAGCAGAATACTTTTATAAAGTTATTCATTTTATTAGATTATAAATAGAATGTATTATATTTTATTTAAAAGATTTTGTTTTATTAGAATATTTTATAGTAAACCAATCTGGACCGTCCCGTTTAAAAGTAAATTAACTGGACCGTTCGAATTAGTTACTATTTAGTTCATTCTCCTATAAATAGAAGCGTTCATTCCTTCATTATTTCTTACGAATTCACTAAAACTCTAGAGAGAGAAACTATAGAGAGAAAGAAGAAAAGTATTCGCTACTTCACTACTCCTATATCTAGTTTGTTCTAAGGTAAGGGATATTATTTCTTTCAGTATTCATGAAGGAACTTCTATTATTCCATTCTTTATTATTACATTGAATAACTTTGTATCATGGACTACCCTATACATGGTGAAATTCTTCTATTATTCCATTCCTTATTATTATGTTGGAATAACTCGCTCTATGTGAATCTCGCATACATGGTGAAATTCTTCTATTATTCCACTCTTTATTATTACTGTCGGAATATCCACATCTATGCGTTTACGCGTGACTGGATTCCATTATTTATTATTACATTTGGAATATCCCGCCGATTGCAAATTACGCTTTGACCTAGTTCCGTTCTTTATTATTCTATTGAGAATAACCTGTCTGTGCGATCTATCGCATGCATGGTGAATTCTTCAGTTATTCCATTGTTTATTATTTTATTGGAATAACCTGTCTATGTGGATTACCATATGCATGGTGAATGATCCTTTGTATTCATTCCTTATTAAATTGCGGAAATGATCTGTTTACATGAATTAGGATGAAAGTCATAATAAAAGCATTGGACTGATGAAAATCATGGGTATATGTAGTATTAGTAAGTGTTATGATGAGTTATGTTGGTTATTATGTGAAAACATGAAAGTTTCTTAGAAATCACAAAGGGTTGAAAATCAAATTTTGGGAGAAAATGGAACATGAAATTCAATTGACCATATCTCCTATTATATTTCTAATTTTTGAGTGTGGTTAAGTTCTAGAGTTAGATCTATGAGTTTTCTAACTTATCCAGGTGGAATCACTGGAAAAGGTGTTGTAGATTTTCGTGTGGACTGATTTTAGCGAAGGAGTTAAAAGCTGCAAATTATGAAAAAGCTACTGCCCAGAAATTTAAAAGGGAATTTTCGGCTACTTAATTTATGAGAAAAATTCCGGCCTTTTGGGACATGAAAATATATGGTATAAAGTACCTCCAGTCCAAAAATGAACTCATTCTAACTTAAAATGAGCAAGTTATGACCATTTCAATATTTAGGTTTTTCCGACGAAAAACATTATAACTGGAGTTCTATAACTCCGATGACCATGAAATTTAAACTGGAAGATCACGTTAATATGTGTAAGATCCTTCCAAGATTTGGGTATTTCTGGAGTTAAACTTGAGGTAGCTAATTTCTTAAGGAATTAATTAGAAATTGATTTATGAAAAATAGTAAATGAATTTTAAATATTCTGAGAAAAATATATGTTCAATATGGGACTATATTCTGCTAAATCCCAGAAAAGAAATATTTTTGGGACTGATTTGGTATTTTTCATGAAAATGCACTAGTTATGAGTATATGAGTTAAATATATTATGTAACGCCCCAGAAAATCGAACAATTGTAAATACTTTTAATAATGAATAAAATAATATTATTTATTATTATTACGTGTTGAGAAGATGAATGTCGTTCTATAACCTAGAAACGTAGGAATGTCATAGTATTTTAACTACGTGAGTGAATTAAGGTGTTTGAATTTCTAAGACAAAAATAAAAGCTTTCCGAGAAATTTTCTGAAAAACACTATTCATCGATTTTTGCTCGAGAATTATTTTTGAACTTCCGAGAAATATGTAATGTTATAATATCAAGGTGATATCGATTATGTAATAATAATCTAAGTATGGAAAACGTAATATTTCGTATGTGGACTTAATTTGGGAACGCTAGGTTTATTAAGCGTTAAAGGAAGAAAGTTGTGATCGTATAATGTGTATTCATTATATGAAGGTAATGAATGTAAGTATAATACGACGTATTATACTATTATATATGAAGAATGAGATAACATATATTAAGAATTAATATACGAGCTAGCATACGAAGATTATATGTGGGGTATATATGTTAAGTTGTTTAAATAAGAGGTAATGGACTTGTAGGATTATTAGCCTTATGAAGGGAGTCCAATAGAATGTGATAATCAAGCCCAAGTGTTTGATAAGTTATGAGTCCAAACTATGGTAGTACAAGCCCAATAAGGAATTAACTAGATTAATTAGCAAGCCCAATGTTAAGCCATGATCCATGGGGCAATCCAAGTGTAAAGTGGGTAGTCTTGATGGGAAAATAATATGTGTGGTGACCAAATGATGTGATGAGCAAGGAATGAATAATAAGGAGGTGGAGGATTAAGGAGGTGGAATGAGGAGGAGGAATAAGGAGGTGGATGGTGTAATGACCATTTTACCTTAGCTTTGAGTGGCCTATAAATACCAAGCTTCATTTCATTTTGTTGCTTGATCAAATTTCATCCAACTCCTCTCAAGATAAGTTACTTATTTGGTAGAGAGAATAAGCCACTTAAGCACTTATAAGCCACTTCAACCTTTGTTAGATTTTCCAAAGTGAATTGAAGTTATAGTCTTCAAGGGTAAGACTCATATCTTTTATCTTTATCTCTTCTATGATATTATTGATAGAGAAAGGGGATTGTTTGATAATAACATGTAATAAGTCATTAAGGAATGAACTTAAGCCGAATAAGTGAATAAGCAACTTAAACTCTAATAAGTTGTTAGAATCATGAAGAACTTATCATATGTTGTCATATGATGTTAATATATTGATTATAGCATGAGAACATTGATTGATGGACTTAAGTTCATAGAAAGTCATAAGCTTCGAGGAATTGTAGTTCATAAGTTAAATAAGTTATTGACTTATGAGAATAAGTCAAAACCTACTTTGATTATAAGTTGGTGTAATAAGTAATTTGAAATGATTATACGATGGTTGAAATCCATTTAGAATCATTAAGAATGTAGTTTTCTTAGGAATTCTCACGATTGGGACGATTATCGTCGAATTCATAAAATTCTCGGAATGGAAGTCGTATTTTGTGTTTGAAGTCGTAAAGCGTTGGTTTTCAATGGAGACAAGTCATATTTGGCATTATAGAGTTGCGGACTCAAAAATAAGCTGAATTAGACTTAGAACAAAGAAACGAGCGTTGAAAGTTCACGAATGTTTATCGTTTTCGTTAAAAATGAACTCATAGGTGAAATTTTAGCAAACGAAGTCAAATAGATAAAATTCTTGCATGAACATATAGAATATATAATTTGTGAACCGTAGGCTTTTGAGCGGACCAATTCGGACTTATAACGAAGAAGTTATGCGTCCAGGGAGTTTCGTAAAATTTTCAAAATTTTTAAAGCTATTCGAGGCACGAGAGTCCGCCAGCCATGACAACAACTCATGACCTTAAAGACCATAGGCAGCGTAGAGGTTTGGAAGCTGTGAATACTACTAACTTCATGCGCCATGACACGAGATGCGAGAGTTAAGTGTAGTACGCAGCTGATCCCTAGAGTTTTGTTGGACAAGAATGTTTACAAGTGTAGAATGAAAAGGAACTTGTTAATAATGAACTGAGATATAAACATAACATTGTAAGGCACTTGTAAGACACTAATGCATGATGATTAAGAGTTAATAATCAATTGAAAGTGAATGTAATGTGAATGACGTAATGAAAGCCAGAAACCCATAATAGTAGATCTAAGTCAGGATTTACATTGAGATGAAAGGTAATATATAATAGTATACATACTTGATTATATATAACCTAATGTGGTATGTTATATGATCATGTATTGTAGAAACGTAGAGACTTAAAGTATGCGTGTGTTAATCGATGGCGATCTTTCAAGGCAAGTATTCTAACTCTTGTTCCAGTTCAGTCTGGACAAGTTTTGTAATTCATGTATTCTTTCACATGAAGTTTTGAACGATAAAGTCTAAAGCCAATTCTTTCGACTAGACTTATATTATGATTCTGTCAAGCATGATTTATGTTTACCGAGTTATATTGGTATGGTTTTCAATCGAAGACCAAGTATGCTAAAATGTTTTTGTCATTTAACGACAGGCACGTGAGGATGCCACAACTTAAACGTATACACGTTTAATGAATGTAGTGTTGATCAACATAGAGTACTATGGGCTGATCACCCAGAAGTGCTCGTAAGCTATGCCGGACTTACGGACTTAGTGTTGAGTTGTCCTTTTCAAAAGAAATTATGAACTGCTCATAGTTCCGAGCCTTAGTTGATATTCTACTGAATATTGTTGTTGGAAAACGTTTTGAATGAAAAGAAGTGCTATTTTGAATTATCGATAGTACTTCGTAACTATTGTTCAGTTACTGAAGATATATGAGTTTTATGTTTCAAACATGTTGTTTATTAGAATTGTAGTACTTGCTGAGCTAGTCATGCTCACTCTTGCTTGAAACATATGAACACGGCTAAGATCGAGCGGACCGAAGGCTCAGGCAAGGACAAGGGCAAGGCGAAGACGAACCCTTAGATTGCTTATGTAATAGAATAGTTGAACGATTTGTAATATATTTGATATTATGACAAGAACAAACGAATGGGTTACAAAGAACCTGGGGAATGTAATATTATTTTGGATATATAGAAGTTATATTAGTCCTTTTGAGACTATTCAATTGAATGAATGGTAGTACTGTGTAACACCATCTGCCAGGTTGGAAGAGACCCAGATTTGGGGGCATCACAGGTTGGTATCAAAGAATTAGGATATAAAACTTAAGGGGGGGATTAAAAACCTTAAGTCATAACCTTAAGAGGAGTCAAAGAAGTACATAAAAGGAAAATAACCTTATAAAAATGCATTATGATTATGTTATGTGTTTTTATTATTCTACTGACGTGTACTAATCAGCTTAATTGTTTTGTGTAGATGTCAGGAGTAAACGGAATGTTTGTAGATGAGCAAACCATTAGTGAAGAATCGGTGAACCAAGTAGAGGTTATACCGAACCCTATAGCAGCAGAGCCAGATGTAGTGATTATTGAGTCTAAAGATTCAGAGGAAGCTGACTACATGTCAGTATTTGACGGGATGATAGAGGAGGAGGTAGAGACAGTTTCCTTTAACCCGGTGGCTATAGCATCAAAGATAGCTTCTGGGGGGTCGATGATGTCTCTTTTCATGTCAGTGTTGGATAGAAATATCCATTACTGTCAGGAAGTCAAGGAGTTGAAGGCAGAGCTCCAGATGGTTATAGAGGACAAGACTGATGTCGAGTCCATGTGGGAGCAGGAACATGACGAGAGGATTTTGGCTAAGGACAAAGTCCAGGATTTAAAGCACGAGGTCTTTGAGCTCAAGGAGGAGCTAAAGACTAAGGTGCAGAAGATAGGGAGGATGTCTTATATCTATAGGAGTTCTCATACGAATTTCTAGCAGCAGGTAGCTGGATATCCGGTGGAGGTGGGGCAAACACGGCATACTATTAGCCGTGATATTATTGCCGGTCTTGCCAAGGCAGATTTCGATAATGCCTTGAGGCAGATGTAGACTAGTGGTAGATAGATTAATATGTAAATATTGTGTAAGTAGTAGTGACGTAAAGCCCTTTTTGTATAGTAAAGGGTAGTCTTTTGAAAATCCCAATTTTTGGAAAGCGATAGCGGGAATGTAATGTAATCAGTTTAGGCTGTGTATGTAACCAATGTAGTACTATACTACGAAGAATGAATATAAGTCCTTTTTATAGAAAGTAATGAGTTATGGATGTTGGAATTATTATTAATATTCATGATAACTATAAAGAAAGGAATAATAACGAAATGTGTTTATTGTATCAGCAAAATGCCGCCAAGAAGAGTGCAACGTAATCAAGGTGCGAGCGTAAATCAACCGGAGGGAGGTCCAGTTAACCCGATGCAGGAGTCTGTTAATCTGATAACAGCTGCCTTTAATAGAACAGGGGCTAATATCCCCGTAAATCCAGGAGTAGCATGAGCTACTACCTTTAAGGATATTAAGAGCGTGGGTCCGCCGGAGTTCAAAGGAACTACGGACCCTATTGAAGCCCAAACGTGGGTTAAGGAGATAGAGAAGGCATTTGTAATAGCAAATGTCGATGAGGCCCAAAAGGTTGCCTTTACGACCTATATGATGAAGGGAGAGGCCAACTTTTGGTGGGAAGCCAATCAGGCTAGGGTTGGGATAGAAAATCTGACGTGGGATAGGTTCAAGGAGATATTCTTCGAGAACTACTTTCCCACAAGCATGCAAGGGAGGATGGAGATGCGGTTTTTGGAGTTGAAACAAGGGGACATGACGGTTCCCCAATACGCCGCCAAGTTTAATGAACTGGCAAGGTTCGCTCCACATCAAGTGGATACTGAGGTGAGGAAGGCGCGACGGTTCGAGCAGGGCTTGAATCCTTGGCTCTATAACCATATATCGGTGTTCCAAAGTATTTCTTTTGGGAACGTTTTAGAGAAGGCGATAATCGCCGAAGGTGGTAGTAAGGCGTTGAGCCAATACCACAAAGAAAAGAAAAATAAGGGTAAGGTAGATGGGGAGTAAAGATCGAGAGAGCGGTGGTAGTGGTGGAAGGTCGAAAAAAAAAAGGAAGGTATTTAGCTCTCGGGAATACCTGGAGTGAAGCAAGGAGACCAAGAAAAGAATGGAGGCCTGCGAAGACACGTGGGAAGACTCACTTAGGAGTCTGTCTCAAGGGAAGGTCGTTTTGTTACAATCAGGATGGGAGGGGCACATTGCACCTAATTGTCCGAGTCTGAAAAAGAATCATGGATGCTTTGTGTGTGGGTCAACTGACCACATGGAAAAGAACTGCCCGAAGAAGGGGACGGATGGGAACCGGGGCGCTAATAGCGGTAAGTTAGCTATTAGTGGGCCAGCATAGTCGGGTAGGCCGATGGGCCGTACCTTTAACATGACAGTCCAAGATGTAGTTGCATCAGGGGACGTCATCACAGGTATTATTCTGATCAACAATATCAATGCGTACGTGTTGTTTGATTCGGGTGCTACTTGTTCATTTATAGCATGTGATTTTGCTAGACGATTAGGATTACTTCCCGAAAAGTTGCCTATACCTTGAAATATTAAGGTAGCAAATGAAGAGATAATTCCTGTTGAAGATGTTCATAAAAGTTGTTGTATAGATATATCGTGGTTGTAAATTATCGTAGATTTTATTATCGATAAAGTTAGGAGAATTCGATGTAATTCTCGGAATGGATTGGTTAGTAAACCATGGGGCAATTATAGATTGTCAAAATAAATGTGTGATCATTAAGACGTTAGAACAACCTCGGGTAGTATTTTACGGGAATAGATCGCCGGGACGTTCGTGTTGTCTAACCATGACACAAACTAGGAAATTACTAAGAAAGGGATGCGTAGGTTATCTGTGTCATGTTGTTGATACCCAGAGAGTGGTAGCAACCATGGAACAAATACCTGTAGTGAGAGAATTCGCCGATGTATTTTTGAGTGAATTGCTGGGTCTTCCTCCGGATAGGGAGGCAGAGTTTGTTATAGACATTATGCCAGGAGCGGCACCAGTTTCCAAGGCACCGTATCGTATTGCGCCAGTGGAGATGAAGGAGTTGATGGTGTAGTTGCAAGAACTGTTAGACAGGAAGTACATTCAACCGAGTGTTTCACCGTGGGGAGCACCAGTACTGTTTGTTAAGAAGAAGGACGGATCGTTAAGACTGTGTATCGACTATCGAGAGTTGAATAAGTTAACGATAAAGAATAAATACCCATTGCCCAGGATCGATGATCTCTTTGATCAGTTGAAAGGGGCTAAGTATTTTTCAAAAATAGATTTAAGAACGGGGTATCATCAGTTGAAGGTTAGGAAGGAGGATGTGCCAAAGACAACATTCAGGACTTGTTATGGTCATTACGAGTTTCTGGTGATGTCGTTTGGGTTGACAAATGCACCAGCTGCATTTATTGATATGATGAACAGAGTGTTCAAACAATATTTGGACAAGTTTGTCGTGGTGTTTATAGATGATATTCTAGTCTATTCTAAGATTTGGAAGATCATCTTTGAACACCTAAGATTAGTGTTGGAGACACTTAGGAAGGAGAAATTGTATGCAAAGTTCACTAAGTGTGAATTTTGGTTGGAGAAGGTGCAATTTTTAGGTCATGTCATTGACCATGAGGGAATTTCAGTAGATCCAACGAAGGTAGAAGTCGTGATGAATTGGGAACAGCCAAAAACTCCAACTGAGGTGCGGAGTTTCCTAGGGTTAGCGGGTTACTATCGAAGATTCATCCAGGACTTTTCAAAGATAGCTACTCCATTGACTAACTTGACGAGGAAGATGGTGAAATACGCTTGGACTGATAAGTGCGAGGACAGTTTTCTAGAACTAAAGAAGAGATTGAGTGAAGCGCCTGTTTTGTCATTGCCTGATGACACGGGAAATTTTGTAGTTTATAGCGATGCTTCGCATAGAGGACTTGGTTGTGTGCTCATGCAACATGGTAAGGTCATTGCGTATACATCTAGGCAGTTGAAGGATTATGAGAAAGTTTACCCTACTCATGATCTGGAACTGGCCGAAATAGTTTTTGCTCTAAAGATATAGAGACATTATCTTTATGGAGAAAAATGTGAGATATACACGGACCACAAAAGTCTAAAATATATCTTCACACAGAAGGAGTTGAATATGAGGCAGAGGAGATGGCTGGAGTTGATAAAGGATTACGACTGTGAAATCATGTATCACCTTGGAAAAGCCAATGTAGTTGCCGATGCCTTAAGTAGGAAGGGTCGGGAAAAGTTGTCTTTATTGACTGCTCAAACTGAGTTGATAACAGAGATAGCTAGGATGGAGTTGGAAGTGAAGCTGCCAAGTGAAGGAGGACAAATGCTGTTTGCGACGGAGATGCAATCTACCATCGTAGAGAGAGTTAAAGAGGTACAACTCAAAATGGATGAGTGCGACCGGGTAAAAGAGCGGCTAGCCAATGAAAAAGATACTAAGTACAGTCTTGATAATGAGGGATTATTGAGATTTAAAGGAAGAATTTGGGTTCAAAATGAGACAGAATTAAAGGAGCAGGTGTTGCAAGAGGCTCATAGTTCGAGGTTTTCGATTCATCCTGGTAGCACTAAGATGTATCAAGATCTTCGACAGAGTTTCTGGTGGCCGAACATGAAGTGAGAGATCGCCAAATATGTGAGTAGGTGCTTGACTTGTCATAGAGTTAAGGCCGAACATCAAAGACCCAGTGGCTTGCTATAGTCATTAGAAATTCCGGAGTGGAAATGGGAGAATATCACGATGGATTTTGTGGTGGGACTTTTGACTACTCAGAAGGGGTATGATGCGATTTGGGTAATAGTGGGCCGGTTGACAAAGTAGGCTCACTTTTTGCCAATTAGGGTCAAGTATAACTTAGACCAATTAGCTAGACTTTATATTAAGGAAATAATCTCTATACATGGAGTACAAGTATCGATTGTGTCAGATCGTGACCCACGATTCATATCGAACTTTTGGAGGAGTCTACAAGAGCAGTTAGGAACGCAGTTGAATTTGAGTACATCATATCATCCATAAACGGATGGACAGAGCGAGAGGACAATTCAGACGTTAGAAGATATGCTAAGATCTTGCATCATGGATTTCAAGGGTAGTTGGGATGATCATCTACCATTAGTGGAGTTTGCGTATAACAATAGTTATCATGCAAGCATAGGTATGCCGCCTTACGAAGCTTTGTATGGGAGGAAATGCAGAACGCCACTGTATTGGGATGAGGTAGGAGAACGCCGAATGTTGGGACCAGAATTGGTGCAACAGACAGCGGATATTGTCAAGAAGATACAAATGCGTCTTCTAGCAGTTTACGACAGACAGAAGAAGTTTACGGATCCGCATAGAGAGAATCGGGAGTTTGAAGTAGGTTCGTACGTATTCCTAAAAGTATCTCCCTGGAAAGGAAAGATACGTTTTGGAAAGAAGGAAAAGTTAAGTTCGAGGTTTATAGGACCTTTTGAGGTATTAAAACGGGTAGGTGAGGTAGCTTATATGATAGCATTACCTCTAGACCTAGAACGAATACATAATGTATTTTCCGTATCCATGTTACGTCCTTATAAGCCAGATTATAAGCACGTGATAGAATATGAGCCTATTCATATCGAGAAGGACTTAACGTTCGAGGAAACACCGATTCAAATTATCGATAGAAAAGAACAAGTTCTGCGGAATAAAGTCATATCTTCCGTGAAGGTGTTATGGAAGAACCACGATGCAAAAGAAGCAATGTGGGAGTTAGAAGAAATGATGAAAAAGAATTACCCTCAATTATTAGTGTAATTTTTTTTTATATATAGCGCGATTCTGGGGACAGAATCCTTATAAGGGGGAGAGAATGTAACGCCCTAGAAAATCGAACAATTGTAAATACTTTTAATAATGAATAAAATAATATTATTTATTATTATTACGTGTTGAGAAGATGAATGTCGTTCTATAACCTAGAAACGTAGGAATGTCATAGTATTTTAACTACGTGAGTGAATTAAGGTGTTTGAATTTCTAAGACAAAAATAAAAGCTTTCCGAGAATTTTTTTGAAAAACACTATTCATCGATTTCTGCTCGGGAATTATTTTTGAACTTCCGAGAAATACGTAACGTTATAATATCAAGGTGATATCGATTATGTAATAATAATCTAAGTATGGAAAACGTAATATTTCGCACGCGGACTTAATTTGGGAACGTTAGGTTTATTAAGCGTTAAAGGAAGAAAGTTGTGATCGTATAATGTGTATTCATTATAAGAAGGTAATGAATGTAAGTATAATACGACGTATTGTACTATTATGTATGAAGAATGAGATAACGTATATTAAGAATTAATATACGGGCTAGCATACGAAGATTATATGTGGGGTATATATGTTAAGTTGTTTAAATAAGAGGTAATGGACTTGTAGGATTATTAGTCTTATGAAGGGAGTCCAATAGAATGTGACAATCAAGGCCAAGTGTTTGATAAGTTATGAGTCCAAACTATGGTAGTATAAGCCCAATAAGGAATTAACTAGATTAATTAGCAAGCCCAATGTTAAGCCATGATCCATGGGGCAATCCAGGTGTAAAGTGGGTAGTCTTGATGGGCAAATAATATGTGTGGTGACCAAGTGATGTGATGAGCAAGGAATGAATAGTAAGGAGGTGGAGGATTAAGGAGGTGGAATGAGGAGGGGGAATAAGGAGGTGGATGGTGTAATGACCATTTTACCTTATCTTTGAGTGGCCTATAAATACCAAGCTTCATTTCATTTTGTTGCTTGATCAAATTTCATCCAACTCCTCTCAAGATAAGCTACTTATTTGGTAGAGAGAATAAGCCACTTAAGTACTTATAAGCCACTTCAACCTTTGTTAGATTTTCCAAAGTGAATTGAAGTTATAGTCTTCAAGGGTAAGACTCATATCTTTTATCTTTATCTCTTCTATGATAGGATTGATAGAGAAGGGGGATTGTTTGATAATAACATGTAATAAGTCATTAAGGAATGAACTTAAGCCGAATAAGTGAATAAGCAACTTGAACTCTAATAAGTTGTTAGAATCATGAAGAACTTATCATATGTTGTCATATGATGTTAATATGTTGATTATAGCATGAGAACATTGATTGATGGACTTAAGTTCATAGAAAGTCATAAGCTTGAGGAATTGTAGTTCATAAGTTAAATAAGTCATTGACTTATGAGAATAAGTCAAAATCTACTTTGATTATAAGTTGGTGTAATAAGTAATTTGTAATGATTATATTATGGTTGAAATCCATTTAGAATAATTAAGAATGTAGTTTTTCCAGAATTCACACGATTGGACGATTATCGTCGAATTCGTAAAATTCTCGGAATGGAAGTCGTATTTTGTGTTTGAAGTCAAAAATTTTGGTTTTCGATGGAGACAAGTCATATTTGGCATTATAGAGTTGCGGACTCAAAAATGACCGAATTTCGACTTAGAACAAAGAAACAAGCGTTGAACGTTCACGAACGTTTATCATTTTCGTTAAAAATGAACTCATAGGTGAAATTTTAGCAAACGAAGTCAAATAGATAAAATTCTTGCATGAACACATAGAGTATATAATTTGTGAACCGTAGGCTTTTGAACGGACCAATTCGGACTTATAACGAAGAAGTTATGCGTCCGGGAGTTTCGTGAAATTTTTAAAATTTTACAAACTATCTGAGGCATAGAGTCTGGCATGCCACAAGACGACTCACAACCTTAAAGCTCAGCATGCAGCACGAGAGCTCGAACTGCAGATACTACTAACTCGGTGCATGGCCGAGATGCGAGAGTTAGTTAAGTGGTATGCCGCGGCACCAGTCCTAGAGTTTTGTTGGACAAGAATATTTACAAGTGTAGAATGAAAAAGAAGTTGTTAGTAATGAACTGAGATATAAACATAACATTGTAAGGTACTTGTAAGACACTAATGCATGATGATTAAGAGTTAATAATCAATTGAAAGTGAAAGTAATATGAATGACGTAATGAAAGCCAAAAACCCATAATAGTAGATCTAAGTCAGGATTTACATTGAGATGAAGGGTAAGATATAATAGTATACATACTTGATTATATATAACCTAATGTGGTATGTTATATCATTATGTATTCTAGAAACGTAGAGACTTAACGTATACGTGTGTTAATCAGTAAGCAGACGCTGAAGGCAAGTATTCTAACCCTTGTTCCAGTTCAGTCTGGACAAGTTTTGTAATTTGTGTATTCTTTCACATGAAGTTTTGAACGATGAAGTCTAAAGCCAATTCTTTCGGCTAGACTTATATTATGATTCTGTCAAGCATGATTTATGTTTACCGAGTTATATTGGTATGGTTTTCAATTGAAGACCAAGTATGCTAAAATGTTTTTGTCGTTTAACGACATGCACGTGAGGTTGCCACAACTTAAACGTATACACGTTTAATGAATGTAGTGTTGATCAACATAGAGTACTATAGGCTAATCACCCAGAAGTGCTCGTAAGCTATGCCGGACTTACGGACTTAGTGCCGAGTTGTCCTTTTCAAAAGAAATTATGAACTTCTCATAGTTTCAAGCCTTAGTTGATATTCTACTGAATATTGTTGTTGAAAAACGTTTTGAATGAAAAGAAGTGCTACTTTGAATTATCGATAGTACTTCGTAACTAATATTCAGTTACTGAAGATGTATGAGTTTTATGTTTCAAGCATGTTGTTTATTAGAATTTTAGTACTTGCTGAGCTAGTCATGCTCACTCTTGCTTGAACCATATGAACACGGCTAAGATCGAGCGGACCGATGGCTCGGGCAAGTACAAGGGCAAGGCGAAGACGAACCCTTAGATTGCTTATGTAATAGAATAGTTGAACGATTTGTAATATATTTGATATTATGACAAGAACAAACGAATGGGTTACAAAGTACCTGGGGAATGTAATATTATTTTGGATATATAGAAGTTATATTAGTCCTTTTGAGACTATTTAATTGAATGAATGAATGAATGAATGGTAGTACCGTGTAGCACCATCTGTCGGGTTGGAAGAGACCCGGATTTAGGGGTGGCACATATTATGTGAAGTTGAAAGTTGGAAAATAGGGTTTTATGGCTTGGGAATCCTATATAGGGTATATGCAGATTTTTGATAAGGTATTTGATCATTGGTGATGAAATCTTATGAGTATGGCATTTTTGAATGATTAAATGCATTATTTGGTAAAGTGTAAACAATTAAAATAAATTGTTTATAAGTTTAAGAAATAATTAAAATATTGTTATAATATTAATGATATTAGATTATGAGATTATTAAGTGATTGATAACATTGGGATATTCTTGAACCGTGGATAATTTATATTATAAATGTTTAATATTTATCCTTTATCTCATTTGATCGATTCTTTATATCGTTGTCATGATCCTCATTCTTATATTGTGTTGAAAGTCATCTGTGAGTTACGTGCATAGATGGACTTGGTATGATTATGACTAGGGATTATTCAGTATAATCATGATCGTAATGTTACAAATGATGTGGTAAAAGTCATCTTTGGCCTGTAGTGCATAGATGGACTTGGTATGATTATGACCAGGGATTATTCGGTATAATCATGACAAAACACAAATATCCTTGGCCCGTAGTGCATGGATAATTCGTGGTCGTGATACTATTAAGCTAAGTCTCAACATTATTGGTTTTACAGTTGTATATCTTTGGCCTGTAGTGCAAAGATGGATTGTTGGTTATTGGTTTTTCAGTTGTATATCTTTGGCAGATAGTGCAAAGATGAACCTGTTGGTTATTAGTTATCTGATTGTATATCTTTGGCCATAGTGCAAAGATGAATTTATTAGTATGATTATGAGCAGGAATTGTGATTTGGTATAACCATGATTTTTGATGTTTTAGGTGAAGATAGGTGATGAAAATTATCTTCGTCCTGGGTGCGAAAAAGAATTCAGAATCACAATTATGATTATGAGTTATTCATATGATTGTGGACAGGAATTGTTGATTGATGTTACAGGGATAAAACATTATTGGTGGACTTTTAACATGGAGAAGAAGATAATAGACCTGATGGTCTATTTGACTCTTTTAATAGATTGCTCGTTCCGCTGCAACTATGGTTGAAAAGTTTTATCATCTACCATATGTTCAAAATCTCTAATTTATTATTGACGAAAGCTATTGATAATTTAATTATCTTTAGTTATGATATTCTTTACTGGGCTAGTTGTGCTCACCCTTTTGCTTCAAAATTCCTTTCAGGTAATAAGAGTGTTACCAAGTCGAGCGGGGATAACAAGGGAATAAAACAGTGGTCTATAGCTGTTGAGGTTCTCCCTAAATAGTATGGAAATAATTTTATTGAGAACTTTAGATAAGTGTGTCGTATTGTATACGTCATTTGATATTTAATTTTGGTGAACCGAATAGGGTGAGGTGAACCCAACTTTGGAATGGTGTTTTGCCACTATCATACAAGATGTCTAATGACATACAACCTAGTGTTATCATAAGACAGGGTTGTGCACATCCACTTGCCGAGTTTATCTACGAGTACTACCTATATGATCTTGGAATTTATTTGAAATATAATTTTCACTTGGAGACAGTGGAGATAGTTATATGTCAAGATAAGACTCACCATTGGAAAGAAGATGATAGTAATCTTCTCATTTTTCTTTGGGGTCTATTGGGTCAACCAAGGATAATTCTGTGGACATATGATATCTATCATAACCTAGACGCATGGCCTCCCATGTACGAAGGTTTCCTTGAGCACTTCCCAAAGATTTTAATTTCTAAAACAGTTTTTGATTGTACTTTTATGTAACGTACCATTGTAAGGTTCTGGTCGAGGCACCATGAGAGTTACACACATTTGTATTAAAACTCACAGTCTAACTGTGGTCGTACTCTGTATGACAGTTCAATAGTGTATAAATGAAGTTGTATTGATTTTTATAGTGTGATATTTGGCGACACAGAATGGGTGATGTATACCTATTTTGGGGGCGTCACAAACGAGCTTCTCCAGTCAGACTCTTCTGAAATAGCTGCATTCTGAGCTTCTCATTTTTTGCATAAGATCCAAGTTTTCCAATGAACACCTTCAAATGGGTGTAAGGATCCCCTAATCCATCATACTTTTGAAAGTCACGGGTTTTGAACTTCTCTGAATAATGAACACCAGGGAATATACAAAGGTCAGCATATGAAACACTCCCATGTGCTCCAATCCCTTTGAGAGAACGGATGGTTTCTTCCATTTGAAAGACCTTTTTCCTGATATCACCTGTGTCTGGATCTCCTTTGAGATGGGTATTTTCAGGGTCTTGGTTGGTCGTATCCAACTGAGGTTCCGGATTTGTTTTATCCAAACCTTGAGTTCCTCCTTGTGCGGAGGATTCTGTATGTGTAGGCATCTTTGAGCCATGAGTAGACTGATGTAATTCTTTCAGCAGAACAACCAAATCTGTAATTTGTTTACTTAATACGTCAAATTCTTCTCGAGAAACGGGATTAGATTGGTCAGAAGAAGACATGATTGGCTGTAGGCTCGTGGCCTTTTTGGATTTTGAGCGAGTAATAGGCCCAATTATTTCCCTATAAAAACTTATGTAGTTTAGTCTTAGGGATAATGTAAATGTTTACATGCTATCATAATGTGTCCATTTTAGGAATATTATCCTGCAAAAATGTGTGTCATTTGATAGCATGTCATGTATGTGCAAATATTCTTCATATTTTCCATTACATAAAGATGAACATGGAATAAAATTACAAGTAAATGCTTTTACAAGTAATATAAAAATGGAAAGCATAAAGAGACTTTCCTCCGCGTTTGCTTTATCAGAGGCTAACCTATCTTAGGGTTACTCTTGTGGCTTTTTGGCATGAAGGTTCCCATATCATCGCAATCTACTTGACGAGAAGTTAATCCGGTCTTTTAATTGGAGCGAATCTGGGTGGTGCTTTTCCTAAGCCTCATTGGAATTAGTCTCCCTACGAGTCCAGCAATCAAACACCACCAGGATAGCCTCCTGGTGGAGGAACCACACAACATACATTCACATACAACGTGTCTCACCATTTATGAAAATGATGACATGTGTGAAGCACTAATATCACATATAGATATATTGCAGTGCATTAAATAAATGCATTCATACACATTCATCATAAATTTAAATGCAACATTCACACATAAGCATATAACAGTTTTGAAAAGCTTGTAGTAGCGACTTAAGCCCTCTTACTGGTGTCCCCAGCAGAGTCGCCACCTGTCGTCGTCGGGATTTTTATTTGTCCCTTTTCTGTTTTTGATCTTTGGTGTTCTCATGTTATGTGAGATTTGTTTAAAAAAACAAGTGAAAAAGGTCCGACATGTATATGTCGATGATTTGACTGTAAGAGTCGCCAGTTGGTGTTTTTAACTGGTTGCACCAACGCAACCAAGAAAAGGTTTGCACATTGACCCAGTTATGTGACACTGCTAAATGGGTCTGTGAAACCGAGATTCATTTGGGTTCGGGGGCTTGATTATGTGGAGGGAAGGTGTTAGGCACCCCCCGACATCCGAGTTACCACGGTGACCGCCACTTTTCAAGAAATTGGTATATGAATGTGTGTGTGTGTGGATCAATTTAAACATGATATAGCAGTGAAGTTTTGTAAAAGAGGTTTTTCAAACCCTGTGCTCAATAGTAATTGAGACCTTTTCATACTTCCATTTTATTATTAAATGTTTGACTTGTTTGCTTTTATTTTCGAGATGCGAAGCATCTTCGAGAAAAAATATATATAGCGATCTTAGAACTCCTCATGGGTATGAAAGCCATCTAAGGAAATTCAAACACCGTGAATAATTTGCAAGCTGCTTACAACTGAATCTGTGATCACATGATTCCTAGGCTCACATGATGCCGCAGTTTATATGAAAAGCAGTAAGCAATTATATATATATATATATATAAACTGTAAATATATATATATATATATATATATATATACAGACGTGATCAACCACCACGAAGCACCTCCACGGGGGATCGGAAATGTAAATATATAAAAGTGGTAAATATATATATATAGAGACATGATCAACCACCATGAAACACCTCCATGGGGGATCAGAAATGTAAATAAAGCAATAAATGTGATCAACCACCATGAAGTAAACTCTAGGCGGGACTAAATGTAAAGAAAGCAGTAAAAATGATCAACCGCCACGAAGTAAACTCCAGGCGGGATGAAATATAAATAAAGCAGTAAAAGGCCACGAAGTAAACTCCAAGCCTGACAGAAATGTATATATATATATATATATATAAGCGGTAAACACACACGATGTTTCTCAATCCCAGCTCAGTTTATCATTTCAGCGATTTGTCGCTATATATATATATATAAAAGCAGTAAACGCACCAGATATAAAATCCAGTCTCATCGAACAAAGTTCGACAACAGTTCATATATATATATATAAAAGTAGTAAACGCTCCGGATATAAAATCCAGGCTCATCGGACATAATCTGACAACAGTTCATATATATAAGTATATATATATATATATATATATATAAAAGTAAGTAAACGCTCCAGACATAAGTCTAGGCTCAATCAAGGCATAACTCGATAATGTTAGTCCATATATATAAATATATACATATGTAAGTATATATATATAAACAGAAATGAAAACCACGAAAAGAAGTCCGGGCATACACACACAACACGACTCTTAATGTGAAGAATATTGTGTGAAAAGATGAAGATAAAGGCTTTATAATGTGTAAGAAGGCTTACAGTGGGCTGCCAAAGAAGACTTCTATGACTATAAATGGATGAACACTCAGCTCCCGCCGATAAAAATATAGGTATATGTGAGCTAATAGGTGTTTAAAATGAGAAAACACTCAATATGGGGTGTGTACAGAGCAAATTTGACAGGGCTTCCTCGCCTTTTTCTCTTAAAATATGGCCACCCCAAGCTCTATATTTATAGAGCTGGTGGCCGTAGGTGGACCTACTATTGGGTAAAATCTAATTACACACGACACACAAGTATACGTGGTCAACAAGTAATATAATAGTAATAGAGTATCGTTCCCACAGAGACAATTTAGTAAGAAATTAACCTCATAATTATCAGTTCCTATTAATCTTAATTTTATTAAACTATCCAAAACAATGAGTAAAATTATAAAATCGAAATTATTAATAAATATAAGATCATAAACCAATCACAAATATTAAAACTAAAATTTCAAACAATTATTGGAGAATTAGGCTTACGATTTCACCCTAAGCTTCACTCTGATTTTTACACCTTTATTCCAGTTCAATTCAGTATCCCAGTTTATTAATCAAGAACACGAATGTAGCACTAACCACCTCTCGATGCACTAATACCGTATTAACTCAAATCCACAAATTAGATAGAAACAAGTTAAACACCTTAATCAACTAAATCACTATATCTCTATGTGAATTATAATTAAAGAAGGTTTAAGATTAAGTCCTTTATCCGATTATATGCGATGTCAAGCGTATCTCTACCTTAACATTCATCAAGATTCTGTTCATTCACAAAATTCAAGAACACATGCTATATTAACTAAGTCTAGACTCGTACTTCCTCTCTCGAATTCATAAAAGTCCACAAAGAATTGTTGATCATGCAATTCATAAATTCAAGCTCAAATTAATATAGATAAACTAGATAATAGCTTATTAAACTGGAAATCAAAGTTACAAAACCATCATTTCACTTAAAGATCCGTCATAAGCCTAAAAAGTAAATTAGTTCATAATAAATGAAATAATAACTGAATAAATTAAAGATAACATCCTTTCAATTACAAATATAAGACTACGAAGAAGAATAATCCAGAACACCCTTCACGTTAGCCTTAATCCGCAATCAATATGAAAATCTTCAAAATCTTCACTCCAATGCTCAATATGAATTTCTGTAATCAATCTCTGATTATTGCTCTGTATGATGATGATTACAATGTTTGTTGCTCAATATATATCCAATATCTAACTTCTGGTTGAAATCCCATATCATATAGAGTCCCGAAACATTCCATGAACTAAAATCCATGTTCTAGCAAAGTTTTAAGCAAGCCAGGACTATCAACTTTCGGAACCCCTCTTCGTACGGGGTATACATATAAAACGCCCACCGCCTCGTGGGCATGCCTTCTGCTAAACAACTTTGAAGACCCCCACCCCAGTGGGGGTGTATAGAAAAAATGGGCCCGCCCCGACGGGCTACCTTACTGCAAACTGATGATTCTGAGTCTTCATACTTGCTAACTTGATGCTCCAATTGCTTCCTTTTTCACTCATTCACCACACCACCAATCCTATACATAAAATAACAACAAATAAGTAAAAAAAGATCATAAAAATGAGGATTTAACAACAATTAAGCTTAAGTTGGACATCAATTCGTGGATATAAAATCCACTTATCAAAATCCCCCAAACTTAAACCGTGCTAGTCCTCGAGCACAAATCAAAACAAATATGTTACACAATGCAATGCAATGATATGTAATGCATCTAATCTATATGTTCTTGAATCCAACAGTGTCATAAATTCAAAATTATTCCTCCGATCTCAGGGAAAGCAAGCAAACACTACAGTTCTTAATCATCAAAACCAATCAATAATTCCTTATTAATCCTCAAATCTTAAACCATTATCACTGATATAGTGTGTATGTGAGCAACATTTATGTTGACTGAATCTAGTTCAAATTTAACACATAATCAATTTCTAATTAGGAATCATATAGAATAACTCAACAATTTCAAAAATAGATAAGTTCCAACTAAAATCAAATATTTACCAAGATTAGGGGTCCAAATAGGGTATTCATGCTTTCTCATTTTTTTTTCATTTTTCATTGACGGGGGCTCTTTGCTCTTATTTCCCGTCTTTTCTTCAATTCTTTTTAGATAGATGGTTGGTGAGTGCGTTTTACACTCCATCCCACACTCGTGTTTATGGGGAGTATATTTTTTCTCAACCCACCACAAGACTCAACTAGGTATTATTTTCTCTTTTTTTTTGAAGCTTATATGCCCTACCTTTTTCCCCCAAACTTAGGTTCTTATCTAATACATCGTCTTCACTGCCTATTCTAGTCCTTCTATGATTTACACTAGCATTATTCTTTAGAAACTATTTATGTATCAATTTAAACTAATCAGTCAACATAGACATTATTACGTGCTACCCTTTTTATACCAGTTTCAAACAAGAATAAGATCTAATTCATAACAGAAACTATATCAAGGTTCTAATAATCAATACTGTATCCATTAACTTAATCTCAATTCTCATCATTGACCAAAAATAAAATGAACTACAACACTGTTGGACATATGCAAACACAATATTTAACTTATTTTTTTTTTAATATATATAAATTGATAGTAAACATAACATGAATGCAAGCATACATAAATAACTAAAGAAAAACTAAATAGGCACGTAAGCTACTATGCAAATGCATGATTACATAAATATGCAACAATTGATCAACCTAAATATAATAACAAACTACTATGCAATCTTAGCTTAATGAACTTAAATAAGCAACATGAATGCAAACATGAATGTAAATTCCCCAAAATTAACAATTATAATGCCCTCATTGTAAGGATTTAGCAAAAAAAAACATGAGAACTTCCCTATAATTACTTCAAGCCTGGGGTGGTGGTGTGTGGTGTTCTTCTTCATCGGAGTCACTCGATGGAAATTGTGGCAGTGGAGCCGATTGCTGATACAGAAATTGAGCATTAGGATTAAAACTTTGTAGCGCCGTGTTCAATGAAGCGATGAGAGGTTCATTTCTTCGAACATATGGTCCTACCTAGCAGCGAGCCGCCTCATCTCTCGTCGTACGTGCTTGTTGTGCTCATCCACTTGGCATTGAAAATTTAGTAACTGAAGGCTAGAAATTACCTCAGACTGTGGTACCTGCTCTGTTCCTTGATCTCCCATAGTCGCATCCTCATCCTCCGAGGTGTCTGCAGCGTCAACTTCGTCCTCCGAAGCCGATGTAAAAATAAAACCCAGACCTCGAGGATGGGAATCACCTCTGGCCCACTCCGAATACCACACTATCATTCTAGAATCTAGTAACTGAAGCGGCATCTGTGTGGGTTCATCATCCGACCATCTAACACCTGCTTGGTGACACAACCCACATATGAGTGATGGGTGTGGCAAGCCGCCTAAAAAGTTTCCTCGTAAGCATTAGCGAATGGAAAAATAGATTATGGCCCAGACATCAATGATGAAATCTTGCACAATCGCATATCGAAGTAGTGCCTTCTCTTTGGTCACGTCCAATGTGTGTTGGGACAAAAATAGTTTTGCACATAATAAAGCATACCATATCTTACCATACCAACTGAGATCCTTGCTATGAAAAACCGTGCCTCCTTTCCGACCTTTGATCCATGTTGTTCCTGGCTTAGTCATTTTTTTGAGTATAGCCTCATAGTCAGGATCGAAATCACGTAGATGAGCGTATTGGCACTGTCGAGGCACTCGTAATTGATAATAGGTGTTTATGGCATCAACACTGAATGGGACTAATAGACCCCGCACATAAGCATTGAAGGGGCCTTTGTCCTCGGCGTTGGCATAAAACTCTTTGACCACGTTGACAATGGCTAGCTCAGGTTCCTCAATGAACTTGTTCCACCCTTTCTGATAAATTTGTTGCATCATTTCACCGTCAATAGGATCCGGTGCCAACCCCCACTTCAGTGTAAGAGCTTTCATCACCATGTAGTCATATCGGTCGGCGGTGGCGGCACTTACGAATTTACGGTGATCAAAGGTCCATGTTGGTCGTTCGGGCCTTGAACTTTCTCCCCTTTATCGTTTTGATGTGGGTTAAGACGCCATTGATTTTCGGATGCCTTAGTAACAAAATTCCCTCCCAAACTGTACTCACATAATCTGATAAACACTTCATGTGCACACTCTTTTCTCCCCCCAAACGTAGATGATTATACTTCTATAATAATGCTAGGAAGGGATGAATGAGAAACAAGGTACTCACCCTCAATTGCTCTATGCTTATCTCAATGACAGCTCTAATTCGTAGTTATAGCAGGTGGAGTTGAGAGGTTGTGATAAAATTGGGTTGTGGGGGTGTGAATATATAGAGAGGGTGTTGTGGTGTAAGTGTGTGGTGTGAAGTAATGGGGTAGTGGGTACACGAAGTGGGGATATGTAATGTTAACTACCAAAATTGTGGGTAGAAAGTAGGGGAAATGGATTGGAATTGATGGTTTATTTGAGGATGAAGTAATAAGAGTGGGCATGTATGTAACTGCCGATCAACCTGTTCACATCCAGGACCCTGCCCCGGCGGGATGTATTAGGCTTGTTAGGCTCGACCCGGCGGGCATGTACACTATTAATTATTTTGAGAGACCCCTTCCCGTGGCATGCAGTAGGTTCATTGGGGGCCGCTCGGTGGTATGGTCACTACAAACTAAGTTTTTTGCTCTTCTTTTCTTCAATGTTACTCCATTTTATGAAAATTTTGATATCTGCAAGCCATGAAACATTCATGTGAGTAGATTTGTAGATCATTTCAAGCATGGTTGAGAGATTATCACGAATAATACAATATAATAGCTACTTAATGAACTTATTATGTCCTAATTAGTCTAAACTAAAATTTAATGGTTATGAATAAAAATATGATAAAAATAAAAGTACTATTGGGTTGCCTCCCAATTAGCGCTTGATTTTAAGTCGTTCAGCCTGACTACTCCCTGTTTATGGTATGTCGGATAATGTGATCCTGATGACATCTGTGTTGGATTCGCCACCCCAATAATGCTTCAACCGTTAACTTTGAAAGTCTATAATGGGTTTCTCCTGTAGAGTTCAACGGCGCTGATGAGTAGGTTTTATACCTATGAATTCGATATTATTAAACTTAATTATTGCTATCTTTAATTGTTTTTTTGTTATCTTTTTATGTGTTTTGGGTTTATTTCTTGTAGGTTGGAGTTAGAGGGACAAATTGGTCATTTAGGAGAAGAAAAATGTCAAAAATCATTAAAATTAGAGCTAAGTAGAATTTTTGTAATTACGCGGTCCTGGTCAAACGCCTAGGCGCTTGGAAATGGCCTGGGTTGAGTGCCTAAGCGCTCATGTGCGGCTAAAGAAGGATTTTTCTACTGCTAAGTGGGTTTTTGAAGCCATGAAGTAATCTAAAAGAGGGCTGAGACTAATACAAACAGGAGAAGACTTTAGAAAAGACGTATCACTTAATTTTTCAAGAGATTTACGGAAAGAACAACGAAGAAAAACACGAAGGAGGATTGCAAAGGCTGAAGATGAAAGAGAGAGTATTTGAGCAAATTCAGAGTTTCTTCTTGTCTTCTCTATTTTTATCTTTTGTAATTATCTTGGATGTTAGGATTATTAATCTGGATGATGTTTTTCTTTATTATTATCATGAACTAAATTTTCATTAAGATTGCAATGGAACTTGGTATGTATTTTAAATTGAACCTTCCCATTGAATGAAAGTTAGTTTTTATTAAATTTTTTATCATATCTTATGTTTATTGATTAATTGTTTGGCCAACAATTACTATGATAATCTATATAAAATTGGAAGATGGAATATAGATTGAGATCTGGATATGATAACATTTGTTCATATAATCTGATTAGGGGTAATATGATTAGCATGTAGGATAGGAATATACCTATGTGTCTTTTGTATCCATTGAAAGAATTTGTGCGTAAAACCCTAATTAACTTGATTCACATAGGAATATAGTGTGTTGATTAACTGGGGTGTTCCTTGTAATTCTACGTCTTAAAGATCAGATTTAGGAGGATTTGTTCACGTGTCTTTGGAAGAAGTGCGTGAATTTTATAAAGCATTCTTGGATAATGATTCATATTAATTAATTGATTTAAATGGGAAGTAAATTGGTTTAAATGAAATACTAAGGGAAGTTGTAATCTTAACCTGTTAAATCTGCAGTTACTCTTGTGAAATTCTGATTTTAATTATTAGTTTTGTTGAGTTTAATTTTCAAATCACAAACAATATTTCGTAGTTTAAAATAGGATTAATTGCATTAGAGTTAGTGATTGATAAATCTTAGTCTATTTCCTCATGGGAACGATATCCTTGCTTGCTGAATATTACAATTGAACGCGTATGCTTGCGTGTTAAAATGCTATTAAGAAATTAGGCAACAAGTATTTGGCACCGTTGCCGGGGAAATTAGTTTAATATTTTGTCATTATTAAATTCAATGAAATTAATCTTAATTTAAACATTTTTTATATTATTTTATTTTTATCTCTAGTCTAATTCCTTTTCAGGTACCATGGACAACTATGACTATCATTGGCCATATTCGAGAATGACTCGGCTAAGGGAGGCAGAGAGTTATGGACTCGATGAATTGTCAGCTCAATTTGGGACACTTTCGAGGAAGATTGATGCTTTATCAGCACAACTTATTTAAAGTGTAGAGGTGATATTTGAGTATTGTGGTGGAAACCATCCGAGTCATCAATGCGCCATCAGTTTCGAGTCATTACAATATAGTGGAAACTTCGGCGATTACCCCAACAATTATGAATATTCCAGTAATTATCATCATGAGTGGGGGAATCCACTAAATCGTTCATGGAGCGATGACAATCTAGCCCAACCCCTTTGCTCCATGCCAATCATACACTCCTGAATTACAAGTTTAAACTCCTAATCATGAAGAAGAAAGGATTTTAAACTTGAAAGGACTTATTTCCAAGTTCATGGTTTTGATATAGGAGCAGACGAATAGTCAGGAGATGTCGATTCAAAATCTTGAGAACTAGGTGGGACAACTTTTCAACGCCATCATTAATCGCCCTCAAGGTGAAGTGTTAAGCAACATGGTTCCCAAGACTGATGGATTGCCCACGCTAAATTTGGAATCGAATATGCCAAAAGAAAAGGATGTGGAAAGGGAGGAGACAAGTGGGGAGCAGGAAAATAAGGTCGCCAAAGATCTAGCCTTGAGTTCTGACATAGATGAATCGATTTTGATAGTGCCCCATATATCTTCTCCACCAAAGTTTAAGGATCCAGTTAGATTTGCAATCATGTGTCCAATTGGTAGTCATTTTTTTGATAAATCTATATATGACACGTAAGCTAGCTTAAAATTGGTGTCATGTTTTGAAGAGAATGGGAAGAGAGATGAAGAACCAGTTGTTCTGGAAAAGCTTCAACGTAAAAATTCGTTCACAGATACAACTCGAAAAATGCCTAGTTATTTGAAGGTTGTAAAAGAGAATCTACCTATAAAGAACAAGCTAGGTGAATTTGAATCAATAACCCTTACTGATGGCAAATGCAGAGTTTCTTCTTCTCTTCTCTATTTTTATCTTTTGTAATTATCTGGGATGTTTGGATTATAAATCTGTATGATGTTTTTCTTTATTATTATCACGAACTAAATTTTCATTAAGATTGCAACGGAACTTGATATGTAGTTTAAATTGAACCTTCCCATTGAATGAAAGTTGATTTTTATTGAATTGTTTATCACATCTTATGTTTATTGATTAATTGTTTGGCCAACAATTACTATGATAATCTATATAAAATTGGAAGATGGAATATAGATTGAGATCTGGATATGATAACATTTGTTCATATAATCTGATTAGGGTTAATATGATTAGCATGTAGGATAGGAATATACCTATGTGTCTTTTGTATCCATTGAAAGAATTTGTGCTTAAACCCTAATTAACTTGATTCACATAGGAATATAGTGAGTTGATTAACTGGGGTGTTCCTTGTAATTCTGCGTCTTAAAGATCGGATTTAGGAGGATTTGTTCACGTGTCTTTGGAAGAAGTGCGTGACTTTTATAAAGAATTCTTGGATAATGATTCATATTAAATAATTGATTTAAATGGGAAGTAAATTGGTTTAAATGAAATACTAAGAGAAGTTGTAATCTTAACCTGTTAAATCTAGAGTTACTCTTGTGAATTTCTGATTTTAATTATTAGTTTTGTTGAGTTTAATTTTCAAATCACAAACAATATTTTGTAGTTTAAAATATGATTAATTGCATTAGAATTAGTGATTGATAAATATTAGTCTATTTCCTCGTGGGAACGATATTCTTGTTTGCTGAATATTACAATTGAACGTGTATGCCTGCGTGTTAAAATGCTATTAAGAAATTAGGCAACAGGCGCCATGTGAGAAAATTCTTTTAATGGTGAATGGCCCCGACCATCTTGACTTAAGCTTGCCTGGGAACAACCTTAACCGTGAGTTGAACAATAGGACTGATTACCCCAGCTCGCGTTCTGTGCATGATTTTCTGCTCATGCCATCTCTTGACCTAAAGCATAGAGTTTTCGTAGACTTGAAGTCAAAATTCATCGAGCTCGTTTAATTGAAGTAGTCTCTTTTCCCCCACAGCTGCTTGATCGAAGTTATGTTTCTGAATCGCCTAGTAGGCCTTGTGTTGTAACTCAACCGGTAAGTGGCAGGCTTTCCCATAAACTAATTGATATGGTGACATCTCGATTCTTGTTTTGTACGTTGTCTGGTAGGCCCATAGTGCATCGTCCAACCGGAGAGACCAATCCTTTCTGTTTGAGTTCACCACCTTTTCCAAGATTCGATTCACTTCCCTATTTGAAACTTCAGCTTGCCCACTTGTTTGGGTATGATAAGTCATCGCTACCTTATGGTTGACCCCATACTTCGTCAAGAGAGCTGTGAATGATCTATTGCAGAAATGACTACCTTCGTCACTTATGATAGCTCTTGGCGTGCCAAATCTTGTAAAGATATTCTTTTGTAAGAAAATAAGGACTACTTTGGCATCATTAGTTGGGAGTGTCGCGGCTTCAACCCATTTTGATACATAGTCAACTGCGAGCAACATGTACTGATTACCGAATGATAAGGGAAATGGCCCCATAAAATCCATTCCCCAAACGTCAAAAATTTTAACTTCCAAAATTGTTTGTAGTGGCATCTCATTTCTTTTCGATATGTTTCCCACCCGTTGACATCTATCACAACTTTTAACAAACTGGTGGGCGTCCTTGAATAATGTAGGCCAATAAAACTCGGCTTGAAGCACTTTTGCCGCTGTTCGCTCACTACCATAATGTCCCCCATACACAGACGAATGACACTCATGCAATATGTTCTTTGCTTTATTGTGGGGCACACACCTTCTAATCATCTTGTCGGAAAACTATTTGAATAGGTTATGCTCGTCCCACATGTACCATTTGACGTCATGAAGAAACTTCTTTTTTTGTTGTCGTGTAAGATCAGGGGGAAGAATGTTGATCACTAGATAATTCGTAAAGTCCGTGTACCATGGAAATTCTGTATTTATCCCAAACAATTGCTCATCCGGGAATGACTCGTTGATTACACGCTTGTCCTCTTCCTTTTTATTCTAATTTTCCAGCTTAGACAAATGATTGACGACTTGGTTCTCCGTCCCCTTTCTATCCTTTATTTCTAAATCAAACTCTTGTAAAAGGAGAATCCATCTGATAAGGCGTGACTTAGCATCTTTTTTCGAAATTAAGTACCAAATGGCTGAGTGATCTGTATAAACTACTACCTTAGTCCCGATCAAGTATGCCCAAAATTTATCGAACGCATATACCACTGCAAGTAATTCTTTTTCCGTAGTTTTGTAGTTCAATTGAGTCTCTGTGAATGTCTTACTTGCATAATATATGGCATGAAATACCTTTTCTCGGCGTTGACCCAAAACAGCCCCGACTGTATAGTCGCTTGCATCACACATTAGCTCGAAAGGCATATTCCAATCCAGTGCGACGATCACGGGACCTGTAGTCAACTTCTTTTTCAATAGCTCAAATACCACTTTACACTCCTCATCAAACTTAAAAACTGAATCCTTCTCTAAAAGACTACACAAAGGTTTTGCAATTTTAGAGAAGTCCTTTATGAATCTCCCGTAGAACCCAGCATGTCCCAGAAAACTTCTAATTCCCTTAACTAAACTCGGTGGAGGTAGCTTTTCAATTGTTTCTGGCTTAACTTTATCAACCTCTAATCCTCGAGCCGAGACTTTGTGCCCCAAAATTATACCTTCTTCTACCATAAAGTGGCACTTTTCCCAGTTAAGGACCAAATTCGTGTTGGTGCATCTTTGTAAGACCATTACCAAATTTTCCAAACACGCATCAAAATCATACCCATAGATAGAGAAGTCATCCATGAAGACTTCCACATTTTTCTCTACCATGTCTGAGAAGATAGCCATCATACACCGCTGGAAGGTAGCGGGTGCATTACACAAACCAAACGACATTCTCCTGAATGCGAATGTGTCGTATGTGCACATAAACATAGTCTTCTCTTGATCCTCAGGAGCGATGATGATCTGATTATAACCTGAATATCCATCCAATAAGCAGTAGTACTCGTGTCCCGCTAATCTGTCCAACATTTGAACGATAAAGGGAAAAGGAAAGTGATCTTTGCGGGTCACCTTATTCAACTTCCTGTAGTCCATTCAAACCCTCCAACCAGTCACTGTCCTTGTCGAAATCAGCTCATTGTCATCATTCTGAACCACGGTCATTCTTCCCTTTTTCGGCACACATTGCACTGGACTAACTCACTTACTGTCTGAAATTGGGTAAATGATATCCGCATCCAACCATTTTAGTTTTTCTTTTTTTCACTACTTCTTTCATGATAGGGTTGAGCCGTCTTTGTTGTTCCACTATCGATTTTGCATCATCTTCCATCAGAATTTTGCGCATACAAAAGGATGGGCTAATTCCTTTGATATCTGCGATTGTCCATCCTATAGCCGATTTGTGGTTCCTCAGCACTCTTAGTAACTTTTCTTCCTGCAATTCGTTAAGTGCAGCAGAAATAATAACAGGTAAAAAATTAGAATTGCCTAAATATGTATACCTGAGGTGTTTAGGGAGTGGCTTAAGTTCAAGAGTTGGTGGCTCCTCCAATGACAGTTTCATCCTTGTTGTGGCTTTCTCCTCTGTGTGCAATGGTTCAAAGGGTGTTTTGAATCTGCTAACTCGTGGCAAGGAGTCTAGCATCTGCAAGTAGTCCACAAATTCTGGATCATCTAACTCTTCATCCCCCAATAGTGTTGTTTCCAATGGATCGTTACCCAAACTCTTACCCATATCTTCACTGGTTATCTGGTCAATGATATCCATCCTGAAACATTCTTCTTCATCCGAAGGGAATTTCATGGCCTTGAAAATGTTAAATTTCACTTCTTGATCTTGGACCCTCATAGTTAATTCACCTTTTTATACGTCGATGAACGTCATACCTGTAGCCAAGAAAAGTCTCCTTAGGATAATCGGGATGTTCTTATCCTCCTCAAAATGCAAAATGATGAAATCCGCGGGGAATATAAATTTGTCAACCTTTACTAATATGTCCTCCACAATGTCTCTCGGGTATGTGACTGACCTATCTGCCAACTGCAATGAGATGTTCGTAAGCTTTGGAGCGGGCAAACCCAATTCTGTATAAACTGATAACTGCATATGGTTCACACTTGCCCCCAAATCACACAAACATTTGTTGAATGCCATATTCCCAATCGTGCACGGAATAGTGAAACTCCCTGGATCTTTCAACTTTGGTGGCAACTTTCACTGTAACACGACACTACATTCCTTTGTTAATGCCACTGTCTCGAAATCTTCCAACTTCTATTTCCTGAACAAAATCCCTTTCATAAATTTTGCATAGCTTGGCATCTACTCTAGGGTTTCTGTAAACGGGATGTTAATCTGAAGTTTCTTAAAAACTTCCAAAAATTTCGCAAACTGCTTATCTAGTTTCTGATTTTGAACTCTTTGCTGAAAAGTCGGGGGATGATAGACAACTGGTTCGTTAACTGGGTTGCTCTTTTCCACTTATTTTTCTTCCCCCTGCTTGACCTTAATCACTGTATTTTCACTATCTGTCTCAACCTCCTTTGTAGCCAAATTTTCTGTTTCTTGACCCTCAAGTTGTTTTCCACTTCTCAACATAATGGCTTGACATTGCTCGTGAGTACCCTTTGGATTTCTTTCGGTATCACTTAGTAGAGTTCCTTATGGTCTATTGTTCAACGCTAATGCAATTTGTCCCATCTGATTCTCTAGATTCTTGATGGCCATCTCTTGTGATTTCATTGCCATTGCTTGATTTTTCATAGCCACCTCATTGCTTGTAATGTACTTTGTCAGCAACTCCTCCAAATCTGATTTCCTCTCTTGATGTTGAGCTAGTTGTTGATGATTCTGAAATCCTAGGGGAAACGATTGTCGCAGAGCTTGTTGATGTTGATTGTTACTCCACAAAAAGTTAGGATGATTCCTATTCCCCTGATTGTAAGCATTCTGATAGGTATTCTGTGGAATTCTATTGTAGCTACCCAAATTGCACTGACACTAGGTTGATTGCGCATTGATCTGTACGATGCTCACCCGCGCACAATTCACAAATAACTACAACCTGCTGTACCTGTGCCCCTGTCATAGCATCCAACTTCTTTGAAAGTGCTAAAATTTGCGCTTGTATTGCCGTTACACCATCTACTTCTAACACTTCAGCTTCCTTTGCCTGTATCATTCTTGCCATGGGCCACTGGTAGTTATTAGCTGCCATAGTCTCTATCAATTCATAAGCCTCCTCATAACTTTTAGCCATAAACGCTCCACTCGAAACTGCATCAATATTTATTCTGAGATTTCTGTTCAATCCGTTGTAAAATGTCTTCATCTGCAACCATTTAGGCAATCCATGATGTGGGCATTTTCTGAGCAACTCTTTGTATCTTTCCCATGCCTCATACAGTGACTCCCCGTGTTGCTATTCAAACATTGTTATCTCATTCTTCATTTTTGTAGTTTTCGCTGGTGGAAAGAATTTTTCAAGAAATTTATGAGCGAGGTCTTCCCAAGTAGTTATCGATCCCGGTGGTAGAGAATGTAACCAACTCTTCGCCTTGTCCCGTAGATTAAATGGGAACAAACAAAGTCTCACCGCGTCATCCGACACCCCATTGTACCTGAAGGTGTCACAAATTTCCAGAAAGCTGACTAAATATTCATTCGGATCATCATTTGCCAATCCCCCAAACTGAACTGAATTTTGGATCATTAGAATTGTCCCGGGCTTGATTTCAAATGTGTTTGTAGCTATAGCAGGCCTGGTGATACTCGACTGCAGCTCAATCAACTTGGGTGTAGCAAAATCCCTCAACGCTTTCTGATCTTCAGCTACCATTACCTCTTCTTTTTCAGAGTTTTCAAATTCTTCTCTTGTTTCCTTGATCCACTTACTTAACCTCTGAAACCGTCTCTCAATGTCATCCTCAAAAGGAAGCAAGTCTGGATTTTTGGACCGCGTTTGCATAAAGCACTTCAAAAACCTAAAATAAGATGAACAAAAAAAATATGTAAGTAAAGTTAGAATAATTAAACCGATATCATAAAATATTAAATTCTATACTAAATTAATCCCCGGCAACGGCGCCAAAAACTTGTTGGGTAAAATCTAATTACACACGACACGCAAGTATACGTGGTCAACAATTAATATAATTGTAAGCAGAGTATCGTTCCCACAGAGAAAATTAAGTAAGAAATTAACCTCACAATTATCAGTTCCTATTAATCCTAATTTTATTAAACTATCCAAAACAATGGGTAAAATTATAAAATCTAAATTATTAATAAATATAAAATCACAAACCAATCACAAATATTAAAACTGAAATTTCAAACAATTATTGGAGAATTAGGCTTACGATTTCACCTTAAGCTTCACTCTGATTTTTACACCTGTATTCCAGTTCAATTCACTATCCCAGTTTATTAATCAAGAACATGAATGTAGCACTAAACACCTCTCGATGCACTAATACCGTATTAACTCAAATCCATAAATTAGATAGAAACAAGTTAAACACCTTAATCAACTAACTCACTATATCTCTATATGAATTATAATTAAAGAAGGTTTAAGATTAAGTCCTTTATCCGATTACATGCGATATCAAGCATATCTCTACCTTAACATTCATCAAGATTCTGTTGATTCACATAATTCAAGAACACATGCTATATTAACTAAGTCTAGACTTGTACTTTCTCTCTCGAATTCATACAAGTCCACAAAGAATTATTGATCAAGCAATTCATACGTTCAAGCTCAAATTAATATAGATAAACTGGATAATAGCTTATTAAACTGGAAATCAAAGTTACAAAACCATCGTTTCACTTAAAGATCCGTCATAAGCCTAAAAAGTAAATTAGTTCATAATAAATGAAATAATAACTGAATAAATTAAAGATAACATCCTTTCAATTACACATATAAGACTACGAAAAAGAATAATCCAGAACACCCTTCACGTTAGCCTTAATCCCCAATCGATATGAAAATCTTCAAAATCTTCACTCCAATGCTCAACATGAATTTCTGTAGACAATATCTGATTATTGCTCTGTATGATGATGATTATAGTGTTTGTTTCTTAATATATATCCAATATCTAACTTCTGGTCGAAATCCCATATCATATAGAGTCTCGACACATTCCAAACACTAAAATCCATGTTCTAGCAGAGTTTCAAGCAAGCCAGGACTGTCAACTTTCGGGATCTTCTGTTGATGATTACGAGTCTTCATACTTGCTAACTTGATGCTCCAATTGCCTCCTTTTTCACTCATTCACCGCACCACCCATCATATACAAGAAATAAGAAGAAACAAGTATAAGAAGATCATAAAAACGAGGATTTAACAACAATTAAGCGTGAGTTGGACATCATTTTGCTGATATAAAATCCACTTATCACCTGCGGCAGCCGCAGATGCACCTGCGGCTGCCCTGGGCTCCGCGGGTCCCGCCGTCTCAAAGTACATGCACTCGTGCACTATGATGTCCGTACGAACTTGCAGAACTTCAATCCGAGCATCCGAATTAGGTGTACAAGACCTTTCTCAGATCGCTTTTGTCGAGAGTTACGCAATAACATGAGATTAGAGGTTGTACGAAGTCAGGAAGAGGGGACCATGCCCATGGTCTTCAAGCTTCAAATTCTATTCGGTGTGCTGCCCTGTGTAATAGTCACTCGGGATTGTAATTCCTTGGCTCTTGTGGGACATTGTTGTTGTGACGCCCCCAAAAATAGGTATACATCACCCATCTTGGGTAGTCAGATACATGATACAGAATTTAAATACAACTTACTAATATAACTATCGTGTACAATACGACATAAACTGTGAGTTTGAATACAATATTGTCTACTAGAGATCATACAAACTCAAAAGGAGTCCTCATTACAATTATTATCACACTATTTCACAGAATAGTGAGGACTACTAATGTTATCCTCTGGACCATTACTCCGCTTCCCGACTCGTCCCCGCCTATATTCTCATTTCAAGAGAAACGGTGAAAGAAAGGGTGAGCTCAACTAGCTCAAGAAGAAATATTATGACTAAGATAATGCGTAATAAATTATCATTAGCCTACAACAAATGTTAAACCGATAAAATATAATGAACATCAAGTTTAACTACAATGAATCCAAAGAATCCATTAAAAGAGTCAAGTAGAAAATAAAATCTACTATCTTTTATGATTTTAAAAGGTTTTTTCATCACCGTTATAAGCGAGACTCAAACTTTAATAAATATTCCACATCATCGAATCACCCCCCCGCACTACGGCCAAGGATATTCTTTAGTATCACGACCACAATTATTCATGCACTACACGCCAAGAATATTTCAGGTATTCATTAATGGTCATGATCATGCCAACAATCGGCCCATCAATGCACTACGGCCACCGAGGATTTTTACCACATCATTTGTAACATTACGGCCATGATTACACCGAATAGTCTCTCGGTCATAATCATACCAAGTCCATCTATGCACCAAGTGCCATGATGACTTTCAACATAATATAAACATGAGGATGATGACAATGATATAAGAATTCAATAAAACAAGTTCAAGAATTAATTTATCTAGGAACCAATAACATCCAAACTCACAACATGATATCGCTTGGTAGAGTAAAATTCAAGAATATCGAGAAGAATATTTCCATGAAAGGATATCTGGATGAAGCGCAAATATCAAGGATATTCCACTAATTTCATGGAGTATAGAAGTCAAAGTTTTAACCAACCGGGTATAATAAAGAATGGAATAACAAAAGAAATCACCATGCATGCGATAGACCGCATGTGACAGCAAAAGTTATTCCAAATGTAATAATAAATAAATTAAACCAGTCCCACGTAAAATGCATGCATGTGATATTCCAATGTAATAATAAAGAATGGAACCAGTCCGTGTAAAACACATGCATGTGATGTTCCAATAATAATAATAATAAAGACGGAACCAGTCCGGTGTAAAAACACATGCATGTGATGTTCCAATAGAATAATAATAAAGACGGAACCAGTCCTGTAAAACACATGCATGTGATGCTCCAATAGAATAATAGAAGAATATCACCAAGTATAGGGTAAACCACGATATACAAAGTTATTCTAATGTAATAATAAGCAATGGAATAACAACAGCTTCTCTTCATAAATAAGAAAGAATAACACCCCTTACTTTTAGTAGGAGATTAAATACTCGCAGTAGTGTAGTAACAAAATACTCTTCTTCTTCTCTCTTATTCTCTCTATACTCTCTCTATAGCTTGAATGAATTCGTGAAAATAATGAAGCACTAGGCCTCTATTTATAGAAGATTTCTAGCTTAAGACCGCCATGTGAAAAGGCAAGTGGCTCGACGATCGTGATGTGAAAAGAAAAGTGGTTCGACGCGCTGTAATGTGAAACGACAAGTGGTTCGACACTGTAATGTGAAACGACAAGTGGTTCGGATCGTCCGTAATGTGAAACGACAAGTGGTTCGACGCTCTGTAATATGAAACGACAAGTGGTTCGACATCGTAATATGAAAACGGCAAGTGGTTTGACGTCCCGTAAAGGTAATTACTATCGACGAAGGTAATTACTATTCACAAAGGTAATTACTATCGACGAAGGTAATTACTATCGACGAAGAGACTCTTAGATGATGACATATGGGGCCCCCATAAAATAATCAAACTTACCACAAACGTCTCATAATGCACTTTTATATACATCAAGGATTGAATAAATATTACCACAAATTATTTTATTTTTAATCAACACATATTTAATCTTTCAACAATTATTAATCATTTATAACTTGTCGTCTCAATTATTGATTAATACTATAACATATTATATGATGATATCGTGACAATAATTGAATCAATAATATAAGAGATATGATGCAGCAATTATCGTAGTAATAATCGAGCATAATGAGTGACTTCTCACGTAAGCATCAATAATCAATATCGTGGTGCTACTATACAAACTACGCCAGACATCGTACTTTTACTACGGGTAGTTCAACAGCTTTAAACGGAAACACCTTGCCGTTATTTTTATAGAAAGATAATTTTGTCGCTTTCTAACTACTTACAATACTTCCGCCAGGGGTCCACTAATGATCGAGCCGTCGCATTTAATATTCCCCGACAAAAAGAATATTCCCCACCAAACGTAATATTTTATAACAACAACTTACTTACTTTGCAAAATTTATAAATATTACCCACAACTATAACATTATATCAAATTTATTCCATAATATTCAAAAATAATATTTATAGAAAATTCATCTTTATTTATAAAAGTGGGGTCTTACAACCTCCCTTCTTATGAAATTTTCGCCTCAAATTAGGGTACGACACTGTATGTCAAGAGGTAAAGATACCTTGATTTCATTTCGATTCTAACTCCCAAGTCATTTCTTCAACATCGTGGTTCCTCCACAAAACTTCGACTTGAGGTATAACCTCGAGCGTAGAATATGTTCCTTCTTATCCAAGATTTGAACAGAACCTCTTCATACGTCAAATCTTCCGCTATTTCGTCCCTGGTTCTAACTCAATAATGTGGTTCGGGTCTTTCACATATTTACGTAACATGGATATGTGAAAAACGTTATGAACACGAGACATACTTCAAGCAGAAAGTGAGTCTATAGCCACGATTCCTACTCGATCGAGGATTAAAATGGACCGATGAATCGAGGATTAGTTTTCCTCTCTTTCCAAATCTTGTAACTCCTTTCCATGGAGCAACTCTTAACAACACATGATCTCCTATATCGAATTCCACGCCCTTTCGATGAAGATCAAGATAACTCTTTTGTCGATTTTGTGAGGTTTTTATACGTTGTCGAATCGTTTGAATCTTTTCCGTAGTCATACGTACTCAACTCCGGTCCCAACAACGTTGCTTCACCCACCTCATCCCAAAGATAATCGAGAACGACACTTTCTTCCATACAACGCTCGAATGGAGCCATGTCCAATACTTGCTTGATAATGCTGTTGTCAGAGGAAAACTCCACCAATGGTAAGAACTTGTCCCAACTTCCCTTGAAATCAAGGACACAGAGTCTTAATAGATCTTCAAGAGTTTGAATAGTCCTCTCCGATATCCGTCCATTTTCGAGGATGATATGCCGAGCTAAATCGTAAGTCTGCGTGCTCATAGCTTTTTGCAAACTAACCCAAAATCGTGAAGTGAATCTTGGGTCTCGATCGAGACTATGGATACTAAGCATACCATGTAGCCTTACAATCTCGTTTATGTACATACGAGCAAGACGTTCAAGTGTATAAGTTTCTCGATCGGTAAGAAATGAGCAGACTTGGTCAATCTATCAACAATGACCCAAATCGTGATCTACGCCTTGAGAAACCTTAGGAAGACCAGTAACTAAATCCATGGTAATGTGCTCCCACTTCCATTCCGAATTTCAAGTGGTTGCAATGGACCTTTTAGTACTTGATGCTCCGCTTAACTCGTTGACAAGTTAGACACCTTGAGATAAAATGTGCGTTATCTCTCTCTTCATATTGCTCCACCAAAATGTATGATTTAATATCATGATACATTTTGGTACTCCTGTGATGGATTGCAAATGGTGTGTCAGTGCGCTCCATCATGATATTATACTTTAAATCGTGGTCGTTAGGAACACAAAGTCCGGAGTTGACTCAAGTATTCCTTCTTCATCGATTCTTGCTTCCGTGCATAGATACACCTTCTTGCACTTTCTTCCTCATATACACATCACCTCCGTGTCTCAGTAGCTCGAGCAATTTTAACTTTATCGATTAAAGTCTGGTTCTACTCAGATACTCGCTATCATCACACGCGTCCCTCGAGTCTTTAACTCTATCTCCATCCTTTGAAAGTCACACAAAATGGGCCTCATATGCTGATAATATCGCACTCAGACTTTCATATGATCTTCTACTCAACGCGCCGCCTACCACGCTCGCTTTTCCGGGATGGTATGGATGGTATGATCATAATCTTTCAACAGCTTCAAGCCAACGTCGTTGTCGCATGTTGAGTTATTTTTGAGTGAAGAAATATTTGAGGCTTTTATGATCCAGAAGATCTCCACTTTCTCCCCATACAAGTAATGCCTCCAAATTTTAAGTGCAGAAGACAACAAACCGCTAACTTTAGATCATGAGTAGGATAATTCCTCTCATATTCTTTGAGTTGTCGCGAGGCATAGGCTATAACTTTTCCATGTTGCATAAGAACACATCCCAACCCTTTGCCTCAAGCATCACTATAGATGACAAATCCTCCGAGCCGTATGGTATTGTCGTAACGGTAAAAAATAAATAAGTCTCCTCGAGTTCTTGAAAACTCTTCTCACATTCTTCGCTCCAACCGAACTTTGTATCTTCCGAGTCACCGAAATAATGGAGTAGCGATTCGAGAAAATCCTTCCACGAATCTCCGATAATAACCAAATTTAAACCGAGAAAGCTACGACTTTGGCCATCGATTTAAGTTGTTCCAAACTTTGAATAGCTTCAATCTTTCATTGGGTCAACAGATATTCCATGACTTGATACCACGTGCCCAAGGAATGCTACTTCTTCAAGCCGTAACTCGATTTCTTCAACTCGCATAAAGCTTATATTCACGAAGCTTTTGGAGTGTCAATTTCAAGTGTTGCTCATGATCTTCACGGCTTTTGAATAAATAAGGATGTCATCAATAAAGACGACCACAAAGTGATCCAAATATTCCTTGAATACTCTGGCTCATCATATCCATGAAGGCAAGTAGGAGCATTAGTCAATCCAAAGGACATGACTAGGAATTCATAATGCCCGCATCGAGTTTCGAAGCCGTCTTTGGAATGTCACGGTTCTAATCTTCAATTGGTGATATCCTAACTAAGATCAATCTTTGAAAAGAATTTGGCTCCTCAGAATCGGGTCAAACAGTCATCAATACGTGGCAATGGATACCTATTTTTGATGGTGACATGATTCAACTCCCGATAATCAATACAAAGTCGATATACTCCCATCTTTCTTCTTCACTTAATAGAACAGAGCACCCCAAGGAGAAGTACTAGGACTAATAAAGCCAATGTCTAACAATTCTCGCAGTTGGGTCTTTAACTCTCAAGTTCAATAGAGCTATTCGACATGGGCTTTGGAAATAGGTTTTGTAACGGTTCAAGGTCGATACAAAATTCAATTTCACGCCCGGGGTAGGCCAGAAGTTCTTCGGGAATACGCCAGAAATTTATTAACAATAGAAATATCGCTCAAAATCGACGTATTTTTGTTTAAATCTGTGATATGAGCTAAGAAAGCTCGACATCCGCTTTTCAATAAACGAATAGCTTTTATGGCTTGAGATGACCGTGATTGATTTTAATGGTTTGGTCGCATGAATTCAAGATAATAGGTTGGTTAGAATATGAAAGCTAACAACCTTATTTAAAATAATCAATTTTTGCATGATAAGTAGTTAACCAATCAATCCCTAGAATCACGCCAAATGCAAGTATTTTTAATGAAATAAGATCGATGGTGTAATGTGAGGGTACCGATTTGAACCAAACAAGACTTATAAAACAAGTGGATGTAATGAAGGTTTCTCCCAATGGAGTTTCCACAGATAAGTCAAAGTCTAATTTCTCCTGAGTCAAATTTAATCGATGAGCGCAAGTAGGAGAAATAAAAGAATGGGTAGAACCCCAGATCAAATAAAGTATAGACTTCATTAGAGTTTATGATAAGCTTACCCGTGATGACCTCATTCGGGTTCCTTGCTCTCGGGAGGTCACAACAAACGCTCTCCTCAGACTACCGGTTTTGACTTTTTCGGGACGGCCTTTGGTGCCTCCATCCTAGCTGAATTTGTCTTCTGTGAAACGACAAAATCGAGCTAAGTGACCTTCTTCCACAATTATAACATGCTTTGACTAAGATGGCAGCTTTGATCGATGTGCCCTCTCCTCCGCATTTGAAGCATATGATAGTGTGGTCTTTCTCCTTCCTTAACAACGTGGTCTTTGGCCGACGTCTTTCCATCATTGTTGAATCTTCTTTTCTTGAAATGTCCATTCTTATTGTTTTGGCCCCGATTACCACCAAGTGGTTACCATATCTCCGCCCGTTGATTCCTCCACGCTTGTTGTCACCGCTCGATGACTACTCTCACCGGTATTATAATTTTGTTTACCGCTCTCTTTTAGTCACGTTGACTCGTTATCGCTACTCCACTAATCGAGCCCTATTTACAACATTTGAATACAAACACAGCTTTACGAGAAATAAGATGTCGACGATCTCCCGCTTCAAACCTCTTAAAAACATTCGCGCGCCATTCTCTCTTCATTATCCACCAAGTGGGACGAAACCGTGATAACTCCGCAAATTTTGCTCTCATCATTACACTGGCCATATTGTTTTGTTCCAACTTGATAAACTCCACCTCCTTCATGTATTAATACTGTGAAAGTATTTGTCGTTGAATGTGCCTCCTCGAACTTCTCCCAAGATATCTTCAAGACAAGAAAGTTGAGTACGCTTTTACCGATTCCCACCAAGAATCCGCCTCTCCCGCAACATAAAGGCGCAAGAAGGGAACCTTTTTGCTCTCTGAGCATCCCAAGACATCAAATATCTTGGTAATCTGCTTTATCCATGCTTCCGCCAAAAGTGGTTTTTGCTCTCCCTTAAACTCCGGTGGTCCGCCTCCTTGAATTGTTTAATAGTGATCGCCGAGAGTTTTCCGTGTTTCCACCCCACGCTTTTGGATAGAGTCGCCTCTTTCATTGTTGCATGAATTGCATAAAGCCTCTAAACATTTGATCATTCATCATTTGGTCAAGGTTGTTGTTTGCATGAGGATTGTCGCCTCGATGCACATTATCCCGATTATCGATATGTGGTGAATCAACGATCGCTCTGGCTCCATTGCTATTCTCAACATTCTCGATGTCATTTTCAAACATCGCCACAAAACAAAAGGTTAATTGACATGTAACATATTATCCCTATATTCTCGACCGACCAATAAAATAACACATAAACTTAGGTAGGTCATACTAATAAGGTATTCCCTGCCTCCCTCCTAGTACTATTCTCACATCTTAGCCAGGATCATATCCTAAGCTCGATACTAACCGTGACGCCCCCAAAAATAGGTATACATCACCCATCTTGGGTAGTCGATACATGGTATGTAATTTAAATACAACTTACTAATATAACTGCTGCAGGTACAATACGATATAAACCGTGAGTTTGAATACAAATATTGTCTACTAGAGATCATACAAACTCAAAAGGAGTCCTCATTACAATTATTATCACACTATTTCACGTAATAGTGAGGACTACTAATGCTATCCTCTCGACCATTACTCCGCTCTCTCGACTCGTCCCAAACTATATTCTCATTTCTCAAGAGAATAAAGGAAAGAAAGGGTGAGCTCAACTAGCTCAAGAAGAAATATTATGACTAAGATAATGCGTAATAAATTATCATTAGCCTACAACAAAGTTGTTAAACCGATAAAATATAATGAACATCAAGTTTAACTACATGGAACCAAAGAATCCATTAAAAGAGTCAAGTAGAAAATAAAATCTACTATCTTTTATGATTTTAAAAGGTTTTTCATCATCGTTATAGCCGAGACTCAAATTTTAATAAATATTCCACATCATCGAATCACCCCACACTACGGCCAAGGATATTCTTTAGTATCACGCACGACCACAATTATTCATGCACTACGGGCCAAGAATATTTGTGTATTCATTAATGGTCATGATCATGCCAACAATCGCCCATCAATGCACTACGGGCCATCGAGGATTTTTACCACATCATTTGTAACATTACTACCATGATTACAATCAATAGTCTCGGTCATAATCATACCAAGTCCATCTATGCACTACACAGCCACGATGACTTTCAACATAATATAAACATGAGGATGATGACAATGATATAAGAATTCAATAAAACAAGTTCAAGAATTAATTTATCTAGGAACCAATAACATCCAAACTGTCAACATGACATCGCTTCAGTAGAGTAAAATTCAAGAATATCGAGAAGAATATTTCCATGAAAGGATATGGATGAAGCGCAAATATCAAGGATATTCCACTAATTTCATGGAGTATAGAAGTCAAAGTTTTAACCAACCGGGTATAATAAAGAATGGAATAACAAAAAGAAATCACCATGCATGCGATAGATCGCACATGTGCAAAAGTTATTCCAATGTAATAATAAATAACGAAACCAGTCCCACGAAATGCATGCATGTGATATTCCAATGTAATAATAAAGAACGGAACCAGTCCCCAAAAACACATGCATGTGATGTTCCAATAGAATAATAACGGAACCGTGTCCTGTAAAACACATGTATGTGATGTTCCAATAGAATTATAATAAAGACGGAACCAGTCAGGTGTAAAAACACATGCATGTGATGTTCCAATAGAATAATAAAAAAGATTTTAACCAGTCCTGTAAAACACATGCATGTGATGTTCCAATAGAATAATAGAAGAATGTCACCAAGTATAGGGGTAAACCACGATACAAAAGTTATTCCAATGTAATAATAAGCAATGGAATAACAACAGCTTTTCATGAATAAGAAAGAATAACACCCCTTACTTTTAGTAGGAGATTGAATATCGCAGTAGAGTAGTAAAAAAAATACTCTTCTTCTTTTCTCTTATTCTCTCTATACTCTCTCTATAGCTTGAATGAATTCGTGAAAAATAATGAAGCACTAGCCTCTATTTATAGAAGATTTCTAGCTTAAGACCGCCATGTGAAAAGGCAAGTGGCTCGACGACCGTGATGTGAAAAGAAAAGTGGTTCGACGCCTCAGAATGTGAAACGACAAGTGGTTCGGACGCCAGAATGTGAAACGACAAGTGGTTCGATCAGAATGTGAAACGACAAGTGGTTCGACGCTCGTAATATGAAACGACAAGTGGTTCGGACGCTCGTAATATGAAATGGCAAGTGGTTTGACGTCGGTAAAGGTAATTACTATCGACGAAGGTAATTACTATTCACAAAGGTAATTACTATCGACAAAGGTAATTACTATTGATGAAGAGACTCTTAGATGATGACATATGGGCCCCCATAAAATAATCAAACTTACCACAAACGCCTCATAATGTAGACTCTTTATATACATCAAGGATTGAATAAATATTACCACAAATTATTTTATTTTTAATCAACACATATTTAATCTTTCAACAATTATTAATCATTTATAACTTGTCGCCCTCAATTATTGATTAATACTATAACATATTATATGATGATATCGTGACAATAATTGAATCAATAATATAAGAGATATGATGCAAAGAATTATCAGAGTAATAATTGAGCATAACCGAGTGACTTCTCACGTAAGCATCAATAATCAATATCGCGCGCTACTATACAACCACGCCAGACATCGTATTTTTTACTACCGGGTAGTTCAACAGCTTTAATTCAGAATACCTCCGCCGTTATTTTTATAGAAAAAGATAATTTTGTCGCTTTTCTAACTACTTATAATACTTCCGCTATGGGGTCCACTAATGATTCGAGTCATCGCATTTAATATTCCCCGACAAAAAAGAATATTCCCCACCAAAACTAATATTTTATAACAACTTGCTTATTTTGCAAAATTTATAAATATTACCCACAACTATAACATTATATCAAATTTATTCCATAATATTCAAAAATAATATTTATAGAAAAAATATTTATATAGTTGTGTAAAATTATGTATGAAATGTTGAGATGGCGCGATGTGGGGTTGACGTGGCAAGATTTATTTATAAAAGTTATTTTTTTATAGTGAGCACCAAATTCTGTGGGAATGGAGTACCTAGATTTAGGCGTGTCATAGGTTGGTATAAAAGCTTTAGGTTATGAACCTTAGGTGGGGAAACCTTAGAAAGTAACCTTTAAGGAGACAGAAAACATAGAGTTGTCCAACTCTTATCGAGTTTTAAGGAATGGATTAAGGTATCCATTGAAGCTAAACAATAAAAAACATTATGTGCTATGTGTTAATAACTTATGTGCTCGCGAGTATAAAAAAAATGTGAAGTAAAACTTCAAATATTGTGTTGTCAAGATGTCTAACGAAGGAGGATCCAGCTCATCTAGGGAAGTGATACCTCAAGTACCTAGAGATGACGAACCCCGAGATATTCATGTAGTGCAGGAACAATTGATTTAGGAGGATGATCTTGTAACCGATCTCGAGGAGGATAGATCTAAGGAGATAGAGGAGGATGATGGGGAAGAGGATGATGCACCAAACTCCATATCAGCTGAGATGTATGATGCACTGTATGACCGTAACATAGAATTACAGGACAAGGTTGAGGAGCTGAAGGAGTTGGTTGAGATGCATCAAGCTACGATGGAGCAGAAGGATGCGAAGATTTAGGAAGTCAACTCATGCCTTGGAAACACAGAGTGAGACCTAGTTCATACCAAGGGTCAGCATGAAGATCTATTGGCGGTAAACGAGAAGATGAAGTCTGATATGGAAAAGTTAAAAGATGACTTCAAAGAGGAGTCAGTTAAGCGTGCGAGAGCAGAGGATGCTTGGATGAAGGCGACTCAACGTGCAGACCGTGTTGAGGCTAAAGTTCAAGTGAAGAAGGCCAAGATGAATGAGATGGATTACGCCTTTAATTCTGCGATTGATAGGGCCCATGATCGAGTCTTTTATTATCCACCTCAATTTGAAGACTCTACGTGGTTCGTGATGGATCATAGAACGACGTATCGTATTATGGAGGAAGAGCATAGAGAAGCCTTACGACATCTTAATATGCCTAGATAGAAATAATAATAATAATAATAATAATAATAATAATAATAATAATAATAATAATAATAATAATAATAATAATAATAATGTGTGGTTAAGTAAGTGAGTAAATAATTTGTGAATCCCTTATTTTGAGATGAATAAAGGGGGTAGTATAAATATGTAATCCTGAAACTTGTCTAGTTCAGGAAAGTGAATGTTAATAGCGGTTATGCTATCTTTATTGTGTTTTAAAAACGTTATGAATGAATAAAATATCAGAGTTTATTTGAAATGTTATGTGTTATAGCTTTAACCTAAGAATGTTTAAGTTTAACTTCAAATACGCAAGAAGTTGACTAATGAACTAATAAGTGTAAATCTTAACAGAAAATGCCTCCTAGAAGAAGACAATCACATCAACAACCACCTCATAAGGGGTCTACTAACAATAATAACGAGGCCAACGCTAACCCGGTTCAGCAGTTGGTAACTTTGTTAACGGGAGCACTTGCGAATCAACTGCAAGGTCAAGTTACGACCTTCAAGGAATTCAAAGTGGTTGGACCACCAGAGTTTCAAGGATCTATGAATCTAGTTAAGCCCAAACCTGGATCATGGAAATGGAGAAGGTGTTTGACATTGCCAGAGTCAACGAGGATCAGAAGACTGCGTTCGCAACGTTCATGCTGAAGTCCGAAGCTAGCTACTGGTGGCAGGCAAATAAGGTTCGTGGGGGACAAGAAGTGATAGCGTGGGATAGATTTAAGGAGATGTTTTTTGAAATGTACTTTCTAGTGAGTTCTCGGAATCAGTTGGAGGTGCAATTTCTGGAACTGAAACAAGAAACTATGACGGTGCCAAAATATGCTGCAAAATTTAACGAGTTCACAAGGTTTGCCACTTATCAAGTTAATACTGATGAGCATAAGGCGAGAAGGTTTGGACAAGGATTGAAACCCTGGCTGTATAGCAAGGTTTCAATATTCTAGTTAAATACATTTGCGGCTGTACTAGAAAAGGCAATTATCGCGGAAGGTGGAAGCGATGCCTTGACCAAGTACAATAAAAAACAGAAGAAGAGGAAGAATGGGAATGAAAATAAGGCTGGTGGAAGTAATGTTGGAGGTAACAATCAGAAGAGGAAGTGGAGCAAGAATTCAAATACTGTGACAACCCGAAAATCCGGATTGTCGAGAATTTAAGAGTTAAAGAATTAGTTATTAATTAAATGAATTTTTATTAATATTATTCTGTGCTATGTGTTTATTAATCGTTCTAGAACCTAGGATGATTATAAATCGGGAGGATTCTGGCTACGAGCTAGATTGAACGAGTAAGAATTTTCAAGACGAAAATAAAAATTTTCTAGGAACTAAATATTTCCAGGGAAAAAAAGACGAAATAGGCACTATTCACTCGACGAAACCTAAGGGTTAGGGTTTGAATAACCTAAGCCTTTCTGAGAGTTCGGTATGTCGAAATGACATTCCGTCGAAAGATTTGATGATAATATATCGTGAAAAGTTAAGTAAGCCGATAAAAGTTTTTCTCGAAAAACGTGCAGAAATCGGATAAAATAAAAATGACAAAAAGTACTGCTGTGTACTTTTCACTCATTTAACTACGTTAGGCAAAAACATGAAGGAAAATGCTTGACATCAAAAAGTGCTATTCAATTTTTTAGAAATCCGAAGAATACGTAAAAGTTAATCGGTAAAGGAAAGACGAAATATCCAAAAATATTTGGATTCCGAGAATCGTAGTTTTCGAACTGTCGGACGAAACCGGAAAGACGGAACTACGAAACTTAAGGGCTAAGCAAACTTGAGGGCTAAGTTAACTTAGTCCTTTGGCCTTGAATAGTAAGGAGGTTAGGGAGGGCAAAATGACTAAAACGCCCCTAGCCTTGGTTTTCTATATAATCAAGCCTTAAGCTCATTTGTTTGGATTCTTGAAAATCCTACATTTTGAGAGAGAGAGAGAGAGATCGGATGGGAGGAAGAAGAGAAAAGGAAGAGGAAAAGTTGGCTCCTGAGCAAACTTTGTCCGACGGAAGGAGATCAAAGGAGAAAGGTAATCCAAAACTTATTCTCTTAGAAATTTTCTTTAAGTGTTATATGTTAAAAACATAGATTAATGAGAATAAGAAGTAAAAAATATTGAGAATGGTTTCATATGGTTAAAATCATAAGAAAATTAAGAAATAAGAATTAGAAATTTAGTTTATAAATTTCTTAAGGAAGTATAAGATTCGTAAGGATTTTGAGCGATCTGAATGAATCTTATGAATGAGTAGGTCAAATAAGTAAGGAATGATGTTCTATAACATCAAATTCCAAGAAAAAGTGAAATCATAATCCAAAATATCGATTAAAAATGAAGAACGAACGAAGAACACGAAGAACACGAAGAATGCGAAGAACACGCGAAGAACATGAAGAACGTTGTTGATGGACAAATTTAAAACTATCATAGTGTAATTGTTGTTGGTGGACAAGTTTAAAACCATCGCGTATAATTTAGATGCTTATTGCTTGGTTAGGAACAGTAGAAACGCTCATGAAGAACGGATTAAACTGAGCTATAACGAAGTTATGGTGAAATTTTTTGTAAAAGAAGAACGAGAATTAGAAAGTTAGTAAATAAATCCGAACATATAGGGTTTCATAAGAATGTAAGAGAACGTATAAAACGTGAGTTGTGGACTCAAGAATGAATGAGTTCCGAGTTCGGATGACTGAATTACGGATGAATGAACAAAGAACGTTAAAAACATTAAAATGAACGAAGGGTGAAGATTAAGCCAATTGAATGACATGTTAATGGATTCAGAACAAAGTTCTATCCATGGGTAATCAAAGTACGTAAGATAAGGAAGAAAATGGCTTTGGAACGACCTCGTTCCGAGTTATAATGAAGAAGTTATGAGATCGGAAAGTAAGCGTCTCAAAATGAAGTTAACACTTAGAAAAATTTTCGAGAAGAAGGGCTTGACGCCGCGGTGCCAGACATGCCTTGTAAGGTGGCGCTCTAATGCCACCAAGAGAGCAGACATCGCTAACTCAAGGCCGCAGCAGCGTGAGAGTCTTAGTGAAGAGAGTGGCGCCGAACGCTTCAGACAGGAAAAAGGCCGAGAATAAGCTTTTAAGTGCTCAACTACTGGGGGATGTGCAAGAAAGAAATATGAACATGCAGTTCGCCTAATGTAACACTTAATCAAGTGTTTTAAACCTTTAATAAAGGTTGAACGGAAAGATTAACCAAGATTAAAAGAATGTAATTTTGGATTTCAGAACTGAGATCCGGGGATCGTAATTGCAATAAACGAACCTGAGGGATTGCTATGATTATGATTCCTTAGACGTTGAGTGACGAAAGTAATGAATAACATTTCGATTTTATGTTGTGGTAATGAGAGATAAGTGTAAAGCGTATAGATGCTGTGAATGCAACGTTGTTGTGATGAACGATCGGTCTTAGCATACAACGATCGGTATGGCTTCGACGTTAAGAAAGAATAAAGAACATGGGGTTCATGGGATGGATAATGACTGAAAGCGATTAAAACCTTGAGTAAAGGTTGAATGAGAGGTTAAGAGATGAGAAACGTGAATGTTGAATACATAAACGATCCTTGTGAATCGTATTCGCGTTGGACGAACGTGATAAGTATACCCTGGTTATATGACATAGACGTTGACAAAGGTAGTAAGTAACATATGAATGGTATCGAGAAAGTTGTAACGAACGGTAATAAGAGTATTGAAAGCCTAATGTGAGTCGAATAAGAACGAATCCTGAGGTATGGCATTTAGTTGTCAAAAAGCCAAAAGGAATAAGAAATTGACTTAACGAACATTATAGTTAATAGTTCGTATAAGTTAAGATAAGTTTTGATTGTGGTACATTCGTAACCTTTTATGGTTGACATATGGGAGCTGGGCAAAAAAATTCCTTCAGCGAGCGAAGGTATATACGAAACTGGCAACCGATCTAACTCACTGTGATGACAGTGTAGATGAGACGGGAACTTATTTGTTGGTTGTTTGTGGGAAACCACTCAGAGTACCATATGAACTACTAGCAAAGAAGCGATTTGTGCTGAGTCCTAGAGAAGTTATAAGAAAAGATAAGAATGTGTTGATTATATCACGCTCTAGCCTTATGTTTTGATGATGACTTGCTCGTTGGTACTAAATTGTGTATTGTGGATTTCAGGAAAATATTTCATAAAGTGTTTGTTGGATTATTCAAGAAGAATGAAGATGTTTTGAGTCCTAAGAAAAATATGTAAGGTCATTGCAAATATCTAATTTTTTCAATTCAAGGCTCTAGGACATTTTATGTGTGCATTTAAATTAATGTTTCGTGCATGCTTAATTTTATGCTAAACTGTTTTACATGATTTATTATGCATGCGTAATATTAATGTGATAAATATTATTCGGTTTAAATGAATTATATTACGTGTGTTAAAAGAGAGTTTTGATTATATATAGAAACTGTATAACATGCATGTAACGTGGCGGTAAGTCTTTTATCTGTTGGTTGAATGATAAATGCCTATGTCTTGGGAATATAAGATAATGATTATCCTGGAGAGTTGTGTGGTATTACACTTTCTTATATTTACAAGGTTAACACTCCACTATCTTTTTGAAAGGCAGTAATATCTCTTAAACAAAATTGTGGTGGCAGTTTGTTGTTAATTGCTACAGGTCTAGTCCTATTTGACTTGGTCTCTATCTAGATTATTTTTAAGAGAGTCCAACATTTATCCAAAGGTTATTTGTTACGTTTATTTTCAACAAAAAAATCATTGGACCATTGCATTTTTTATCTACGACGTTAATTTTTTTTTAGCAACAGTAATATATGTTTGGGCTATAAAAAGGACTGAGATCAGTGATTATACACAACACTTACATCACTTGAATTAATTATTGCACTCATATACTTGAAAAGTTAATTCATTATTCTTGGTGAAATATTCCAGCTGTTGTGTGATTATACTCAGATTATTTATCAGCTATTTACGTGAGCTTAATTTTGGTGATATCTCTTTCTTACTACTTGATCATTGCATTCACTAGTTGAGCCTTGCATTGTTAAATTGTTTATTTACTTTGATCATTAGACCTCTATCATTGTAATCTTAAATTTGTTTTTTAGACTTAGTCTTGTCTAAGGGAATTTAATCCAGGTGGATTAAGGTTTGTTTACAAATAGGTTCAAGGAAGTATAGGTGCTTAAGGAGTGCATTGGTGCATAAGGGGCAAGAGTGCTCAAGTGAATTATTGTAATTCAATTTTTATAGAATCTGTGTTGTAACAGGAGTCTTTTAAAGAAATAAAAGTGAGTCTCCAATACTAGTTGGTATTGGACGTGGAGTAGGCTATTATTATAGAGGGTAATAGTCGAACCACGTAAAAATCTTGGTGTTATTTTCATTAATTGATTTTACTTAATTACACTCAAGTTAATTGATTTGCTAAATAAACAAAATTCGATCATAAGCATTTTTGTTATCATTAAATATTTCATTTAACTTATAAAATCACCAAGATAATTTTTTTTTAAACACAAAGTCAATTCGGTAGACCATATTCATTCAGCAAGCTGCATTCATTTATATAGTTGACTACATTCAATAATTTGGTTAAAAGATTTTAACTGGTCATAGTTTGTATCAACACTTATTCAACCCCCCCTTCTAAGTGTGCCTTATCTGAATTTCATTTGATATCAGAGCTTGGCTCTACTTACTTGTGTTAGGTTTGTAATATTCATAACGCAATCAAATTGCATAAATTTAGCGGAAGCGAGTAAAAATCAGAGTTTAAAAATTTACAAATCATATACCCGGATCATCCTTTATGCATAATTATTAAATAAACGAAAAGATAAAGAATAAAATCATACCCTTGAAGATCGAGCTTCCTCAGTACGAAGTTCACCTCCAAATCCTTTCGCTCAATCTTGAATCCACCGGTTTGGTTCCTTCCTTTGATCAACGTTAGCCACCCAAATGTTTGGCCTCTAGAGGTGATCCACCAAGGAAGAAGAAAATTCAAGAAGAAGGGTATTTGGCTCAAACCCTAGTTTTCTATCTCTATAGAAAAGGGTACTCTCCAACAAATTGGAATTATATCATTGAAAAAGTCAACAACCCATACCACCCATAATAAGACTCCTCTTATTTATAGGCGTGGGCAACCCACCTTAACAATTAAGGAATTGGGTTTTAATTAATTAATTAAATTCTTTTAATTAATTAAGCTCCCCTAATCTTATTAGGGATAATTAATTAAACTCTTTAATTAATTTAACATCCTAATCTTATTAGGAATAAATGAGAGTACTTATATTAAATTAATTCCTAAACTCTTTTAGAAATTAAAATAATAATAATAATTGTAATAATATTAATAAGACTCCTCTTATTAATTTATATTTAATATTTCTAAAATATTAAATAATAATATTAAGCTATTTAATTTATTCTATCACCATAGATTAAATTAAATATACATAACATATTATTATGATTATGCCATTAACTTCTTAAATAATTATTCTTCCTTTTATGGTGTGACCCTTTAGGTTCTCCATATTAAACCTATTGTGAATAAATCAATTAAAACAATTCTAATCTTATTTAAATAAATAAATTAAATAATTAATTTATTTAAATAATATTTATTCTACAATAGGATAAGCCTCCCCTAGCGATCAACGACTTTCCAGATAATATAGATTTCAACATTAATCATTAAAGAACCTTTGAGTAAATAGTTACCAGACAATTCAATCCTTCCACCATACAATGTCCCAATTAAATATAAGACATGGAATTATCACAAGTCTTATTTTATTTAATTATATGTATTTCGATCCTTAAATGCACAACTCAAATAATGCAAATTAGAAACTCCTTTCTAATTTCATTTCGCTTCGCCAAGGACCATCGGGTTGTCATTTATCGAATCACATAGACATTTTCTTCTTTATTAGAAGTGGTAGATTCTTTATCGATCATACATTATCTCCATGTACAACTTATTATACCCAAGCATACCCTTTGATATACCCTAAGGGTCTTAAGGAATAAGTCAAAGTATAACTCATCATACACAAGATACTATGATGATTTCAAGTCCAAGGATTACTTCAGACTACTATCACTACAGAATTCCTATTGACAGCAAATAAAACTCCATTAGGTATTCCTTAGCGAGCCAACGCTCAAAGTGAACTTATTCTCTAATAAGCACCTACATACTTGCTTTAGTGTCTCCACATAAATGATCATGAGATCAATCATCCTCATCCAATGAGAAAGCAACGATGTACCAATCTATCCGGATTCACTAATCCCCAATTTAGTAATCCAATGATTGGGAACTATTTTAGTTTTAAGCTTTCTAAGAATTTAGATCTCATTAGAATGATCATCATCATTATTCTAAAAGCATTGCTTAAAACTATGGGTTTATCACATATTATAAACAAAGATCATGTAGATAATTAAAAGCCTTTAATAAATTAATACTTTTTATTAATAAATGAATAAGATTGTTACAAAGTATATGCTTTATCATCAAACATGATCGGGCTTGTGTGCATACTACTTTCAATCTCCCACTTGCACTAAAGCCAATCGTCATGGTAACTCATACTCTTCTTCTCTAAGTGACGATTATCCCGTCGTTGGATAAGCTTTAGTTAATGGATATATAATGTTGTTCATGAGAGTCCACTATCTCTATAGTAATTTCCCATCTTTCGTTGATTCTAATAATCAAATGAAAGTGCCACAACACATGTTTAGATCCAAGATGAGACTTAGAACTATTCCTAGTTCTCAGAATGAACTTTTATCCAAACAATCAACTCTTGCACTTCATTTATAGCTACTTACTTTGTCTTTATCATTAAACCAGCAACTCTTTGCTGTTTGGAACCTTTCCAATTCACTACACCACTGTTCAAGATAACGCTTTACCTTAAAGTGGATTTTTCGTCGTCTTGGTCTCCGTCGAAAAAACTTGAGTCTCAGAAGCCCTCTAGTTTTAATTCGCACTCCACCATGTATGCTCACATCCTTAGTGCCGCTTAAGAACTTTAAGATGTTTTTCATCGACTCATAGTGAACTTCTCCGTAATATGATCGATCAACATCGTGTCTCGTACATTTCATTGCATACATGATTGTCACTCATGCGATCTCTCTTCTTTGGAGTCTATGGGGACTATTAAGAGAGATACACTCCACGGCTCATCAACATGAGACATCTCTTGAGTTTGCCATGCTAAACGACTTTAGCATCAAATGAATATACGTTCCTCGGGTTAAGTCGAGCATCCTCTTAAATCTATCTATATAGATTTATATCCCCAATTAAGATACTCTTCCAAATCATTCATGGAGGAATGTTTAGACAACTTTATCTTTTATCGATTGTAGCATTGGTATGTCATTCCTTATCCATAATATATCAACATATAATACTAGGAATGTCACGATGCTCCCAATCGACCTTTTTTGTACACACTAGAACTCTTACCTCATCGTATGTAACTCGATCATCATCTTCTATGATACGTACCTCATCATCATCATCCATGATGAATCCATACCTCCTGTGTATCTTCTGCACTATTCCGCATTTACGATTCTGGCCAGGTATAATAGGTCTATCTATGTGTTCCTCTTATTTGACTTATAGTGTTTTGTGGTTCTTGAACTTTTCAAGATCTATTATCCTCCCACTAGCCCCTTCAATGATAAACACCTTTATCTTAGAAAGGCGTGGTGTTTCGCAACAAACACCTTTTGCTAAGTAGAATTATAGAACATATACCCTAAACTTACTTTAAGATGTCCCACAAATCAGACATGTCAAATTTTGTCCCAAGCTTATCCTTTGAAACCTTTTCACATAAGTTGGACAACCCTTATCTTAAAATATTTAAGATTAGGAATCCTCCTATCCATAACTTTTATGGAGTCTTGGGGATGGATTTTGAGGTTACCATTTTCAGAGATATGCGTACCATTTCTAGGACATGACCCTGAAGGATACTAGAATGTCGGTAAAATCATTATGGATAAAGCACCATGTCCAACAAGGTACGATTTTTTTTCTTTCGGATACATCAATCAATTATCACAGATCAAGATGTGTCCATTATGAGAAAACCATTTGAGATGATCTAGAAATTTATTGCACAAGTATTTATTCCTTGATCTAATCAAAGAATCTTAATACTTTGTCAATTTGTTTCACTTCAATTCTTTGAACCCTTCAAATAATTCACACTTGTATTTCAAAGAAATACACACATTCAACTCTTTGAATGATCATCTCCTTTTCTTATACTAGTTTGTTCAATTTGCAAAATATATTTTTCACGTAAGTCAAGTATACAAAATTTATTAAGTAATATTCCATTTCTATACAAAACATTATTATTATAAATAGAACAACAATTGTTCTTTATTATAATACCAAAGATTTCATTGTCCAACAATAAAATGGAAATAATATTTTTAACAAGAACTAGAATACAATAACAACTTATCGACTTAATATATTTGCTCAGTAGTGATTGCTAAACTATAAGTTTCTATGGCTAATGTTGCAACCTTTGCTTCATTTCCCCACACATAGGATTACTTATATTTGTTTAGCTTTCTACTTACTGTTTGTCCCTTCATAAATCTATATTTATGATAACCAAATTCTAGTGATTCAATACCCAAGTAGAACCTCGACTTAAAAGAAAATTTATTTTAAATTATGAACAAAATTGTATTTGTAATCAAACTTCACTAAGCTTCTTTAGGTTAGCTCTGCAAGATGCTTCTCGCAGCTTTCTTTCCAAAGGTCGGGTGCTTTATTGAAGCAAGCAAACCCTTGCTATCCATATCGCTTTTGTTCTTATTATCCTTTGTTTATGCCTTTCTATTTACCTTCTTTGAATCGTTCTTTATTTCGTAAGATCCTTTGGTCCCTACCAAGAAGACTTGATCTTTCTTGGGTTGAAAGTGACTCTCAACATTTTTCAACATGTTAAGCAAATCAAAGAAAAGTCGATATCTAGCTTGTTCATATGAAAAATTCACAACAATTGTGAAAGGAGTCCCGGAGTGAGTGCAAGATCAAATTGGCTCAACTCTCCATCCATGACAAAACTCGTTGTCCTAATCGATCAATCAAATTGATAATTTTAAGGACTTTTATCTCGCATCAGAGTGTCATCTGGTCATTCTAGATCGGAAGAGCTCCTTAGATATCTGATATCTATTAGTCCTACTTTTCTCACCATCAACTACTTGATGTGCAGGAATATAGTAAGAGCATCCATAGTTTCATGCCGATCAAGCTCGTTACTCACGGACGCGAGCATGATGCATCGAGCCAATCAGGTGCATCATCTCGCCACTTTCTAAAAGTAGCAATGTCTTCCTCAGAGGCATTGTCTGCAACCATTGCAGGGATAGGAATATTAAGGACATAAGATAGCTTTTCAGCTATGAGAACTATTCTCAAATTCCTTAACCAATCCGTTTAATTCGGTCCGGTTAAATAGCATCTAATATGCTTCTCAGTGATAGTAATTTTAGACATTGTAAAATTCTGTAAATGAATTTGTAATTAACAACATTTTAACATACATTCTTTTATTAATTACCAAAATAAATTAGGTCTTGTTTTAAATTGGTATCTCCCACTATTTTCTTCAAACTATATTACCTCACTTATATAGTTCTAAGCAAAATCTAATTAAAGATTTGCTAGTGAGAATAAGGATCCCATTTCAAATGTATATAGCCTTGTGGTGACACAACAAACTATATATAAATAAATAGGTAGACAACTTTTGTCAATTACATCAACTATGCAACTCCTTGTATTTTGCCTCTTAGATTATTTTGATCAAGTGGTGGCACATTCAATCAAAATTATCCAAGTTAAGTCCGACCTAGCACTCCATATATTCAAAAAAGAAAATATCATCCTTGTGGTGACACAACAAAACAATATTGTTCAATTTTCTTTATAAGCATCAAATGTGATAAATTAACATCTTAAATACTTAATACTTGCCTTGTGGTGACACAACAAACTCATATTAAATATTTAATACTCTATTAATTTTATCATGCTAGAAGGCGACGTTCGATATTCCAAATATCTTTGAACGCTTAGGACTTAATATAAAAATTGAGGGTTTGTTATTAATTTGTCTCATCTTGTTTAATGGCATGCATTTATATATATAAAATACGCATCATATTAATTAACATGCGAAGCATGTTTGCATAATATATAATATATATAATATAAGCATACACATATAGAATACTATATTCTACCCGGATTGATTATGGACTTTTATTCTAGTTTGGTTCACTAGAGCCACCAAGTGAACCAAAAGGTCAAACCTCTAGGTTGTAAGAAATAATATTTAAATATAACTATTACATTTAAAACCTGCTCCATTACAAACGGGTCTTCACGCGCTCCTTGCTTCCTTGATATCTAATTTTTCAAAAATTAATTCTAATTATTCCTATTACAAAACTATTTAAAATAAATAGAAACCTTGATCGTGAAATAAGGGAAGTACATAGGAGGAGATAGAATTTACATTAAAAAAATTAGAGAAGACGAGGTAACGCAGAACCCCATTTAATAAAACCCATACATTCATGCATCCTTCTAAAATAAAATCCAATCACATCGTCAATAGTCCATAATCAATCCCATTTATTATCATACACATCACCATATGCATCAATAAATAACATTCATCTTATGAATAAAAAAAACATTTAATATATATATTGATATCATTTAATGGGCAAATTTAGTTAGTATAAAATTTAATTTTGAATCAAAATAAACTCCTTTATTTTAATCCAAATTTAAATCAAAATAAAACTATTTTATTTTAATTTATCCAATTTTGAATAAAATAAACTATTTTATTTTAATCAAAATTTTAATCAAAATAAACTCCTTTATTTTAATTAATTATGGAATCCAATTCCATGTAAAAAAATCTTTAATTAAAATAAACTCTTTTATTTTAATTAATTATGGAATCCAATTCCATGTAAAAAAAAATAATCTTTAATTAAAATAAACTCTTTTATTTTAATTAATTATGAATCCAATTCCATGTAAAAAAAATCTTTTATTAAAGGAAACACTTAATATTCTTTCCTATTCACAAATAAACTCCTTTATTTTGAATAATATGAAATCTTATTTCATATTTAAATAAACTCCTTTATTTAAGGAAATTAGGATTCTTCTTTCCTATTCACAAATAAACTCTTTTATTTTGAATAATATGAAATCTTATTTCATATTTAAATAAACTCCTTTATTTAAGGAAAGATCAATTTCAACTCCAATTAGTTATCATGGAATCCAATTTCAACTCTAATTAGTTAGCATGAAATTCTAATTTTAAAATTAAAATAAATCTTTTATTTTAATATTAAAATAAATTTTATTTTAATATTAAAATAAACCTTTTATTTTAAGATTAAAATAAACCTTTTTATTTTAATTATAAAATTATTAAAATTAAAATAAAACTTTATATTTTAATATTAAAATAAACCTTTTATTTTAAAATTAAAATAAACTTTTATTTTAATTATATAATAATTAAGAATATATATATATATATATATATATATATATATAAATCCGTTCCTTTTTCTTATTCAAGCATATCATACTGCAGGATGAAAACAGGTTAGCCATCTTAATGATATATTGATTTGCTTTTTAAAAAAAACGTGGCAAGTTATAGTATATATAATAATATATATATATGATACAATATATATATAGCAGCCACGGATCCCTTTAACAGGTTTGGCGAAAATAGCATATTTTCGTGTGTTTTTTTTTTTTTTTTTTTTTTTTATTGAAATTTTATACAATAAAATTTATGCCCAATTAAATTGTTCTAAACACATATCAATATACATACCAAATTTGAACAATTAATAATTTGCATAAAGGTTTGACTCTGATGCCACTGTTAGGTTTGTAATATTCATAACGCAATCAAATTGCATAAATTTAGCGGATGCGAGTAAAAATCAGAGTTTAAAAATTTACAATTATATACCCGGATCATCCTTTATGCATAATTATTAATTAAACGAAAAGATAAAGAATAAAATCATACCCTCAAGATCGAAAGCCTCGTGTACAAGTTCACCTCCAAATCCTTTCGCTCAATCTTGAATCCACGGGTTTGGTTCCTTCCTTTCGATCAACGTTAGCCACCCAAATGTTTGGCTCTAGAGGTGATCCACCAAGGAAGAAGAAAATTCAAGAAGAAGGGTATTTGGCTCAAACCCTAGTTTTCTATCTCTATAGAAAAGGGTACTCTCCAACAAATTGGAATTATGTCTGTTGAAAAAGTCAACAACCCATACCACCCATAATAAGACTCCTCTTATTTATAGATGTGGGCAACCCACCTTAACAATTAAGGAATTGGGTTTTAATTAATTAATTAAATTCTTTTAATTAATTAAGCTCCCTAATCTTATTAGGGATAATTAATTAAACTCTTTTAATTAATTTAACCTCCTAATCTTATTAGGAATAAATGAGAGTACTTATATTAAATTAATTCCTAAACTCTTTTAAAAATTAAAATAATAATAATTGTAATAATATTAATAAGACTCCTCTTATTAATTTATATTTAATATTTCTAAAATATTAAATAATAATATTAAGCTATTTAATTTATTCTATCACCATAGATTAAATTAAATATACATAACATATTATTACGATTATGCCATTAACTTCTTAAATAATTATTCTTCCTTTTATGGTGTGACCTTTAGGTTCTCCATATTAAACCGGTTGTGAATAAATCAATTAGAACAATTCTAATCTTATTTAAATAAATAAATTAAATAATTAATTTATTTAAATAATATTTATTCTACAATAGGATAAGCCTCCCTAATGCATCAACGACTTTCCGATAATATAGATTTCAACATTAATCATTAAAGAACCTTTGAGTAAATAGTTACCGCATAATTCAATCCTTCCACCATACAATGTCCCAATTAAATATAAGACATGGAATTTATGTGCAAGTCTTATTTTATTTAATTATATGTATTTCGATCCTTAAATGCATTAACTCCAAATAATGCAAATTAGAAACTCCTTTCTAATTTCATTTCGCCGCCAAGGACTATTGGGTTGTCATTTATCGAATCACATAGGACATTTCTCTTCTTTATTAGAAGTGGTAGATTCTTTATTGATCATACATTATCTCCATGTACAACTTATTATACCCAAGCATACCTTTGATATACCCTAAGGGTCTTAAGGAATAAGTCAAAGTATAACTCATCATACACAAGATACTATGATGATTTCAAGTCCAAGGATTACTTCAGACTACTATCACTACAGAATTCCTATTGACAGCAAATAAAACTCCATTAGGTATTCCTTAGCGAGCCAACGCTCGTTGAACTTATTCTCTAATAAGCACCTACATACTTGCTTTAGTGTCTCCACACAAATGATCATGAGATCAATCATCCTCATCCAATGAGCAAGCAACGATGTACCAATCTATCCGGATTCACTAATCCCCAATTTAGTAATCCAATGATTGGGAACTATTTTAGTTTTAAGCTTTCTAAGAATTTAGATCTCATTAGAATGATCATCATCATTATTCTAAAAGCATTGCTTAAAACTATGGGTTTATCACATATTATAAAAAACAAAGATCATGTAGATAATTAAAAGCATTTAATAAATTAATACTTTTTATTAATAAATGAATAAGATTGTTACAAAGTATATGCTTTATCATCAAACATGATTGGCTTGTGTGCATACTACTTTCAACTTGGTCTTAAAGGTGACTTGTAGGAAAGATTACGGCACAGCGGTTGGAAACAACAATCAAGAAGGTCAATCAACCAATAGACCTCCACCGCCGCATGGAATAGAAAACTACAATTTTCGAAATTCGAATGAGGATCTACCTTAAAAGAGATCCTTGGAATGGTGGGTTGTGGAAAATGGACCGTTATTCCAAGGAAAGATGACTAAGACTCCAAAGACTTTGCTAGAGATGGATTCAACTGAAACCTTCATGGTTTCCTATGACTCAAGGGCAATGAATACTCTACTAATGCAAGATGGTACAATCGGAGATTGACAAAGTATCATCATGTAACACAAGACTAATCAGAAACTGGGACACTCTAGTGGTGAGTCACGAAGGAACATCAAAAGTTCGAGAAGTTAAACTAAGCATGCTTATGCATGATTATGAATTGTTCAAACTTGAGAAAGATGAAACTATAAAGATGGCTCAAGCAAGGTTTCTTGTTCTTCTGAACTCCTTAAAGCTACTAGATAAATCCATTTCGCAAAGTAAGATTAACCGTAAGTTACTTCGGGCTATGCCCAAGAGGTTAGCATCTAAAATTACTACTCTTCAAGATTCCTCTACTATATCTACTATGGATACACTAAGTCTTTTTGGTGAACTTGAGGAATATGAACATCAGTTAAAGAGATATGACGATAAGGAGGAAACTCCTCGTAGAAAGGTTCTAGCTCTTAATGAAGGAAATGAAGAAGAGCTTGATGATGATTCTGACGATGAGATAGCTATGATGTCCTGGAGACTCAAAGGACTTCTACAATGAAAGAATAAACGAAAGAATATCTTCAACTCAAATAAAGGCAAAGGAAAGCAAACTGAAGAGACATGTTTTGAATATGGAATTCCAGGGCACTTCAAGAAGGATTGTTTTCAACTGAAGAATAAAGGAAAAACAGACTTCAAAGATAATAAGAAAAACAAGGCACTAGTCACTTGGAGTGATGAAGAAAAATCTAAAGTTGAAGTTGACGCCAAGGATGAGATAGCTCAAGTATGCTTTATGGGAATAGAAGGTGAATCAAATGAGGTATCTATTTTTGAAAATATTTCTTTGAAACAAGAAAATGAGAAATTAAAAGAAAAGAATGCATATTTAAAAGACTTAGTTAACACATTAATGGGTGAAGTAGAATCTTTGATAGATGAAAAGAAAATTATTGAAAAGGAATCCATATGTAAAGAAGAAATAGTTTTGATTGCTAAAAATAGTTTTCATGAAAATTATAACAAAGTTCTTTTTAACAAAGTGACTTACTTGAACAATGAAGTTGAAAAATTGACTAATGAATTGAAGATGAGAGATGTATGTATTGATGCTTTTGGTAATGAATCTCAGCCTAAACCCATTCATGCAAATGAACTTCAAAAAGAAGTAGACTCATTAAAAATATCTCTTGCTAGATTTGTTCAAGGAGAAGAAAATCTGACCGTAATGTTAGGAAAGAAAAAACTTAGTTTTGATAGATAAGGAATAGGTTATAATCCCACTTATAAAACCTGTAATGTGAATATGCTTAGATCCAAGTTGCGTTTTAAATTGAATTATTGCTCTCCTTTCACTATGTGCAAAAACTGTGGTATTAAAGGTCACTTGGACATAAATTGTTTTAAGAAAAATAAGATTAAAAAGGTATGGGTTAAAAAGAATGATTTACTTGCAACTAACATTAAAGGACCCAAAAAGATGTGGGTACCAAAAGGATGAAATATTTTTTTGACAGGTATGTCTCAAGGCTAGGGTTCCTTTTCAAAAGTGGATTCTTGATAGTGGATGCTCCCGTCACATGACCGGCGACAAATCAAAGTTCGTGGAACTAAAAATCAAGAAGAAAAATGGAACGGTCACTTTCGGAGACAATCAAACTTGTGAGATTGTTGGAAAAGGTAAAATTGGTAATGGTAAGGTTAACATTGATAATGTCCATCTTGTTAATGGTCTTGAGTTTAATCTTATTAGTATAAGTCAATTAATGGACAATGGACATTAAGTTAGTTTTGATAAAGAAAAATGCATTATTTCTCATGGTACTAACAATATTTCTTTAGTTGCATAAAGGGAAGGAAATATATATACTATTGACTTTGAGGAACAGGATGAAGAATTATGTCTTGCCTCGGTGCAAGATGAGGCTAATCTATGGCATAAAAGGATGGGACACGTTCACATGGATTTAATCAAGAAATTATCCTCTAAAAACCTGGTCAAAGGATTGCCAAAGATAAAATTCGAAAAGAAAGGAGTATGTGTTCCTTGCCAACTCGGAAAATAAGTAAGAACATCATTCAGTGCAAAGAATATGTTGATGATTTCTCTAGATATACATGGGTCTTATTTTTTAGAACCAAAGAAGAAGCTTTTAAAGAGTTTGACAAGTTGATAAGAAATTTAGAGACTAAGTATAGTCTCAAACTTATAAAAATTCGGAGTGATCATGGTACAGAATTTCAAAAGGATTTTATAATATTTTGTGATCAAAAAGGAATAAGCCATGAGTTTTCAGCTCCAAGAACTCCTCAGCAGTATGGAGTAGTGGAAAGGAAGAATAAAACATTACAAGAAACTGCTAGAACATTGATGCAAGAGAGTAAGCTTCCAAAGAAATTTTGGGCCGAGGCGGTAAGCACATCATGTTATGTTTTAAATAGAGTACTCATTCGTCCAATTATCTTGAAAACTCCTTATGAACTTTTGAATAATAAAATTCCTAATATAAGTTATTTCAAAATATTCGGATCTAAATGTTATATATTAAATACTAGTGATAACTTGGGAAAATTTGATGCCAAATCTTATGAAGGTATTTTCATTGGTTATTCTCAAAACAGCAAAGCATATCGTATTTTTAATATTTACAAATTATGTGTTGAAGAATTAATTCATATAACTTTCAATGAGACTAACAATGATCTTCCAAAAGAAAGAGAAGAAGATGTAGGAAATTTGGAGATTTTCACAAATTCAGTAAACCGAAAAGAACCATTCAGCAGACCCAATAGACAAGCTCAACAGGCTGGATTGAACAGTCCACATGAAAATGAACATGATCTTGAAGAGAATTTTCCTCAGCAAGAAGAGGTAATACACGATGTTTAATTGCCAAAGACAACAAAGTATCTCAAGGATCATCCATCGAAAAATATTATTGGAGATATAAACAAAGGAGTTACTACACGAAGAAATCTACAAAATTAATGCGCATTCTCTGCATTTCTATCACAAGTTGAGCCAAAGAATGCTAAAGAAGCTATACTTGATGAAAATTGGCTCATGGCAATGCAAGAGGAACTTCAACAATTTGAACGATGTCAAGTTTGGGAATTAATGCTTCCTCCTAAAGATAGTTCAGTCATTGGAACAAAATGGGTGTTCAAAAACAAGCTTGATAAGCATGGGACAATCACTCGAAACAAAGCAAGGCTAGTGGCTCAAGGATACAATCAAAAAGAGGGGATCGACTACGAAGAAACTTATGCTCCAGTCGCAAGACTAGAGTCTATCCGTATCTTGTTAGCATTTACTTGTTACAAGAAATTCAAGCTTTATCAAATGGATGTAAAGAGTACGTTTCTCAATGGATACATCAATGAAGAAGTATATGTCAAGCAGCCTCCTGGATTCGAACATGAGAAATATCCAAGTCATGTTTTTAAGCTAAAGAAAGCTCTCTATGGTCTAAAACAAGCTCCCAGAGCTTGGTATGAGAGGTTGAGTAAGTATCTTCTTTCAAGTGGTTTTACTAGAGGTAAAATAGATTCTACATTATTTATTAAGCATGAAAAACAAGAAATAATCATTGTTCAAATATATGTAGATGATATAATATTTGGTGCTACTAATGATTTTCTCTATGAGTGGTTTTCAAAATGTATGCATAAGGAATTTGATATGAGCTTAATGGGAGAGCTAAATTACTTTTTGGGACTTCAAATCAAGCAAATAGGGATCTATATTCATCAAACCAAATACACAAAAGAGCTTCTTAAGAGATTTGGTTTTGAAGAAACCAATCCAAAAGCTACACCAATGAGCACTTCAATAAAGCTCACTTCAGATGATAAAGGTATAGATGTAGAGTTAACCAAATATTGAGATATGATCAATTCTTTACTATATTTAACTGCATCTAGACCTGACATAATGTACAGTGTATGTCTTTGTGCTCGATTTCAAGCAAAACCCAAAGAATCCCATTTATAAGCAGTTAAATGAATTTTTAAATATTTAAGTGGTACTATAAATTTAGGTTTATTTTATCCAATAAGTAATCATTTTGAACTAATAGCTTATTCAGATGCTGACTATGCAGGGTTTCAAGTTGATAGAAAAAGTACAAGTAGTGCTTGTACATTTTTGGGACAAAGTCTTGTTTCGTGGCATAGTAAAAAAGTAAACTTCAGTTGCTTTATCAATTACCGAGGGTGAATATTTAGCTGCAGGGAGTTGTTGCTCTCAAATATTATGGATGAAACAAACTCTATGTGATTTTGACATTATTTTCAATAATGTACCTATATATTGTGATAATTCTAGTGCTATTGACATATCAAAGAATCCTGTTTTACATTCACGTACAAAACATATAGAGGTAAGACATCATTTTTTAAGGGATAATGTTTCAAAAGGGTTAGTCAAATTGATTTTTATTCCTACCGAAAAATAATTAGCTGATATTTTTACTAAACCCTTGAGTGAGGAAAGATTTTGTATGTTAAGGAGAGAACTGGGAATGTGCATGGTATAATTATGATTTACGTGCTTAAATGTTTATATCATGCAGGTTATATTTTTATTTTCTGCATGATATCTAATAAAAAATACATTTGTTAGACATTCCTTATCTACTTAAATGATATTCTAGATACACGGGTTTATTAAAGGTCATAATTATCGCCAGATATCAGTTAAGTAGGAGACGTAAAGACCTTCACCTTGGAACTTAGAACCGCAGTCGAACAGTCCCTTTTGAAATTTGAAAAGACACTTTTCGGTGATGGACTCTTGATTAACTTTTATATATTCAGCTTTCATCATTACTCAGATCTTACATCTTCATCCAAACCTTTCTGTTTCACTCTCACAAATTTATCACATCATGAAAACCAGAGCTAGCAAGCGATTTGCTGGAAAATCAACCGATGAAGGTCCTTCGGTGCAGAACGTTACAAAAACAAAGATGAAATCCAAGTGCGTACATAAAAAATCCTTTGTTCATGAGTTATCCGATGCCACACTACTATCCGATGACTCAGATTCTAGTTTCTCCTTCTTAAAAGCTTCGGACGTTGAACCATCTCACCAGGGCAAGCTGAAACAACCAGTGGATGATGAACAATTTTTCTCACAGCCAGAATCTTCCTCGAATCTGGTAAATCCGTTTTCATCCTCTTTTGATTTGCAAGAGAATTTCTTTAGAGGCCCTAGTTTCGAAACACATTTTAAAAACTCCATTGCTACAAAACAAGTTGTGTATAAAAAATCTTTGGATCTCTTCTATCTAAAACATTCTATTTTGGAAAAACTTTTCACTGAGTGCAACATTTTTTCTATGCTGCTTCCTCCTAATGTTGCTTATCCTCGGTTAGTCCGACAATTTTACACCAATCTTGAATGTAATGGAGACTGTTTTACCACATTTGTCAAGGGTAAGTCCTTATTTTTTTACCAGTATTGATTTTGGAAGTATTCTAGGTATTTCTTCTACTAGATCATGTCCTTTCACTCTCAAAGGAGCTGCTAACATTCTTTTTCATCCTTTAGAACAACTTCATATATTCATGAATGATTATTCTATTTCATCTCTGTCTCTTCCAAAAACTGTCAGTGTATGTCCTAATGCATGTGTATTGCATAAGTTGGTTCGGTATAATCTGTTTCCACGCCTTGGTGGGGGAGCCAATTTTACTTACCAGGATTTGGTTGTTATAGCTATGATTCTCAAAGGAACAATTTTTAATTTTTCAAAAATGATGTTATGCCACATGCAAAGTTGCATTCGTCAAAATAAGAAATGTCTTCCTTACAGTAAATTTCTAACAAAACTTTTTCAACATTTTAAGATCTCTTTTGATGATGAAATTTCTGTTACAAATCATGAGTTTATTGACACTGCAAATTTGACAAAATCTCACATCACTTTTCATGCTGGTAAATTCGTACGTCTTCTACTTGATCCTCCTACTACTCCTCCTCCTCCTATTTCTCATACTCCTGAATCATCTTCTTCTTCTTTACCAAATTCCAATGGATCTGATGTTATGAATGTGTTGACTAAGATTTTACAAAATCAAACTTCTTTGAAAGATGAGTTGGTGGAAATAAGAAATCGTCTTGTGTGTCTTGAGAAAGGGAAGTTACCAATGGATGCCCCTGAGATTAATAAATTATATCATCGGGTTGAAGATGAATTTATTGATCTTCAGGCGGATTTTGTGATTCAGACGATGGCCATGGTTGAAGCACTCCAACGAAAAATTAATCGAAACACATGTCAGTTAAGTCAAGAGGTGAAGTTTGTCAGTTATCAACTCGGGGAGTTAAGATAAGATAAGTTTGTTCATATAAGTTAAGATAAGTTTCGGTTGTGGTACAATCATAACCTTTGATGGTTGACATATGGGAGCTGGGCTAAACAATTCCTTCAGAGAGCGAAGGTATATACGAAACTGGCAACCGATCTAACTCACTGTGATGGCAGTGTAGATGAGACGGGAACTTGTTTGTTGGTTGTTTGTGGAAAATCACTCAGAGTACCATATGGATTACTAGCAAAGAAGCGATTTGTGCTGAGTCCTAGAGAAGTTATAAGAAAAGATAAGAATGTGTTAATTATATCATTCTTTAGCCTTATGTTTTGATGATGACTTACTCGTTGGTACTAAATTGTGTATTATGGATTTCAGGAAATTATTTCAAGAAGTGTTTGTTGGATTATTCAAGAAGAATGAAGATGTTTTGAGTCCTAAGAAAAATATGTAAGGTCATTGCAAATATCTAAATTTTTAATTCAAGGCTCTAGGACATTTTATGTGTGCATTTAAATTAATGTTTCGTGCATGCTTAATTTTATGCTAAACTGTTTTACATGATTTATTATGCATGCATAATATTAATGTGATAAATATTATTCAGTTTAAATGAATTATATTACGTGTGTTAAAAGAGAGTTTTGATTATATATATAAACTGTATAACATACATGTAATGTGGCGGTAAGTCTTTTATCTTTTGGTTGAAAGATAAATGCCTATGTCTTGGGAATATAAGATAATGATTATCCTAGAGAGTTGTGTGGTATTACACTTTCTTATATTTACAAGGTTAACACTCCACTATCTTTTTGAAAGGCAGTAATATCTCTTAAACAAAATTGTGGCGGCAATTTGTTGTTAATTGCTACAGGTCTAGTCCTATTTGACTTGGTCTCTATCTAGACTATTTTTGAGAGAGTCCAACATTTATCCAAAGGTTATTTGTTACATTTGTTTTCAACAGAAAAATCATTGGACCATTGCATTTTTTATCTACAACGTTAATATTTTTTTTAGCAACGGTAATATATGTTTGGGCTATAAAAAGGACTGAGATCAGTGATTATACACAACATTTACATCACTTGAATTAATTATTGCACTCATATACTTGAAAAGCTAATTTATTATTCTTGGTGCAATATTCCCAGTTGTGCAATTATACTCAGATTATTTATCAGCTATTTACGTGACCTTAATTTTGGTGATATCTCTTTCTTATTACTTGATCATTGCATTCACTAGTTGAGCCTTGCATTGTTAAATTGTTTATTTGCTTTGATCATTAGACCTCTATCATTGTAATCTCAATTTTTTTTTTTAGACTTAGTGTTGTCTAAGGGAATTTAATCCATGTGGATTAAGGTTTGTTTACAAACAGGTTCAAGGAAGCATAAGTGCTTAAGGAGTGCATTGGTGCATAAGGGGCAAGAGTGCTCAAGTGAATTATTGTAATTCAATTTTTATAGAATTTGTGTTGTAACAAGAGTCTTTTAAAGAAATAAAAGTGAGTCTCCAATACTAGTTGGTATTGGACATGGAGTAGGCTATTATTATAGAGGGTAATAGTCGAACCACGTAAAAATCTTGGTGTTATTTTCATTAATTGATTTTACTTAATTACACTCAAGTTAATTGATTTGCTAAATAAACAAAATTCGATCATAAGCATTTTTGTTATCAGTAAATATTTCATTTAACTTATAAAATCACCAAGATAATTTTTTTTAAACACAAAGTCAATTCGGTAGACCATATTCATTCAGCAAGCTGCATTCATTTATATAGTTAACTACATTCAATAATTTGGTTAAAAGATTTTAACTGGTCATAGTTTGTATCAACACTTATTCAACCCCCCCCCCTTCTAAGTGTGCCTTATCTGAATTTCAGAATGTGAATCATCAAAGATGATGAACATGTTGTGTAAGACATCTCCGTATGTCATGAAGCCGTAAACCGGTAATGAAAGTTAGTTGTGTAAAGTTATATTGCAAGAACACGAACCTTAAGAAGTAAAGTTAAGTAAACCAATGTGTAAGTCAAGTATATGACTAATTGATGTATGTGTTTTCTCCTTATGTGTTATAGGGATTCGAATGAGCAGTTCAGCGTAAGTTGTAGCTATGCATAAGGCAAGTTTTCTAACTTCATTCATATTTTAAATGAATGCTAGTTTCTAAAACTTCTCAGATGTTGAACTTGAGAAGTTCTGTCTATGTGCAAATTTGTGATATTTGTGCAAGGTGATAGAATGTATGAGGCCTTGTGCCATAATGTGAACACTTCGGTGTTTCTATGATATGAACTGTTCTGTGATTGAACTGTTCAATATGAGCATGTTCTGTTTATACATGAACCGTTATTGTTAAGTCTGTGCTATTGATTCTAGCCAGACAGAATGTGTATGAAAGAGAGTAGAGAATGAAAGTATTTTAAAGTGAATGTGACTAATGTTTTAAAATGATAGGAATCGAGATTATTCCTATTGTTCAAGCTGCTTCATAACCTTTGTTCGGTTATTGAAGTCTTAAAAGAATGTTTAAATTCTTGAAGTTGTTTGTTCAACTGTTATAACTTCCTGGGCAATTGAATGCTCACACTTGCTTTAAATGAAAAATATTTTTAGCGAACAATGTTAGAAGAACTTAAGGATCCCATAAAGATCAAGCTGACGGTATCTAGATGAAGTGCCATTCATAATGTGAATGAGCGAGAAGATCAAGTGAAGACTTGTAATGTAGAAAGAAGAAAATTAAACTATAGACTAGTTTAATGAACTGTTATGTATCCTTGGTGGTGGATAAAAGTCACTCTTGTAAGATGAAAGGAATAATGTAATTATCATTATTTGTAATGAGAAAGGTTATAATGTTTTAGAACCTGGGAATTCAGAATGTATGTTATTATATTTTAGTATATAATGATGTATGTTGGATGAATGATGTACTCGTGAAGTATAAAATCCGGGTGTGAAGATAGACCGGATTTTGGGGCGTTACAAATACGAGAGGACAACAAGGAAATTAACAAAAGAAAAAGTTTGAAGCTTGTGCGACGTGCAGGAAGAACCATACCGGGGTATGTTTGAAAGGAAAGCGAGTGTGCTTCTACTATGGTCAGGAGGGACACATTACACCGAACTATTTTAGTGCAAAGAAAGGAACATGTTTTACCTGCGGTTTGAAGGATCACATGGCTCGTGACTGCCCTAAGAAGCCATCAAGAAGTGTAAGTGGTGGAAAAGGAAAAAACAACGGTGGTGGTGCATTGACTATCACTGGACCAGCACAGTCAAGTCGACCTACTGCGAGGACTTTCAATATGACCGTACAAGATGCTGTACTGTGAGACCCCAGATTTTATCAATAAAGATTTAAATTTGTCGAAATAATTTTTTAATATTATGGTGTGAATTTGAGATAATATTATAGTTGTGGGTAGTATTTATAAATTTTGCAAAGTATGCAAGTGGTTATATTATATTCGATTGGTGGGGAATATTCGATTTAGCGAGGAATATTCAGACAACTACTCAATCATTGGTGGACCCATTAATAGAATTATTGTCGGATTGAGAAAACGACAAAAATATTTTATTGAAATAACGGCGGAAGTTTTACCGTTGACATCTTGTTGAACTACCTCGGTAGTAAAAGTACAAGAATACGTGGTTGCATAAGAAGCATTACCGGTATTGATTATTGATGCTTATGTAAGAAGTCACTCGGTTTGATTCCATTATTGTCGATTAATAATATGAATTATTATAGCGATAATGACGCTTTTGTTTTATTCGTATTATTAACGTAATAAAATGTAAAACATCTTTTATATAAAAGCGAATACTTTATTAAAGTTATTCTATAAATAGAATATATTATATTTTATTATGCATAGTGTTGCATAGTGTTTTGCATAGTGTTGCATAGTGTTTGCATAGTAAAATGTTTTATATAAATAGAATATATGATATTTTATTTAAAAGATTTTGCTTTAAATATGGACCGCCGATTAAAGTAAATCAATCTGGACCGCTCATGGATTAATTACTATGCATTCTATTTTCCTATAAATAAGCTCATTCCTTCATTATTTTCTTATTTAATTCACCGAAACTCTAGAGAGAAATTATAGGAGAAGCTATAGAGAGAAAATCTATAGAGAGAAAGAAGAAGAGTAATACGGTACTTCACTACTTTGATATCCAATTGTCTTTTACTAAGAAGGGGTATTATTTGTTGTACTGTAAGGGGTGTTATTATTTCTTATTCATGAAGAGAACTTCATTATTCCATTCATTATTATTCTATTGGAATAACTTTGTAAAAGTGGTATACCCTATACATAACCCGTATATGCCAGATACCCTATACTTGGTGAAATCCTTATATTATTCCATTCTTATTTATTCTGGTTGAATAACTCAGATAATGCGTGGAATCCCCTATACTTGGTGATCTTCTTCTATTATTCCATTCTTTATTATTCATTTGGAATATCCCGTCAATCTGCTTTTTTACACCGGACCGATTCCATTGTTTATTATTCCGCATTTATTATTCATTGGAATATCCCGCTCGTGTGTTTTACACCAGGACAATTGGTTCCATTGTTTATTATTCAAAGCATTTATTATTCATTGGATCATCCCCGCTTGGGTGTGAATTTCACGACCGACCGGTTAAAGATTATTATTATTCTATTGGAATAACCTGTCATGCGCGGCACCGCATGTACGGTGATTTCTTTTGTTATTCCATTCTTTATTATACCCAATTGGTTAAAACTTTGACTTCTATACTCCATGAAATTAGTAGAATATCTTTGATATTTTGCGTTTCATCCAAAGATCTTTTCATGGAAATATTCTTCCGATTATTCTTGAATTTTACTCTACAAAAAAAAAGATCATGTTGACAATTTGGACGTTAATAATTCTGAATTAAATAATTCTTGAACTTGTTTTATTGAATTATTATGTCATTGTCATCATCCTCATGATATATTATGTTATCTTTGGGCTTACGTGCATAGATGAACTTAGTATGATTATGACCAGGATCATTCTAAGATAATCATGGCTTGTAATAAATGATGTGATAAAAGTCCTCAAATTGGTATTCGTAATGCGTTGATGGATAGTTTTTGGTATGATTATGACCGGGGTGATTCGGTATAGTCATGACCATTGATAATTTGATGAAAATCCTTGACCGTGGTAATGTGGATGATTAGATATTGTGGTTTATTCATTAAACTGAGTCTTAATGATAAAATTTATGAAAACCTTTTAAAACCTAAAAGATAGTAGACTTTATTTTCTACTTGACTCTTTTAATGAATTGCACATTCATTGCATGATTTAAACTGGTTGTCTATTGTATTTTATCGGTTTAACATTGTTGAAGGCTAATGATAATTTATTCTCGCATTATCTTAGTCATAATATTTTTCACTGGGCTAGTTGAGCTCACCTTTCTTTTTCTTTGTTCTCTTGAAATGAGAATATAATTTGGGACGAGTCGGGGAAAAGAGTGATGGTCCCGAAGATAACATTAGTAGTCCTCACTATTCTGTTAAATAGTGTGACAATAAATGTAATGAGGACTCCTTGAGTATGGATATTGTCTAAATGACAATATTCCTATTAGAACTCTCAGTTTATGTATTGTCGTATGTTACACGACAGATGTATAATTAAGTTTGTATTTGAATTTATGTACCATGTAAGTGGCGACCCAAGATGGGTGACGTATACCTAATTTTGGGGGCGTCACAGTTGGTATCAGAGCTTAGGGATATGATCCCTGGCTAAGATGCGAGATAAGAACTAGGAGGGGAGAGACGGGGAATTCCTTCGCTAGTATGACCTACCTAAATTTATTTGGTATTTAATTGGTCGGTCAGAGTATAGGGATAATATGTGATATGTTAATTAACCCTTGTTTTGTGACAGTGTTTGAGAATGGCATCTGAAAATGCTGAGATAAGCAATGAAGCACATGAGAGTGTTGATTCAAAGCTCAAACAAAAGGTAATGACCAACAACACAATAATAATCATACTGGTGGCAACGGCTGTCAGAACAATGATAACCATCGTGGGGGAAATTATCATGCTAAGAATGGTAACCACTTCGGTGGTAATCATGGCAAAGATAATAGATGTGGAAATTGCAAGAAGAGAAGGTCATTTAGCTCAATTTTTTTGTGCACCAAAGTCAAGTCTAGCTGGGAAGGTGGCACCAAAGGTGGATATGGACAAAACAAAGTCGTTGGTTTTAGGAAGTGCATTTTTCATGACTTCTCAAAAAGTGAGTAAACCGAACGAAGTTAGCACGGGTTAGTTAATTATAAATTGCGAAGTCTATACCTTATAAGATACCGGTTCTACACATTATTTTATCTCTCTTGCTTGCGTTCAACGTTTAAATTTGACTCCGAAGAAGTTAGACTTTGACTTATTGGTTGAAACTTCGTTAGTAGGAGCCTTCGTTACCGCTACTATTTTTAAATCTTGTTTGATTCAAATAAACACTTTCAGGTAACTGGTCAACTTAATTTTTTAAAAATACTGGCCTTTGATGTGATTTTAGGAATCAATTGGTTAACTAATCATCATGCTTTTCATAAGGTTGTTAGCTTTTATATTCATAACCAACCTGTTGTGCGAATTCAAGTAACCAAACCATTAAAGTCAATCATTGTCATATCAAGCCATAAGTAAAGATCCATGAACCTTTCGTTGTTGACTTCCTTGTGTGGAATGCACCGAGGCCAGACTTTCTCTAGGCGACATCATGAAAGAAGATGGCGAGTTGATAGGCATCATTATGAGGTGCTATCTAGGTTAAAGGATAGAAGTCACAGTTGGTATCAATGTGACGTATTATCCAAGTCTTGGATGAGAGTCACAGTTTTGAATGATATTTCTATTATTAATAAATTTCTTGGCGTATTCTTGAAGAATTCCTAGCCTACCCTAGAGCGTGAAATCGAATTTTGTATTGACTCAAAGATAAAAACCCATTTCTTAAACCCTCAAATATTTCTTCAACTAAAATGAACAGTTTACGTGGTTTATGATGAAAGTTATAATAAAAGCATTGGACTAATGAAAATCATGGGTATATGAAGTATTAGTAAGTTTTATGATAAGTTATTTTGGTTAGTATGTGAAAAAATGAAAGTTTCTTAGAAATCACAAAGAGTTGAAAATCAGATTTTGGTGAAAAACGTAACATGAAATTCAATTGACCATATCTCCTATTATATTTTGAATTTTTGAGTGTGGTCAAGTTCTAGAGTTAGATCTATGAGTTACCTAACTAATCCAAGTGGAATTACTGGAAAAGGTGTTGTAGATTTTTGTGTGGACTGATTTTAGCAAAGGAGTGCAAAGCTGTAAAAATCGAAAAAGCTGCTGCCATGATTTTAGAGAGGCTGTTTCGGCCACTTAAATTATGAGAAAAATTCTGGCCTTTTGGGACATGAAGGTATATGGTATAAAGTACCTCCTGTCCAAAAATGAGCTCATTCTGACTTAAAATGAGCAAGTTATGACTATTTAAATATTTATGTTTTTCCCAAACGAAAAATGCTATAACAGGAGTTCTATAACTCAGGATGACCATGAAATTTAAACTGGAAGCTCACGTTAACATGTGTAAGGTCCTGCCAATATTTGGGAATTTTTGGAGTTAAACTTGAGGTAGCTAATTTCTTAAGGAATTAATTAGAAATTGATTTTTGAAAAATAGTAAATGAATTTTAAAAATTAGAAAAGTATATTTTCATTATGGGACTATATTATGCTAAATCCTTTAAAAGAAATATTTTTGGGACTGATTTGGTATTTTTCATGAAAATAGTTTAATTCTGAACATATGAGTTAAATATGTTATGTGAAGTAACAAAGTTGAAAATAGGATTTTATGGTTAGAGAATCCTATATAGAGTATATGCATATTTTTTTATGAGGGATTTGATAATTGGTGATGATATCTTATGAGTATGGCAGTTTTGAATGATTAAATGCATTATATGGTAAAGCGTAAACAATTGAGATAAATTGTTTATAAATTTAAGAAGTATTGTTATAATATTAATGATATTAGATTATGAGATTATTAAGTGATTGATAACATGGGGATATTCTTGAACTCGGATAAATTATATTATAAATGTTTAATATTTATCCTTTATCTCATTTGATTGATTCTTTATATCATTGACATGATCCTCATGCTCATATTATGTTGAAAGTCATCATGGCTCACGTGCATAGATGGACTTGGTATGATTATGACCGAGGATTGTTAGGGTATAATCATAACAGTAATTGAAAACACGATTATCTTTGGTAGTAGTGCATGGATAATTTGTGGTCGTGATACTAATGAATACATGATTATCTTCGGTAGTAGTGCATGGATAATTTGTGGTCTTCGATACTAATGAATACACGATTATCTTTTGGTAGTAGTGCATGGATAATTTGTGGTCGTGATACTAATGAATACACGATTATCTTTGGTAGTAGTGCATGGATAATTTGTGGTCGTGATACTAATGAATACACGATTATCTTTGGTAGTAGTGCATGGATAATTTGTGGTCGTTGATCTTAATGAATACACGATTATCTTTGGTAGTAGTGCATGGATAATTCGTGGTCGTGATACTAATGAATATCCTTGGCCGTAGAGAGCGGGGATGATTCGATGATATGGATTAATTATTGAAATGAGTCTCAAAGAATGAAATATTAATTCATGGATGTGGTAAAAGTCATCTTTGGTCAGTAGTGCATTGATAGACTTGGTATGATTATGGCCACGCATTATTGGGTATAATCATGATCGTAAACACGAATATCCTTGGCCAATGAGTGCATAGATAATTCGTGGTTGTGATACTATTAAGCTGCGCCTCAAAGATTATTGGTTTTCTGAGCTTGTATATCTTTTGCTTTGTAGTGCAAAGATGAATTGTTAATGAATATCTTTGGCGGATTGCGAAGATGAATTTAATATTTTAACGATAAAGGTATTCAAGGTATCCTCACCTCTTATCATACCGTGTACGCACCCTAATTTCGAGGGCAAAATTCCATAAGGAGGGGAGATTGTGAGACCCAGTTTTTTATCAATAAAGATTTAAATTTTGTCGAAATAATTTTTTAATATTATGGTGTGAATTTGAGATAATATTATAGTTGTGGGTAGTATTTATAAATTTTGCAAAGTATGCAAGTGGTTATATTATATTCGATTGGTGGGGAATATTCGATTTAAAGGGAAATATTCGTACAATGGCTCAATCATTGGTGGACCCCTAACAATGTAATTATTATTTGATTGAGAAAAGCGACAAAAATATTTTATTGAAATAACTGGCGGAAGTTTTACCGTTGATCATTGTTGAACTACTCCTGGTAGTAAAAGTGCGAATACGTGTGGTTGCATAGTAGCATTACCGGTATTGATTATTGATGCTTATGTGAGAAGTCACCGGTTTGATTCCATTATTGTCGATTAATAATATGAATTATTATAGCGATAATGACGTTTTGTTTTATTCGTATTATTAACGTAATAAAATGTAAACATCTTTTATATAAAATGTAATACTTTATTAAAGTTATTCTATAAATAGAATATATTATATTTTATTATGCATAGTGTTGCATAGTGTTTTTATAGTGTTGCATAGTGTTTGCATAGTAAAATGTTTTTATATAAATAGAATATATGATATTTTATTTAAAAGATTTTTCTTTAAATATAGGCATCACGATTAAAGTAAATCAATCTGGACCGTTCATGGATTAATTACTATGCATTCTATTTTCCTATAAATAGAAGCTCATTCCTTCATTATTTTCTTACTTAATTCACTTTGAAACTCAGAGAGAGAAATTATAGGGAGAAGCTATAGAGAGAAAATCTATAGAGAGAAAGAAGAAGAGTATTCGGTACTTCACTACTTTGATATCCGGTGTCTTTTACGTAGAGGGTATTATTTGTTGTACCCGTAAAGGGTGTTATTCTTTCTTATTCATGAAGAGAACTTCATTATTCCATTCATTATTATTACATTGGAATAACTTCAGAAAAAGTGGTATACCCTATACATAACTCCGTGCACGTGGCATACCCTATACTTGGTGAAATCCTTATATTATTCCATTCTTATTTATTACATTGGAATAACTCGTATCACGCTGGAATCCCCTATACTTGGTGATCTTCTTCATTATTCCATTCTTTATTATTCATTGGAATATCACATGCGTGTGTTTTACACGGACTGATTCCATTGTTTATTATTCCGCATTTATTATTCTCGTTGTAATATCCACATTCGTGTGTTTTACGGGATTGGTTCCATTGTTTATTATTCAGCATTTATTATTACATTGGATCATCATCGCTTGTGAATTTCAACGACCGGTTCCGTTATTATTATTCTATTGGAATAACTTTGTCGCTAAGGCACCGCATGCATGGTGATTTCTTTTGTTATTCCATTCTTTATTATACCCGGTTAGTTAAAACTTTGACTTCTATACTCCATGAAATTAGTAGAATATCTTTGATATTTGCGTTTCATTCAAGATCTTTTCATGGAAATATTCTTACGATTATTCTTGAATTTTACTCTACAAAACAAAGATCATGTTGACAATTTGGACGTTAATAATTCTCGGATTAAATAATTCTTGAACTTGTTTTATTGAATTATTATGTCATTGTTGTAAGACCTCAAATTTTTTAAAATAAAAAGGAATTTCCTTTATTTATTATTTTGAAATAGTAAGGGTTGATTTGATTAATGTGGATAGTTAGGGGTAAAATACGCAAATATTTCAAAATAAGCAAGTGGTTATAAAATATTCATTGTTGTTGGGGAATATTCGTTTGGTCGTGGAATATTCAGAATGCTTGGGAATATTCGCAATATTATGCAATGCGCATATAAACCGCAATGTGGGCCCCATAACGAAAGCGATTGGATGAGGAAAACCAAATATAAGTTGTTTAAAAATAACGGCGTAATTGTTACCACGTTAATCATTGTTGGAATACCCCATTGGTTAAAACACAATAATACAGCGTTGTTGAATAGTAGACACCGGTATTGCATCAATTATTGATCCTTACGTAAGAAGGCACTACTCAATAATTGTTACGAAGAATTACTCTTCAAGATTTTATTTTATTGATTCAATAATTCTTTGCGTTGGTATTTTATATTATTCATTGCTTCAATAATTGTCAACGCACGATATTTCCCATTATCGGATCAATAATTCATATTATTTGAATAATATTATTAGATAACATTATTGGCAATGTCTAGAAAGTTACGTCTCTAAGGAGAGGTTTGGTCACCTAATCATGGCGCCCGAGAAGGGACAGATCCTTATTGAAAGCCCCCTCTTTCACAGGGAACTGGTTGTCATAATTATGATTCGTAATATTATTTGGGAATAATTAATTATTGATTTATATGATAAGAAAATATTTATTTGATATGGATATAAATGATGGATTTATTTATTATATGTGGTTATAATTGAAGGATTTAATGTTGAGGTGTTTTATCGGTATTTTTTGCCGGAATGGAGGTATTAAAAATCAAATCAAAGTATTTTTACGATATATCATGTGAGTTATAATTTTTAATCCGTAGATTGGATCGTTGCGATTTTTGGATATGTTATACATATATAAGTTGAGTATATGTCTACAAATTTTGAACCGTTAAAATGAACGAATGATTTGTTATAAATTTTAAGAGGTGTTTGATTAGGAAAGTAGGGTTATAATTGATTTTGGTGGAAAATTCTAGAATTGAGTGGGCCCCACTTGTGGTTGGTGAAAAAAATGTCTTGAATTTTATTTCAAATGTGGTGGGTGGCAATAGTAGCGGTGTAAAGCCATTAGGTAGCGTGTCAAGTGCGCTTGGTGGGTTAACATTTTCCTATAAATAGAGGGCTAAGTTAGAATTGAAAATCACACCCGAAACAAAGTTTTCTCTCTTTTCTCTCTATATTATTGAGCGTATTTTGTGAGTATTTAGATACTTTGAGAGTTCTTTGTTCAAGACAAGTTTCATTCAAAGATCACTTAGATCTTTCCTTAGAAATCTTGATTCTTTGAGGTAAGGGATGTTATTTTCTTTCTCAAATGATATTATTTCTTCAATATCATTATCTTTGAAATATTGGTTGGAACTTTTTATCAAATTTGGAACTTTTTTTCATGTGGGGTTACTTATTCATGAGTTACTATTCACGAGTTACTATTCATGAGTTACTATTCAAGAGTACTATTCAGTAAGCGTGAAAATGTTTTTTGTGGAATTTTTATCTTTTGGTGTTGAGAGTTACTATTCACGTATCAAGACTATTCACGATATCTGACACTATTCATCGAAAAATAAAATTTCTTCTTTTTCGTCCAAAATATCTATTCGGATACTAGCTTTGATTGTATCCATGTTTTGATCATTCTTGAATTTTACACCACTATGATTATTTTTGGGGTATTGTTGGACATGGATAAAACAAAGTACGAATCCTTAATCCTTAATCCTTGTCATTTTGTTTCTTTGGATTCGTTCTTTAAAAATATTTTTCATCATCCTCGGTCTTAAATGATGATATTATTGAATATCTTTGGCTGTAGTGCAAAGATGAATGATTTGAAGAATATCTTTGGCTCAGTAGTGCAAAGATGAACATGTGTTGAGATGAACATGACCGATCGATTAATATCTTTGGCTGTAGTGCAAAGATGAGCAGTGTTTAAATGAACATGACTAATCGATGAATATCTTTGGCTGTAGTGCAAAGATGAATATTTGATTTCAGATGTATATTGATTGTTATTCTGAGGATAAAAGATGAGCGATAAACTTTTAAATTCATACATAGAAGATAGTAGTTTGCATTCTCTACTTAACTCTTCTAATGAATTATTATTTCATTGCGAATATTGATTTAAAATTTGTTGTCTATTGTATTCTATTAAATTTTTCCCTGTTGAAGACTAACGATAATTTGTTGTATATTATCTTAGTCATAATATTCTTTACTGAGCTAGTTGAGCTCACCCTTTTCCTTTTGTTCCATTCTTTCTCAGGAGGCGAGAATATAGCGAGTACGAGTCGGGGTATGGAATGAAGGTTTTAGAAAGGATTGTTTAGTAGTCCTCACCATTTTTGTAAAATAATGTATCAATAAATGTGATGAGGATTTATTTGAGTATAGATATTGTCTAGAAGATAATATTTGTATTTAAACTCACAGTTTTACTGTTGTAATAATAAAGTTGTAGTTGTTTCTGTACCATGTATTGACAACTCAGAATGGGTGATGTATACCTATTTTGGGGGCGTCACAGTTGGTATCGAGCTATAAGTAAAGAGCCCCCGAGCCTCTCGCTGGTGACTTCCTGTTGATGGGGGATGCACCGAAGCCAGACTCTCCGTAGGGACGCCTGCTTGGATTCTGCGGTGCAAACCGATAGGTATCAATGTGAGAGTCTTGACCTGAGTTGGTATCCGAGTTACTGATTGGTATCGAGCTTAGGGATATGATCTCTGGCGGAGATCGGGGAATAGAACTAGGAGGGGAGAGACGAGTAAAACCTTCGCTAGTGTGTCCTACCTAAGCTTATTTGTTAGTTGGTCAGTATATAGAGATATTATGTGATATATTGATTTCCTTAATTAACCCTTGTTTTATGGCGGTATTTAAGATGGCAATTTGAAATTGTCAACAATGGAGTGAATGAGACCGTGGATATACCTCTAATCACCAACCGAGGATAATGTAATATCAAGTTAAGAAGGAATTAGAGATATCCATGTGGTGAGGAAGAATTAATAGTTGCACCCGAAGCTAGTCGCAGAGGTGGCGGTGAGAGTGAGGAAGAAGAGGAACACGAGGAGAATTTATTAGAAGAAATTTTTGATCAAAATGTAGAACTACGAGATCGTATTCGTGAGCTAGAAGAACGAGTTGAAGAACCGCAAGCGGTGTCGTGGAACAAAGAGATACAACAATTCAAAATTGTGTTACCCGATATGTGATGCTCGAACAAAATCACGCTTTGGTAGAGGGTAAGATATTAAAGCTGGAATCTGAGAATTCAAATATCAAGGATCAGCTGAAAGAAGAAACAACTGAACGAGTGAGAATGAAGGATGCGTGGGTAAAAGCTGCACGACATGTTGATATTGTAGAAAGAGACGTTCGATCCAAAAAGGTTAAAATAGATGATATACATTTCTCTTTTTGGACAGCAATTGGAAGAACCCAACATCGAGTTTTAAATTACCCTGTACAGAGTGGTCAATCTCAATTCGATATGGATCAAAGATTGATGATTCAGATCATGAATCAGGAGTACGATGAAGCAGTTGAAGGTGGAATATGCCCTATAGAAAAGTCAATTCCAACGATAGTAACGACACCAAATGCTACCCCAGACAAGTCAAAGCCAGGTAGTTCAAAGGAGAGCGGTTGTCATGACTTCCCAACAAGTGAGGAACCCGAACGAAGTTAGCATGGGTTAGTTAATTATAATTCTTGCGAAGTTTATACCTTATTAGATACCAGTTCTACCCATTCTTTTATCTCTCTTGCTTGCGTTCAACGTTTGAACTTGACTCCGGAGAAATTAGACTTTGACCTATCTGTGGAAACTCCGTTAGGAGAAACTTTCATCACATCCACTGTTTATAAATCTTGTTTGATTCAAGTTGGCACCATTACCTTACCTGTTGACCTTATCTCTTTAAAGATACTTGCTTTTGATGTGATTTTAGGGATTGATTGGTTAACTACTCATCATGCCAAAATTGATTGTTTTCGTAAGGTTGTTAGTTTTCATATTCCTAACCAACCTTGACTGTTATGCAATTCAAGCAACTAAACCATTAAAATCAATCATTTGTCATATCTAATCATAAAGCTATTCGTTTATTGAAAAACGGATGTCAAGCTTTCTTAGCCCATGTTATGGATTTGAATAAAGACACGTCAAATTTGAATAATATTCTGTTGTTATTGACTTTTCCCGACGTATTTTAGAAGAACTTCCGGTACACCCCGTAACGTGAAGTTGAATTTTTTATTGATCTTGAACTGGTACAAAGCCCATTTCTAAAACCCCATATCGAATGGCTCCTATTGAACTTCAGGAGTTAAAGGTCCAACTACGAGGAATTGTTGGACATCGGTTTCATTCGCCCCTAGTACATCTCCTTGGGGTGCTCTGTTTTATTCGTAAAGAAGAAAGATCGGAGTACGCGATTTGTATTGACTATCGGAATTGAACCATGTCACCATCAAGAATAGGTATCCTCTACCTCGTATTGATGACTTGTTTGACCGGTTGCAAGGGCACAATTCTTTTCAAAAATCGATCTTCGTTACGGATATCATCGGTGAAGATTAGGCGAGGATATTCAAAGGCGCCTTGAAGAACTCGGTATGGGCATTATGAATTCTTAGTCATGTCTTTCGGACTAACTAATGCTCCTCCTGACTTTCATGGATATGATGAACCGAGTATTCAAGGAATATTTGGATCGATTCGTTGTTGTCTTTATTGATAACATCCTTATATATTCCAAAAGTCGTAAAGATCATGAGCAACATTTGAATTTGGTACTCCAAAGGCTTCGTGAAAACAAACTATATGCCAAATTGAAGAAATGCGAGTTACGGCGAGGAAGTAGCATTTTTGGGCATGTGGTGTCAAAACATGGAGTATCTGTTGATCCCGTGAAGATTGAAGCAATACAAAGTTAGGAGCAACCAAAAGTCGGTGGACTGGAAATACGTAGCTTTTGGGTTTATTTGGTTATTATCGGAGATTCGTGGAAGGGTTTTCTCGAATCGCTACTCCATTAACTCACTAACTCGGAAGGATACAAAATTCGTTTGGAATGAAGAATGCGAGAAGAGTTTCCAAGAGCTTAAGAGGAGACTTATTTTCTAAGACTGTTCTAACAATACCATCCGGTTCGGATGGATTTGTTATCTCAAATGACGATGCTTCGTGCAAAGGTTAGGATGTGTTCTCATGCAACGTGGGAAAGCCATAGCCTATGCCTCACGACAACTTAAAGAGTATGAGAGGAATTATCCTACTCATGATCTAGAGTTAGCGTGATCGTGCTGCTAAAGATATGGAAGCACTATCTATATGGGGAGAAAGTGGAGATATATTCGGACCATAAAAGCCTTAAATATTTCTTCACTCAAAAGAACTCAACATGCTTGGCAATGACGTTGGCTCGAACTATTGAAAGACTACGACCACACTATTCAATACCATCCCGGTAAAGCGAACGTGGTAGTCGACGCATTGAGTAGAAGAAGATCATATGCGGAACGAGTGCGATGATGTCAAGTATACGCGACAGAGCCAACTTTAATAGAAAAAGTTAAGGTTGCTCAAGCCACCGACCAGGAATGATGCGTATGAAGAAGAAAGTACAAGAAGGAGCTATTAGGAAGCGAGAATTGATGAAGAAGGAATACTTGAGTCCACTCTAGACTTTGTGTTCCTAACGACTCGATTTGAAGTACAAGATTATGATGGAGGCACACAATACACCATTTACAATCCATCCTGGAAGTACTAAAATGTATCGTGATCTTGACATACATTTTGGTGGAACAATATGAAGAGAGAGATTGCAAAGTTTATCTCAATGTGTTTCACTTGTCAACGTGTAAAGGCGAGAGCATCTAGTACCTAAGGGTCCGTTGCAACCACTTGAGATTCGGAATGGAAGTGGGAACACATTACCATGGATTTCGTTCTTGGGTCTTCCTACGGTTTCTCAAGGCATCAATGCTATTTGGGTTATTGTTGATAGATTAACCAAATCGCTCATTTCTTGCCGATATCGGAGACTTATTCCTTGAACGTCTTGCTAGTATGTACGTAAATGAGATTGTTAGGTTGCATGGCATGCCCTGTATCCATAGTTTCGGATCGTGACCCAAGATTCACTTCAAGATTTTGGGTTAGCTTGCAAAAAAGCTATGGGCACGGATTTGCGATTTAGTTGACGCATACCATCCCCAAACGGACGGACAATCGAGAGAGGACTATTCAAACTCTTGAAGATTTATTAAGACTCGTGTCCTAGACTTCAAGGCAGTTGGGATAAGTATTTATCATTGGTGGAATTCTCCTACAACATGAGTTATCGTGCAAGTATAGGTGTGGTTCCATTGAAGCATTATATGGACGAAAATGTCGTTCTCCAATATGTTGGGATGAGGTGGGTGAAGCAACATTGTTGGGACCCGAAGTTAAGCACGTATGACTCACCGAAAAGATCCAAATGATTCGACAACGTATACAAACCAAGACAAGATCGACAAAAGAGTTATGCGGATCTTCATCGAAAGGACGTGGAATTTAGTGTGGGGATCATGTATTATTGCGAGTTGCTCCATGGAAGGGAGTTACAAGATTTGGGAAGAGAGGAAAGCTCAATCCACGATTTATTGGTCCATTTCAAATTCTTGACCGAGTAGGAAATGTAGCCTATAGACTTGCGTTACCTCCAAGTATGTCTCGTGTTCATAATGTGTTTCACATATCGTACTTCAGTAAATATGTGAAAGACCGAACCACGTTATAGAGTTAGAACCCAGGACGAGATAGCCAAGACTTAACGTATGAGGAGGTACCATCAAGATTTTGGATAGGAAGGAGCATGTCCCCACGTAAGAAAGGTCATACCACAAGTTAAAGTTTTGTGGAGGAATCATGCTATATGAGAAATGACACAGGAATTGGAAGCGGAAATGAAAGCGAGGTATCCTCACCTTTTCAAACACCAGTCGTACGTCACGTCAATTTCGAGGACGAAATTTCATAAGGAGGGAGGTTGTAAGAACCCGAAATTTTTAAAATAAAAGGAATTTCCTTTATTTATTATTTTGAAATAGTAAGGGTTGATTTGATTAATGTGGATAGTTAGGGGTAAAATACGCATAAATATTTCAAAATAAGCAAGTGGTTATAAAATATTCATTGTTTGTGGGAATATTCTTTTGGTCGTGGAATATTAAATCTTGTCGGGAATATTAAATGCAAGCAGTATAACCATGTGTGGGCCCCATAACTGAAAAGCGATTGGATGAGGAAAACGACAAATATAAGTTGTTTAAAAATAATGGCGTAATTGTTACCAATTAATCTTTGTTGGAATGCCGGTGGTTAAAACACACTAATACGGCGTTGTTGAGCAAGTAGCATTACCAGTATTGCATCAATTATTGATCCTTACGTAAGAAGGCACTACTCAATAATTATTACGATAATTCTTATTCGAAGATTTTATTTTATTGATTCAATAATTGTGCGTTGGTATTTTATATTATTGCTATTTCAATAATTGTCAACGCACAAAGATTTCCCATTATCGATCAATAATTCATATTATTTGAATAATATTATTAGATAACATTATTGGCAATGTCTAGAAAGTTCTCGTCTAAGGAGAGGTTTGGTCACCTAATCATACACAAGAAGGGACAGATCCTTATTGGAAAGCCCCTCTTTCCAGGAACCGCACTGGGTTGTCATAATTGTGATTACGTAATATTATTTGGGAATAATTAATTATTGATTTATATGATAAGAAAATATTTATTTGATATGGATATAAATGATGGATTTATTTATTATATGTGGTTATAATTGAAGGATTTAATGTTGAGGTGTTTTATCAAGTATTTTTGTCGGAATGGAGGTATTAAAAATCAAATCAAGTATTTTTACGATATATTGCGTGAGTTATAATTTTTAATCGTAGTTGGATCGTATGCGATTTTTGGATATGTTATACATATATAAGTTGAGTATATGTCTACAAATTTTGAACCGTTAAAAATAAGCGAATGATTTGTTATAAATTTTAAGAGGTGTTTGATTCGGAAAGTAGGGTTATAATTGATTTTGGTGGAAAATTCTAGAATTGAGTGGGCCCCACTTGTGGTTGGTGAAAAAATGTGCTGAATTTTATTTCAAATGTGGTGGGTGGCAATAGTATCGTAAAGCCATCGGTGGCGGGTCAAGTCTGCCCCGTAGGCTAACATTTTCCTATAAATAGAGGGCTAAGTTAGAATTGAAAATCACACCAGAAACAAAGTTTTCTCTCTTTCTCTCTCTATATTATTGAGCGTATTTTGTGAGTATTTAGATACTTTGAGAGTTCTTTATTTCAAGATAAGTTTCATTCAAAGATCACTTAGATCTTTCCTTCCAAATAATTGATTCTTTGAGGTAAGGGATGTTATTTTCTTCTCAAATGATATTATTTCTTCAATATCATTATGCTGAAATATTGGTTGGAACTTTTTATCAAATTTGGAACTTTTTCATGTCGGGGTTACTATTCATGAGTTACTATTCACGAGTTACTATTCACGAGTTACTATTCACGAGTACTATTCATGAAGCGTGAAAATGTTTTTTTGTGGAATTTCTATCTTTTGGTGTCGGAGTTACTATTCACGTATACGGCACTATTCATCGAAAAATAAAATTTCTTCTTTTCATCCAAAATATCTATTCTGGATACTAGCTTTGATTGTATCCATGTTTTGATCATTCTTGAATTTTACACCACTATAATTATTTTTGGGGTATTGTTGGACATGGATAAAACAAAGTACGAATCCTTAATCCTTAATCCTTGTCATTTTGTTTCACTGGATTCGTTCTTTAAAAATATTTTTCATCATCCTCAGTCTTAAATGATGATATTATTGAATATCTTTGGCCTGTAGTGCAAAGATGAATGATTTCAAGAATATCTTTTGGCTCAGTAGTGCAAAGATGAGCAGTGTTGAGATGAACATGACCAATCGATTAATATCTTTGGCTCAGTAGTGCAAAGATGAAGCAGTGTTTAAATGAACATGAATTAATCGATGAATATCTTTGCCCTGTAGTGCAAAGATGAATATTTGATTCCGGATGTATATTGATTGTTGTTACTGGGGATAAAAGATAGAGCGATGAACTTTTAAATTCATACATAGAAGATAGTAGTTTGCATTCTCTACTTAACTCTTCTAATGAATTATTATTTCACGCTGTAATATTGATTTAAAATTTGTTGTCTATTGTATTCTATTAAATTTTTTCTCTGTTGAAGACTAACGATAATTTGTTGTATATTATCTTAGTCATAATATTCTTTCTTGAGCTAGTTGAGCTCACCCTTTTCCTTTTTGTTCCATTCTTCTCGTGGAGGCGAGAATATAGCGAAAGTATTTAGCCTGGGTATGGAATGAAGGTTTTAGAAAGGATTGTTTAGCGAGTCCTCACCATTTTTGTAAAATAATGTATCAATAAATGTGATGAGGATTTATTTGAGTATAGATATTGTCTAGAAGATAATATTTGTATTTAAACTCACGATTTCTTGTTGTAATAATAAAGTTGTAGTTTGTTTACATACCATGTATTGACAACTCAGAATGGGTGATGTATACCTATTTTGGGGGCGTCACAATTGTCATCATCCTCATGATATATTATGTTATCTTTGGCTTACGTGCATAGATGAACTTAGTATGATTATGAATGAGGATCATTCGGGTATAATCATGGCTTGTTATAAATGATGTGATAAAAGTCCTCGGTGGGCTCGTAATGCGGTGATGGATAGTTTTGTTATGATTATGACTGGGGTGATTCTAAGATAGTCATGACCATTGATAATTTGATGAAAATCCTTGACCGTAGGCATGGGATGATTAGATATTGTGGTTTATTCATTAAACTGAGTCTTAATGATAAAAATTTATGAAAACCTTTTAAAACCTAAAAGATAGTAGACTTTATTTTCTACTTGACTCTTTTAATGAATTGCACATTCCGCTACAGTTAAACTGGTTGTCTATTGTATTTTATCAGTTTAACACTGTTGAAGGCTAATGATAATTTATTCTGCATTATCTTAGTCATAATATTTCTTACTGGGCTAGTTGAGCTCACCCTTTCTTTCACTGTTCTCTTCAAGAAATGAGAATATAGCTGGGACGAGTCGGGGAAAAGAGTGATGGTCCCGAAGATAGCATTAGTAGTCCTCACTATTCTGTTAAATAGTGTGACAATAAATGTAATGAGGACTCCTTGAGTATGGATATTGTCTAAATGACAATATTTGTTATTAGAACTCTCAGTTTATGTATTGTCGTATGTTACACGACAAATGTATAATTAAGTTTGTATTTGAATTTATGTACCATGTAAGTGACGACCCAAGATGGGTGACGTATACCTAATTTTGGGGGCGTCACAGTACAGTCTAAGGATGTGGTGTCAGGTATCATTCCGATTAAAAGTATTAATGCTTATGCACTATTTGATTCAAGTGCTACTTGTTCATTTATATCATATGAATTTGCTCAGAACTTAGATTTTCCTTAGGAAGAATTAGAATATCCTTTGAGCATAGAGATTGCGAATAGGGAAGTGATTCCTGTTAGATTTATATATAGGAATTGTAGAGTGGTTATAAAAAGTCACGAGATGATGGTAGATTTGATACCAATTAGAATTGGTGAGTTTGATGTTATACTGGGAATGGATTAGTTATGTAATTACGGAGCAGTAATTGATTTCCAAAGGAAATGTGTTAACCTTATGACTCCGTCAAAGGTTGTGTTTTATGGCAGCAAGTCACCTCGACACAAAAATTATCTGACAATGATGCAAGCCAAGAGGTTATTGAGACAAGGATGTGTAGGATACTTAGCCTACATAGTCGATACACAGAAGAATAGTGCAAAGTTAGAAGAGATACCGATTATAAGAGATTTTGCAGATGTATTTCCAGACGATTTTTTGGGTCTTCCGCCGGATCGACAAATTACGTTCGGGATTGACTTGATACCAGGAATAGCCCCGATATCTAAGGCACCATATAGAATGGCCCCGGTAGAGATAAAAGAGTTGATGGTACAGTTGCAAGAATTGCTTGACAAGAAGTATATTTAGTAGAGTGTGTTGCTATGGGGAGCACCGGTGTTGTTTGTTAAGAAGAAAGATGGATCAATGCGGCTCTACATTGACTATCAAGAATTGAATAAGGTCACGATAAAAAATAAGTATCCGTTACCAAGAATCGATGACCTGTTCGATCAATTGAAGGGAGCGAGGTATTTGTTAAAGATAGACTTGAGAAGTGGTTATCATCAGTTGAAGGTGAGGCCGAAGGATGTACCAAAAACAACATTCAGAACTCGGTATGGTCATTACGAGTTTTTGGTTATGTCTTTTGGTTTAACTAATGCACCTGCAGCGTTCATTGATTTGATGAACAGGGTGTTTAAACCATTCTTAGACAAATTTGTGGTGGTGTTTATTGATGATATATTGGTATATTCTAAGACCAAAGAGGAACATACTGAACACTTGAGATTGACGTTGGAGACGTTGAGAAAAGAAAAGTTGTACGCAAAATTTTCAAAATTTGAATTTTGGTTGGAACGTGTACAGTTTCTCGGACACGTTATTGATAAGGACGAAATTTCGGTAAATCCATCAAAGGTTGAAGCTATAATAAACTGGGATCAGCCAAAGACACCGTCAGAGGTAAGGAGTTTCTTAGGATTGGCAGGTTATTACATGCGTTTTATTCAAGACTTTTCCAAGATCGCAACTCCATTGACAAATTTAACCAGAAATGAGGTTAAGTTTGTTTGGACAGAGAAGTGTGAGGAAAGTTTTCGAGAGTTAAAGAAGAGGTTGAGTTCAGCACCTGTGTTATCATTGCCAGATGATACAGGGAATTTTATAGTGTATAGTGACGCATCGCATAAAGGACTAGGCTGTGTGCTTATGCATAATGATAGAGTTATTGCGTATGCATCACATCAATTGAAAGATTACGAGAAGGGGTATCCAACTCATGACTTAGAGTTGGCTGCGATGGTGTTTGCCCTGAAGATTTGGAGACATTATCTTTATGGAGAGAGGTGTGAGATATATACCAATCATAAAAGTTTGAAGTATATCTTTACACAAAAAAGACTTGAATATGAGGCAGAGAAGATGGTTGGAGTTGATAAAAGACTATGACTGCGAGATTTTCTACCATCCCGGAAAGGCGAATGTTGTTGCTGATGCCTTAAGTAGAAAGGGATGGGAGAAGTTAATGATGTTGACTGCTCAGGAGAAATTGGTGTCAGAAATGGCCAAGATGGAGTTAGAAATTAAAAATCCGACAGAATTCGATGAAAAAATATTCCAGATGGGAAACAATTCAACGTTGGTAGATAAGGTGAAGAATACACAACTCCAAGATGAAGACTGTGAAATGATAAAACAGAGAGTATCTGAAGGTGAAGAAAACAAATTCAAAATTGATTCGGAAGGATTACTTCGATTCGAAGGGAGAATTTGGGTTCCGCCATTACTAGAAGTTAATGAGGAAATTCTGAGCAAAGCTCATAACTCAAGATATTCGATTCACCCTGGGAGTGCAAAAATGTACCAGGATCGTAGACATCATTTTTGGTGGCCGAATATGAAAAAGTATGTGGCTGAGTGTGTGGCGAAGGGATTAATGTGTCAAAAAGTTAAAACTGAGCATCAAAGGCCAAGCAGATTATTACAACAATTGGAGATACCAGAATGGAAATGGGAGCATATCACAATGGATTTTGTGGTAGGTCTTCCAACGACCCAGCAAGGTTACGATGCCATTTGGGTGATTATCGATCGACTGATGAAGTCAGCACACTTTTCGCCAATCAAGATTAGATTTAACCTAGATCGGTTATCAAAATTGTATGTTAAGGAAATTGTTTCAAGACACGGTGTACCTGTGTCCATTGTATCAGACAGATATCCACGTTTCACATTTAATTTTTGGAAATGATTACAAGAATGTTTGGGAACACAGCTGAGAATGAGCACATTGTACCATCCTCAAACCGACGAACAGAGTGAGAGAACCATCCAAACACTAGAAGATATGCTCAGAGGATGTATCATAGATTTCAAGGGAAATTGGGATGACCATCTACCATTGGTGGAATTTGCTTATAGTAATAGTTATCACACGAGTATTGGCATGCCGCCATACGAAGAATTATACGACAGGAAATACAAAACTCCGTTATGTTGGGATGAGGTAGGTGAACGTCAGCTGTTGGGTCCAGAATTGGTGCAACAAACTGTCGAGATCATTAGGTTATTCGAGCAAGATTGATAGCTGCACGACAGAAGAAATATGCCGATCAACATCGACAAAATCGAAAATTTGATGTCGGTAGTTATGTTTTCTTAAAGTGTCTCCCTGGAAGGGGGAAATTCAGTTTGGCAAGAAGGGGAAATTAAGCCCTAGGTTTATAGGACCTTTTGAAGTGCTTCGACAAGTTGGTGAATTGGCGTATGAGGTAGTTTTACCTCCAGAATTAGGACACATTCATAACATTTTTCATGTGTCAGTATTAAGGCCTTATAAGCCTGATTATAAACATGTAATAGAATATGAGCCGTTACAGTTTGAGAAAGACTTAACTTATGAAGAAATCCCTGTTCAAATTATTGACTGGAAAGAGCATGTACTAAGGAATAAAGTGATACCTTCTGTAAAGGTAATCTGGAGAAACCATAATGCTGAAGAAGCTACGTGGGAACTTGAAGACGTTATGATGATTTAATTATCCCCGATTATTTGCTTGATCTTGTATAGCGATTCGGGGACGAGAATCTGATAAGGAGGAAGAATGTAACGAATAAATTTTTCGAGTCGTGATTTCGGGGGAGAATCCTCATTAAGGAGGAAAGATGTAACGATCGAGAAATTTTATAATTAATTTAAATATTTATTGAATTAAATAAATATTTTAAATAATTTATTTATTGAAGAAAAAAAAATAAAAATAATAATTGATGAATTGTGGTGCATTAATTTAGTAACTAAATTGGTTAATGTTAATTAAATTAAATAATGGTAATTTTATTCGAAAGATTTAATTTAATGGAATAATTAAATTAAATGAATTGTTTAATATTTATGAAAATAAGTAAATTAAATAAAGTAATATTTAAGTCTAATTTATTAATTAAATTAGATATATAATTATTTATTAATCATCGAATAATTATAATAAAAATTATAATTATTATAATTATTATTGTAAGTTATGTAAATTGGCAACATGTGTGATAAATAAAAACTATATAATATAATATTATCAAAATAAATTGGAATGGGGGGAATTGTGTGTAGTCAAACAAGGCCTTATGGCTTTTGGGTTATTTGGTTAAAAAATGAAGTCACAGCGATCGAATTCGCTAAAAGTGTTAAAATGAAGAAATTGGGAAAATTGGGGTTTTGATTCTTCAAAATTGAGTACATGCAATGTTTATGTAGATAGAATGATGAATAACATGCTTAACTATGTTATTACAAAGTTTTAGATGTTGAAGTTTGGTGAATTTATGTGAAATTGGGATTTTTGGTCTATAACATAGTCTGATTTCGTGTTTTGCAAAAACTATTTCAGTGTGCGAAATGGCGGCACGCAGACGCAGCCTTTAGTCTGAAAGGTGTCGGCAAAGCGGCCGCGCCCAAAGGGTCGAGACCAGTGTTAAGCGTTTAATAATATAACTTTGGAAATGCTAACCTAACTTATTTTAATGATCTTAAAACGTGTTATAAGACATAACAACATGTTGTAATCACAATGTTAAAACTATAGATTATGAATTAATAAGTTGTGAAAGTTCGTAATGTGATGTCATTTGAATTGGAATTGGTTTGCAATCACTATGTCTTATTCAATGATATAACTGAGAATTCAGTTTGTTACGTGAATGAGTAGGATAATCAAGTTCTAAGTTAAGGATTATAGACTTAATTAAAATGAAAACTAAACTAATGAAATTGATGTTAATATAACTAATTAGTATTATGATTCTAATGGTATATGTAGGTTAATTGGCAAACGTTTATTATATTTGTGTAGCTTACACCCGTGGCAAGTTTCCTAACTTCGTTCTCTTTATAATGAATGCAAGTTCCTTATCCTAAAATTTTATTGAGCAAGTTTCATAGTTATGTTATCTTTTATGTCAAGCAAGCTTTCTATTCCTAGATTTTACATTAAAGTTGAGCAAGACTATTGATTCTATCTCGTGTATGATTGTACAAGCTCTTGTAATCTAGTTCGTTACATCGAGCGAGTTTCAATTTCCTAAGTCTTTTTATTGTTATTCAAAGTATATATTGTTCTAAAACATTGATTCAAATGAGATTATTCTAACTCTTTCGAATGTGGTACTTTGCACACACATTATGTCTATTCAATTGTACATTGTTGTTATTCGATCTTTGACTTTGATAACCCTGTTCAATTCTATATTGTTGTATTTAACCTTCAAGTAGTAAGCAAACTCTTATTGATTGAATTAGTCTATAATGGAATAGTGTTATAAAATTCTAGAACCACTGGTAAGTTAGTTCTGAGCTAAACTTTCTTTAGTGCGGGAATTCTAAATTCAAGCTGAAACGAACAACGCTAACATAGGGGATTTTATACATGTAACGTTTAGATGTTTGTGCACAATACATGGTACAAAGGGCTGATCCTCTTAAGTATATTAAGAAGGGTCTGTATAGTCTAAATGACTATTAAGGTTGAGGTAATAATACTTAAATACCGGGGACATAGTTTGTGGTCTTAAGACCCTCAGATATTAAATTCGAACTTGTTTTCTATTTTTGATTCGTAGAACAAGTTCATTGTTGTTCAGCATTCGTTGTTCATTCACACGTTGTTATCACTACTCCTCTTTATATTAGTGAGCAATTGTTTGCTCACTCTTGCATTTAACACTGCAACTAAATTTGAGAAAATCGATGAGCCATCTACAAGCAAAGGAAAGGGCAAGATGTCCAAGTGTTGAAGATTTTTTTTGAGAATTTATTTAAGTGAATTATGTTATAAGACTTATTTTATTTTGTGATGTATTTCGCAGACTTGTATAATAATTTAAGGTTAGATTATCTGGGATTGTTTTATAATGATGTAACCCTTTAATGGGAAAGATTATTGTTTAAGTTATTTAAATTATGTCTTTATACTTTATGATGGGTAGTTAGATGTAATAGTTTTTTTTATAGTGAGCACCAAATTCTGTGGGAATGGAGTACCTGGATTTGGGGGTGTCACATTTTCCTCCATATGTTCTACAATTTTTGACTAATTATAAACTATTATTTTTATCTACAGAATAGAATAAATAGTTTTATATTTCTAAAATTAACCAATACATCATAAATAGTATATCTGCGATGCCCTTAAATCTGAGTACCTTCAAACCCTAGATATGGTGCTACACTGTGCTACAATATACATACATATATATATATATATAAACTTAATAATATGAATGTAATTATTAAATTATTACATCATATTCCAGCATCTCCCATGTTTTTATAATTATTACATTCTTTGTTCTGTCATAATATTATTTATTACAAAAATAATACTATTCTATTACATGATAATCTACTTATCCATCTTTGCATTTCCCGTCCTTACCGGATCCTTCAATCTGTTTGACCTTAGCTGTAATCATATAATTTAAGCAAGGTATGAGCATTAAACTGTTCAGCAAGTTTAACAATTTTAATAACAACAAAATCAAAAATCATATGATTTATCTTCAATAACCAAACAAATAGTTATAGTACTCTATGTTGATCGACACTTATTCGCTAAACGTATTTACGTTTAAATTTTGACATCTTTCGCGAAAAACCTTTCGTTTATTCTTCCTCAGGCTTACCTTTGAATTCGTACCAAAGAAATTGGCTTAGGATAACATCAATAATATTTTGAAAGACATACAAATAAATCAACAAAATATTTTAACATTCATCTAGCCGAATCAAATGGTATCGACACTTTCTTAAACATTTAATGGAATAACATGACTCAAACACTTGTACAAATACTAAAAGATTTGTATAAGTTTAGAATACACATATTCAAGGAATAATTGTGTATACTTTCTTTATCATATCATACATCTTCAAATGAACAAAATAAAATGAAACAACAACTTGCCTAACATAGAGTATAGACAAGAGTTAGAAAACTTTCCTTGCGCATCCTTCTTATTTGTCTTTAATTTGGTCTTTATATGCTCTACATGATATAATCATAATAGCACACCAATTTTCTATCAAAGAATCTTTATACATTATTTATATTAACTTCTACTTCTATCATGTCTTATCTGAACTGTTAAACCTATAACGTTCGTCAAGTTATTCATTGTTCATTATCGCTTTTACGACATTTAAATGTCATTCTTATTATCTTTCATTATCGTCTAAGTTATACAACCTATATATGCTTAGAATGTTCATTCAATACGAATACGAAACACGTTCATCATTTTCGTTCTTTACACTTACATTTCTTAAACTTTTAATCAATGTTTGATCATTAACTTAAGGTTTAATCACTCCTTAAAGTGTTACATTATGTGAACTTAATGTTCATTATCATTCCCTAAATTTTTCCTAAGTGTTGAACAGTTAAAAGCTCTTCACGCACAATTGCCCTGCACCAGTGCTATGGCGTCCAGATCCTAGGCTTAATCTGGTGTGCGGCTACCAATTCTGATATCTAACTTTCCGAACAAACATCTACTGGCGCCCGATTTTATACCCTCGGTTAGCGCTCTGGTATTGAGGCCTTGATCATTGAAAATTTTGGTAAGTGTTCTGCATAATCGAAACGTCTACTTCGCTAACTCGTAACTTGATCATTCTAACTCGGAATGAATCCATCCTGAGCCAATTTCATGCTTTCATTACATACTACGATTTCCCCCGGACAAAATATTTTTCTAAGTCCGTTAACAAGCCTTTTCATTGGCTCAAATTTCCTTCGTTGCTCATTTTACGTTTTAACGTTTTTCGTTCGTTCGTCCGTAACTTACTTATCCCATACCCGAATGAGTTTGTTCTTGAGCCTACGACCCACAATTTCATGTTCTTCAACATTCGTATGAAACCCCAATTATTCGGGTTCATTATTCACATTTCATATTCGTCAGGAAATCATAGTTATCTATGATTTCAACGGTTAACGTCTTTTACTAAAATATTCGCCATAACTTCGTTATAGCATATTTTTATGCTGATCCCATTGGAACATTTCCACAACTCATCCACGTCTAACATCTCCAAACCAAATATAATTAATTAAGTTATATACAATGGTTTTAAACTTATCAATTAACAACAAGCTCTAAGTGAAAGTAGTATGTACACAAGCCAATCATGTTTGATGATAAAGCATATACTTTGTAACAATCTTATTCATTTATTAATAAAAAGTATTAATTTATTAAAGGCTTTTAATTATCTACATGATCTTTGTTTTATAATATGTGATAAACCCATAGTTTTAAGCAATGCTTTTAGAATAATGATGATGATCATTCTAATGAGATCTAAATTCTTAGAAAGCTTAAAACTAAAATAGTTCCCAATCATTGGATTACTAAATTGGGGATTAGTGAATGGGATAGATTGGTACATACGTTGCTTGCTCATTGGATGAGGATGATTGATCTCATGATCATTTGTGTGGAGACACTAAAGCAAGTATGTAGGTGCTGATTAGAGAATAAGTTCACTAAGCGTGGCTCGCTAAGGAATACCTAATGGAGTTTTACTTGCTGTCAATAGGAATTCTGTAGTGATAGTAGTACAAGTAATCCTTGGACTTGAGATCATCATAGTATCTTGTGTATGATGAGTTATACTTTGACTTATTCCTTAAGACCCTTAGGGTATATCAAAGGGTATGCTTGGGTATAATAAGTTGTACATGGAGATAATGTATGATCGATAAAGAATCTACCACTTTAATAAAAGAAGAGAAATGTCCTATGTGATTCGTTAAATGACAACCCAAAGAGTCCTTGGCGGTTAAGGCGAATGAAATTAGAAAGGAGTTTCTAATTTGCATTATTTGGAGTTGTGCATTTAAGGATCGAAATACATATAATTAAATAAAATAAGACTTGACGATAATTCCATGTCTTATATTTAATTGGGACATTATATGGTGGAAGGATTGAATTAGACGGTAACTATTTACTCAAAGGTTCTTTTATGATTAATGTTGAAATCTATATTATCCGGAAAGTCGTTGATCATTAGGGAGGCTTATCCCTATTGTAGAATAAATATTATTTATTTAAATAAATTAATTGTTTAATTTATTTATTTAAATAAGATTAGAATTATTCTAATTGATTTATTCACAAGGTTTAATATGGAGAACCTAAAGGGTCACACCATAAAAGGAAGAAAAATTATTTAAGAAGTTAATGGCATAATCGTAATAATATGTTAAGTATATTTAATTTAATCTATGGTGATAGAATAAATGAAATAGCTTAATATTTATTATTTAATATTTTAGAAATATTAAATATAAATTAATAAGAGGAGTCTTATTAATATTATTACAATTATTATTATTTTAATTTCTAAAAGAGTTTAGGAATTAATTTAATATAAGTACTCTCATTTATTCCTAATAGGATTAGGAAGGAAAATTAGTTAAAGGAGTTTAATTAATTATCCCTAATAAGATTAGGGAGCCCATTTAATTAAAAGAGTTTAATTAAATAATACCTTATTTTATTAAATAAGGTTACACGATATCTTTATAAGAGTAGTCTTATATCGGATATAAAATGATGTACTAAATAATTCCAATTTGTTGGAGAGTACGCCTTTTCTATCTGAGATAGGAAAAACTAGGGTTTGAGCCAATACCCTTCTTCTTGAAAAATTCTTTTTCCTTGGTGGATCACCTCAGAGGCCAAACACATGGGTGGCTAACGTTGATCAAAGGAAGGAACAAAACCGGTGGATTCAAGTTGAGCGAAAGGATTTGGAGGTGAACTTGTACACGAGGAAGCTCGATCTTCAAGGGTATGATTTTATTCTTTATCTTTTCGTTTAATTAATAATTGTGCATAAAGGGTGATCCGAGTATATGGTTTGTAAATTTTTAAACTCTGATTTTTACACGCTTCCGCTAATTTATGCAATTTGATTGCGTTCTTGAATATTACAAACCTAACAGTGGCATCAAAGCCAAACCTTTATGCAAATTATTAATTGTTCAAAATTTGATATGTATGTTGATATGTGTTTTGAACAATTTATTGGGCATAATTTTATTGTATAAAATTAAAAAAAAAAAATCCGAAAACTGTTTTCGGAAACAGTTTTTTTTTTATATATATCGAATTCGTGGGTGATTCAAGTGATGCTGCCATGCTAATCATGCGCACGGAAATCAGGGGTCATTCACGGAAAACAAACAAAAAAAAAACATGTGCACGGTATTTAAAAAAGACCACATGAATTTTTTTTTTTAGAGGAAGGAACGGTGTAGCAGGTATATTGCAATATGGTTGCAATATGGCAACCATGTTATATATATATTCTCCAGGCTTTAACTAACGGTTAAGCATGTTATATATATATTCTCCAGGATTTAACTAACGGTTTTATTATTATATATATATATATAATATTCTTAATAATCTTATTATTAAAATAAAAATTTTTATTTTAATATTAAATTAAAAAGTTTATTTTTATATTAAAATATAAAGTTTATTTTAATTTTAAAATATAAAGTTTATTTTAATTTTAAAATTAAATTTCATGCTAACTAATTAGAGTTGGAATTGGATTCCATGATAACTAATTGGAGTTGAAATAGGATTTATTTTTTCTAAAATAAAGGAGTTAATTTGTGAATAGGAAAGAGAATCCTAATTTCCTTAAATAAAGGAGTTTATTTAAATATGGAATAAGATTTCATATTATTCAAAATAAAGGAGTTTATTTGTGAATAGGAAAAGAATATCCGTGTTTCCTTTAATAAAAGATTTTTTTTACATGGAATTGGATTCCATAATTAATTAAAATAAAAGAGTTTATTTTAATTAAAGATTTTTTATATATGGAATTGGATTCCATAATTAATTAAAATAAAGGAGTTTATTTTGATTAAAGATTTTGATTAAAATAAAATAGTTTATTTTATTCAAAATAGGATAAATTAAAATAAAATAGTTTTATTTTGATTTAAATTTGGATTAAAATAAAGGAGTTTATTTTGATTCAAAAATAGATTTTATACTAACTAAATTTTCCCATTAAATGATATCAATATATATATTAAATGTTTATTATTCATAAGATGAATGTTATTTATTGATGCATATGGTGATGTGTATGTTAATAAATGGGATTGATTATGGACTATTGACCAATATGATTGGATTTTATTTTAGTTGGATGCATGAATGTATGGGTTTTATTAAATGGGGTTTGCGTACCTCATCTTCTCTAATTTTTCTTAATGTAAATTCTATCTCCCTCCTATGTACTTCCCCTTGACTGCTGATCAAGGTTTCTATTTATTTTAAATAGTTTTGTAATAGGAATAGTTAGAATTAATTTTGAAGAATTGGAGATCAAGGAACAAGGAGCGCTTGAAGACCCGTTTGTAATGGAGTCCGGGTTTAAATGTAATAGTTATATTTAAATATTATTTCTTGCACCCCTAGGGTTTGACCTTTTGGTTCACTTGGTGGCTCTAGTGAACCAAACTAGAATAAAAGTCCATAATCAATCTGGGTAGAATATAGTATTCTATATGTGCATGCTTATACTATATATATTATATATTATGCAAACATGCTTCGCATGTTCATTAATATGACGCGTATTTTATATATATATGCGCATGCACGCTAAACAAGATGAGACAAATTAATAACAAACCCCTCAATTTTTATATTAAGTCCTAAGCGTTCAAAGATATTTGGAATATCGAACATCGCCTTCTAGCATGATAAAATTAATAGAGTATTAAATATTTAATATGAGTTTGTTTTGTCACCACAAGGCAAGTATTAAGTATTTAAGATGTTAATTTATCACATTTGATGCTTATAAAGAAAATTGAACAATATTGTTTTGTTGTGTCACCACAAGGATGATATTTTTCTTTTTTGAATATATGGAGTGCTAGGTCGGACTTAACTTGGATAATTTTGATTCGGATGTGCCACCACTTGATCAAAATAATCTAAGAGGCAAAAGAAAAGGAGTTGCATAGTTGATGTAATTGACAAAAGTTGTCTACCTATTTATTTATATATAGTTTGTTGTGTCACCACAAGGCTATATACATTTGAAATGGGATCCTTATTCTCACTAGCAAATCTTTAATTAGATTTTGCCGAACTATATAAGTGAGGGTAATATAGTTTGAAGAAAATAGTGGGAGATACCAATTTAAAACAAGACCTAAATTATTTTGGTAATTAATAAAAGAATGTATGTTAAAATGTTGTTAATTACAAATTCATTTACAGAATTTTACAATGTCTAAAATTACTATCACTGCGAAGCATATTAGATGTTATTTAATCGGACCGAATTAAACGGATTGGTTAAGGAAATTGAGAATAGTTCTCATGGCTAAAAAGCTATCTTATATCCTTAATATGCCTATCCCTGCAATGGTTGCAGATAATGCCTCTGAGGAAGAGATTGCTACTTTTAAAAAGTGGCAAGATGATGATGCATTGGCTCAATGCATCATGCTCGCATCCATGAGTAACGAGCTTGTTGTCAAGATGAAACTATGGATGCTCCTACTATATTCTTGCACATCAAGTAGTTGATGGTGAGGAAAGTAGGACTGATAGATATTAGATATCTAAGGAGCTCTTCCTATCTAGAATGGCCAATGGCACTATAGTACAGACAAAAAGTTCTTAATATAATCAATTTGATTGATCAATTAGGACATTTGGTTTTGTCATGGATGGAGAGTTGAGCCAAGATTTGATCTTGCACTCACTCCGGACTCCTTTCACAATTGTTGTGAATTTTTCATATGAACAAGCTAGATATCGCCTCGTTGATTTGCTTAACATATTGAAAAATGTTGAGAGTCACTTTCAACCAAGAAAGATCAAGTCTTCTTGGTAGGGGCCAAAGGATCTTCCGAAAAGAAGTGCGATTCAAAGAAGGTATATAAAAAGGCATAAACAAAGGATAATAAGAACAAAAGCGTCACGGATAGCAAAGGAGTTTGCTTCCTTCGCTATAAGCTTTGGACCTTTGGAAAAGAAAGCTCATGAGAAGCATCTTGCGAGAGGCTAACCAAAGAAGCTTAGTGAAGTTTTGATTTATAATACGAGCTTTTTGTTCATGATTGAAATAAATTTTTCTTTAAGTCAAGGTTCTACTTGGGTATTGGATACCGACTTTGGTTATCATAAATATAGATTTATGAAGGGACCAAGCAGAAGTAGAAAGCTAAACAAATATAAGTAATCCCATGTGCGGGAAATGTAGCAAAGGTTGCCATATTAGCCATAGAAACTTATAGTTTAGCAATGCCTACGGGCAAATCTATTAAGTCAATAAGTTGTTATTGTATTCCAGTTCTTGTTAAAAATATTATTTCCATTTTATTGTTGGACAATGAAATCTTTGGTATTATAATTAAGAACAATTGTTGTTCTATTTATAATAATAATGTTTTGTATAGGACTGGAATAACACTTAATGGATTTTGTATACTTGACTTACGTGAAAAATTATTTTGTAAATTGAACAAATTAGTATAAGAAAAGAAGATGATCATTCAAAGAGTTGAATGTGTGTATTTGCTAAAATACAAGTGTGAATTATTTGAAAGGTTTAAAGAATTCAGAAGTGAAACAAATTGGCAATGTATTAAGATTCTTTGATTAGATCAAGGAATAAATACTTGTGCAATAAGTTTCTTGATTATCTCAAATGATTTTCTCATAATGGACGCCTCCTGATACGTAATAATTGATTGATGTATCTGAAAGGAAAAATCGTACCTTGTTGGACATGGTACGGTCCATAATTATTTTACCGACATTCCAAAGATCCTTCAGGATCATGTCCAGAAATGGTACGCATATCTACGAAAAGGTAACCTCAAAATCCAGCCCCAAGACTCCATAAAAGTTATGGACAGGGAGGATTCCTAATCTTAAGTATGTTAAGATAAGGGGTTGTCCAACTTATGTGAAAAGGTTTCAAAGGATAAGCTTGGGACAAGATTTGACAAGTACAATTTGTGGGACATCCTAAAGTAAGTTTAGGGTATATGTTCTATAATCCTACTTAGCAAAAGGTGTTTGTTTGTTGAAACACGGCGCCTTCTAAGATAAATGTGTTTATTATTGAAGGGGGGCTAGTGGGAGGATAATAGATCTTGAAGAGTTCAAGAACCACAAAACACTATAAGTCAAATAAGAGGAAACTGAGATAGACCTATTGTACCACAATTTGAATCGTAAATCGAAATAGTCTTGAAGATACCTAGGAGGTATGGATTCATCATGGATGATGATGATGAGGCACGATCATAGAAGATGATGATCCGAGTTACATCCGATGAGGTAAGAGTTTTAGTGTGTACAAAAGGGTCAGTGGGAGCGTCGTGAAATTTCTAGTATTATATGTTGATATACTACGGATGACGAATAACATACCAATGCTACAATCAGTAAAGATAAAGTTGTCTAAACATTCCTCCACGAATGATTTGGGAAGAGTATCTTAATTGGGGATAAAATCTATATAGATAGATTTAAAAGGATGCTCAACTTAACCCAAGGAACGTATATTCATTTAATGCTAAAGTTGTTTAGCATGGCAAACTCCAAGAGTTGTCTCATGTTGATGAGCTATGGAGTGTATCTCTCTTAATAGTCCCAAAGACTCCAAAAGAGAGATCACATGAGTAATTATCATGTATGCAATGAAATATACGAGACCTGATGTTGATCATCATATTATGGAGAAGTTCACTATGAGTCGTTGAAAACATCTTAAAGTGCTTAACCAAGCACTAAGGATGTGATCATATTCATGGTGGGTCTAAATTAAAACTAGAGGGCTTAATGGACTCAAGTTTTTCGAGATGGACCAAGATGATGAGAAAAATCCACTTTAAGGTAAAGCGTTATCTTGAACAGTGGTGCGGTGAATTGGAAAGGTTCCAAACAGCAAAGAGTTGCTGGTTTAGTGATAAAGACAAAGTATATAGCTATAAATGAAGCTACAAGTTGATTGTTTGGATTAAAAGTTCATTACAGAACTAGGAATTGTTCCTAAGTCTCATCTTGGATCTAAACATGTGTTGTGGTACTTTTATTTGATTATTAGAATCATTGAAAGATGGGAAATCACTATAGAGATAGTGGACTCTCATGAACAACATTACATATCCATTAACTAAAGCTTATCCAACAGCAGGATAATCGTCACTTAGAGAAGAAGAGTATAAGATACCATGACAATTGGCTTTAGTGCAAGTGGGAGATTGAAAGTAGTATACACACAAGCCAATCATGTTTGATGATAAAGCATATACTATGTAACAATCTTATTCATTTATTAATAAAAAGTATTAATTTATTAAAGGCTTTTAATTATCTACATGATCTTTGTTTTTATAATATGTGATAAACCCATAGTTTTAAGCAATGCTTTTAGAATAATGATGATGATCATTCTAATGAGATCTAAATTCTTAGAAAGCTTAAAACTAAAATAGTTCCCAATCATTGGATTACTAAATTGGGGATTAGTGAATCGGATAGATTGGTACATACGTTGCTTGCTTTCATTGGATGAGGATGATTGATCTCATGATCATTTGTGTGGAGACACTAAAGCAAGTATGTAGGTGCTTATTAGAGAATAAGTTCATCGAACATTGGCTCGCTAAGGAATACCTAATGGAGTTTTACTTACTTTTGTCAATAGGAATTCTGTAGTGATAGTAGTACAAGTAATCCTTGGACTTGAGATCATCATAGTATCTTGTGTATGATGAGTTATACTTTGACTTATTCCTTAAGACCCTTAGGGTATATCAAAGGGTATGCTTGGGTATAATAAGTTGTACATGGAGATAATGTATGATCAATAAAGAATCTACCACTTCTAATAAAAGAAGAGAAATGTCCTATGTGATTCGATAAATGACAACCCAAAGAGTCCTTGGTTAATGCGAGAATGAAATTAGAAAGGAGTTTCTAATTTGCATTATTTGAGTCAGGCATTTAAGGATCGAAATACATATAATTAAATAAAATAAGACTTTGACAATAATTCCATGTCTTATATTTAATTGGGACATTATATGGTGGAAGGATTGAATTATACGGTAACTATTTACTCAAAGGTTCTTTTATGATTAATGTTGAAATCTATATTATCGGAAAGTCGTTGATCGCTAGGAGGCTTATCCCTATTGTCAGAATAAATATTATTTATTTAAATAAATTAATTGTTTAATTTATTTATTTAAATAAGATTAGAATTGTTCTAATTGATTTATTCACAACCTAGGTTTAATATGGAGAACCTAAAGGGTCACACCATAAAAGGAAGAAAAATTATTTAAGAAGTTAATGGCATAATCGTAATAATATGTTAAGTATATTTAATTTAATCTATGGTGATAGAATAAATGAAATAGCTTAATATTTATTATTTAATATTTTAGAAATATTAAATATAAATTAATAAGAGGAGTCTTATTAATATTATTACAATTATTATTATTTTAATTTCTAAAAGAGTTTAGGAATTAATTTAATATAAGTACTCTCATTTATTCCTAATAGGATTAGGAGGGAAAATTAGTTAAAGGAGTTTAATTAATTATCCCTAATAAGATTAGGGAGCCCATTTAATTAAAAGAGTTTAATTAAATAATACCTTATTTTATTAAATAAGGTTACCTGATATATTTATAAGAGTAGTCTTATATCAGATATAAAATGATGTACGAAATAATTCCAATTTGTTGGAGAGTACGCCCTTTTTTCTATACAGATAGGAAAAACTAGGGTTTGAGCCAATACCCCTTCTTCTTGAAAAATTCTTTTTCCTTGGTGGATCACCTCTAGAGGCCAAACACATGGGTGGCTAACGTTGATCAAAGGAAGGAACAAAACCCCGGTGGATTCAAGTTGAACGCGAAAGGATTTGGAGGTGAACTTGTACCTGAGGAAGCTCGATCTTCAAGGGTATGATTTTATTCTTTATCTTTTCGTTTAATTAATAATTGTGCATAAAGGGTGATCCGAGTACATGGTTTATAAATTTTTAAACTCTGATTTTTACACGCTTCCGCTAATTTATGCAATTTGATTGCGTTCTTGAATATTACAAACCTAACACTAAGTTTTCATACGTTCTTCATTAAGTTCGTTATTAACGATTATAATTCTCTTGTCGTGTGATTATTAGTGTTTTAAATCCACTAAGTTCTTCCTTATTCCACCGGTACATACTATGATTCGATTGAATCATTTGACAACCACCAATAACACTTTCTAACAAATCTACAACGAAATAAGAAGAAGATTTAGGTTGTGTTTGTTTACATCTGAATACCTCTTAATGGATACGCCTCTAATTCGGTCAGAGAAAAAACTTGTTTGGTAAAATTTGTTTTGCCTCTTAATCGGTAAGTTATGAAAGTAAATCTATACTATTCAGAGGTAGATCTGAACTACATTAACTATTTTTTAGAAAAAAATGACCTCTTCAATATAACAAAATTCCTCTTGTATCCCCTCAGCTTCTCCCTCAAACTCACATCCAAACAAGTCATACCCTACAGTAATAGATCCAAATCATCAATGTTCTTTCTTTAATGATTCTGACCAACATACAGTAAATCCCTAATTTTGAATGCATAAACTACTAAAACACAGATCAATCAAAAAAGCATTATTAAACCAATAAAGATAAAACCCAACAATAATTAAACCCAAAATTATCCCATTTATCATTTAACTAACATGTAAGATTTTCTTAATCTCAATTCGTATTACAAGTAAATTGAATCATAACATCAGTTATAGTCAAAATAAAAACCAAATTAAAAAAGGGTAGAACAAAATTGTACATATGTATTGATGCAATCGGATTTGGGATTGTAGAAATCAGAATTAGAATATGATGATGAGGAATAAGATGATGAATGAAAAGTGTTATGGGGAGGAAAATAAAATACAAAGCAGAGACAGAGTGAAAAATTGCAAAATTGTTGAAAAGGAAAGCAAAAAATTTTATGAAAAACTTGATCGCTGTTTAATCTTTCTAGGTTGCAGGCTATGTTGTAACGACCCCAAAATAGGTCCATTCCATCCAACCCATTCTGAGTCGCCAAATATATGGTACGGAAAACAACTACAACTTTATTACAACAATTGTCGTGCAAAATACAACAACACATATGCTGTGAGTTTGGATACAAATATATACCAAGCGTAGTACGTCACAATGACAACTTACATAAAGGTATAGTCAAAAAGCTGTTTAGAAATTAGAATCTTTGGGAAGTGCTCAAGGAAACCTTCATACATGGGAGGCCATGCTTTTAGGTTATGGTAGATATCATATGGCCACAAAATTATCCTTGGTTGACCTAATAGACCCCAAAGTAAAACGAGAAGATTACTATCATATTCTTCCCAATGGTGAGTCTTCTCTTGACATATCATTATCTCCACTGTCTCTAATTGGGTATTATACTCCAAACAAACACCAAGATTATATAGGTAGTGCTTGTAAATATACTCAGCAAGTGGATGAGCACAACCATGTCTTATGATAACACGAGTTTGTATGTCATTAGACATCTTGTATGATAGTGACAAAACACCCTTCCAAAGTTGAGTTCGCCTCACCCTATTTAATACACCAAAAATAACTATTAAATGATGTATAAAATACAACACACTAAAGTCCTCAATAAAATTATTTCCATACTCTTTAGGGAGAACCTCAACAACTATAGACCACCGTTCTATTCCCTTGTTATCCCCGCTCAACCCAGCTACACTTTTATTACACTGAAGGAATTGTGAAACAAAAGGGTGAGCACAACTAGCTCAGTAAAGAATATTATAACTAAAGATACATAAATTATCAATAGTCTTCATCAATAATAAATCAGAGATTTAGAACATATGGTAGATGATAAAACTTTTCAACCATAGTTGCAGCGGAACGAGCAATCCATTAAAAGAGTCAAATAGACTATAAAGTCTATTGTCTTCCACGTTAAAAGTCCACCAACAATATTTTATCCTGTAACATCAATCAACGGTTCCTTTCCACAATCATATGAATAACTCATAATCATAATTGTGATTCTAAATTCCTCTTCTCATCCGTGATGAAGATAATTTTCATCACTGTCTTTACCTCGAAACATCAAATATCATGGTTATACCAAATCATAGTTCTGCTCATAATCATACTAATAAATTCATCTTTGCACACGGCCAAAGATATTCATCAACAGTTCATCTTTACACCATGTGCTAAAGATATTCAACAACAACAGTCATCTTTGTATTACGAGCCAAAGATATTCATCAATAATTCATCTTTGCACTACAGGCTAAAGATATTCAACAACAGGTCATCTTTGCATTACGAGCAAAAGATATTCATCAATAATTCATCTTTGCACTACAGACTAAGATATTCATCAACAAGTCATCTTTGCACTACGAGCCAAAGATATTCATATATCAAAGAAATACATAATCCTTTCAGAAGTTATATAACAATAATTATAACCATGTTGATCAATTCACCTTTGTACTTAAGCTAAAAATATTCAATTGTAAATTCAATGGTCATGATCATACCAGTCAACAATTCAACTTTTGCACTACTGGCCAAAGAGAACCTAGAGTCACGATCATACCAATAATCTACCCATCTTTACACTCAAGTCAAAGAGAAATATCATCATTAGGGTTATAAGAATGTTATATAAAAATAATATAATCAAAACATGGTTTTAATTTCAAGAGTAAGATTCATAAATCAACGATAATTTGGTCGGAGAAGAAACCAATTTGTCATAAATAGTACCCGTGATTAAATACATAGTATAAGTATATAATGCATAGTAACCTCGATACCTAAAAGATAAAGTTTCATAATAAAATTCATATCCATATTTATAACACCTTAATCCAAATGTTATAAATCACTTAGAAATCTCATAATCTAATATTATTAATATTACAATAATATTTTAATCATTTCTAAAACTTATAAACAATTTAATTAAATTGTTTACACTTTACTAATTAATGCATTTAATCATCATAAAATGCCAAACTCATAAGATTTCATCACCAATAACCAAAACCCTCATCAAAAATCTGCATATACCTCATATATGATTCTCAAGCCATAAAATCATATTTTCCAATTTTCTTACTTCACATAACATATTTAATTCATTTACTCATAACTAGAATATTTTCAAGAAAAATACCAAATCAGTTCCAAAAATATTTCTTTTCTAGGATTTAGCATAACATAGTCCCATATTGAACATATATTTTTCTCTAAATTTTAAAAATTCATTTACTATTTTTCATATGGCCAAAACCAATTAGAATATTTAAACATTTATCATAAATTATAATTTTATCCAAAATTCTGAAATTTACACAGTATACTGATATTATATAGATGTACTTCCAATAAAAATTTCATCAATTTTGGAGTTAATCACAAGGAGTTATAAGTGGTTACTTTTAAAATAGTCTTTTCTCATAAAATCCATAACTCCTAATCTATACATCCAAAAATCGCCATTTTTGGACACAATCTACAAAACTCATCAAAATATCATTTCAAATTTTTCTAGAATTTTTGAAGGTTCAGAAAAAATTCGAAACTAAAAAACATAATAACCCTTAAAATCCCTTACTATCCCTTACCTCAAAAGAGCAGTACTTCTAACTAGAATAACGCTGAACGAACTTGCACCGTATAGCAATACTCAAAGTATACTCAAAATACTCACAAGAATACGCTCGATAATATAGAGAGAGAAAACTTCAGTTTCTGGTGTGATTTTCAATTCTAACCTAAGCACCCTATTTATAGGAAAATGCTTAGAACACCAAAGCAGAAAATTTAATAAAATATTAATATATATTTATTAAATTCTTATGCACACTTTTTATCAACTGAATTCAGCATTCAACACAAGTAGCCCACTTCACAAAACTTTTAAAAAACGTTTTTCTTATTTAACATAATTAAAACTTCAAAAATTAACTATTTCGGAGCTTCAGAACTTCAATAATTCATAATAAATAGCCCTTTTATCGTAAAAAATTGAATCTCGCAATTTGTTATAGGAAATTTAATTCTCTACAACTTTGCGTAAGAAAGTTTTCTAAATTCCAAATGTAAATTGGACCGAAATCCATAAGCGGGCAATTTTATAAATTTATAATCAAATTTCAATCAAGAAATGGGTCCACCGACACACAAAAAACATGTGTTAATCATTTAATGCCACAAAATACTCTTCCTCCTCATATACTCATATATCGCACATTCATTATAAAAATATCACCGTTAATATATTATTAAAATAATATATTTAAATGAATTATTTTATTAGAAAAAGATAAAATATTAATTTTCAACAATTGTCACTTTAAAATTTTCTCCATCTATATCCACATAAAATGAATATTTTCCTTATCATATTAATCAATAATTAATTATTCACAAATAATATTACGTAATCACAATATCGATAAACTGACGGTTCAGGAAAGAGGGGCTTTCAATAAGGATCTCTCCTTCTTGGTAGCCTTGATTAGGTGACCAAACCTCTCCTTGTATGAACTTTCTAGACATTGCCAATAATGTTATCCAATAATATTATTCAAATAATATGAATTATTGTTCGATAATGGAAAATACCGTGTAATGACAATTCTTGAAACAACAAAGAATATAAAATATCAACGCAGCAATTATTGAATCAATAAAATATAATATTGAACAGTAATTACTGTAACAATTATTGAGTAGTGCTTTCTTACGTAAGAATCAATAATTGGTGCAATACCGTGTTCTACTGTGCAACAACGCGTATTACTTTACTTTACCCACCGGGTATTCCAACTGTGTTAACGGTAACAATTACGCTGTTATTTATAAAAACTCCCTTTTGTCATTTTCTTCATCCGAAGCTTATTATTACATTATGGGGCCCTAAATGGTCATGCGTGGCAGTCGCACGAATATTCCAAGAAGTAAAGAATATTCCACGACCAAACGAATATTCTCCGACAACAATAAATATTTTATAGCCACTTGCATATTTTGTAAAATTTGCATATTTCACCCATAACTTTAAACTTTTATCAATTTAACCATTTACTAAATAATAATTATAAGAAAAAATTGAATACTTTTATTTCATAAAATTCGGGGTCTTACAATCTCCCCTCCTTATGAAATTTCGTCCCCGAAATTTACGTACTTGGTATTTCAAAGAGTTGAGAATACCTTGCTTTCATTCAGATTCTATCTCCCCTGTTATCATGATTTCTCCATTGCTCAACTCCTGTATTTCAGATATCATTCTAGAATACAGCTTCAAAACAAGGGTTAATTTAACAAATTAACATATCACATAGTATCCTGATATTATGACTGACCAACAAATAAGCTTAGGTAGGACACACTAGCGAAGGATTTACTCATCTCTCCCCTCTTAGTTCTAATCCCGATCTCCGCCAGAGATCATATCCCTAAGCTCTGATACCAGTCAACAATTCAACTTTTGCACTACTGGCCAAAGAGAACCTATAGTCACGATCATACCAATAATCTACCCATCTTTACACTCAAGTCAAAGAGAAATATCATCATTAGGGTTATAAGAATGTTATATAAAAACAATATAATCAAAACATGGTTTTAATTTCAGGAGTAAGATTCATAAATCAACGATAATTTGGTCAGAGAAGAAACTAATTTGTCATGAATAGTACCCGTGATTCAATACATAGTACCGTATGATAATGCGTAAGTAACCTCGGCTAACGAAAAGATAAAGTTTCATAATAAAATTCATATCCATATTTATAACACCTTAATCCAAATGTTATAAATCACTTAGAAATCTCATAATCTAATATTATTAATATTACAATAATATTTTAATCATTTCTAAAACTTATAAACAATTTAATTAAATTGTTTACACTTTACTAATTAATGTATTTAATCATCATAAAATGCCAAACTCATAAGATTTCATCACCAATAACCAAAACCCTCATCAAAAATCTGTATATACCTCGTATATATGATTCTCAAGCCATAAAATCATATTTTACAATTTTCTTACTTCACATAACATATTTAATTCATTTACTCATAACTAGAATATTTTCATGAAAAATACCAAATCAGTTCCAAAAATATTTCTTTTCTGGAATTTAGCATAACATAGTCCCATATTGAACATATATTTTTTTCTAAATTTTAAAAATTCATTTACTATTTTTTATATGGCCAAAACCACCGAATATTTAAACATTTATCATAAATTATAATTTTATCCAAAAATTCTGAAATTTACACGGTATACTGATATTATATAGATGTACTCCCAATAAAAATTTCATCAATTTTGGAGTTAATCACAAGGAGTTATAAGCGGTTACTTTTAAAATAGTCTTTTCTCATAAAATCCATAACTCCTAATCTATATATCCAAAATCGCCATTTTGGACACAATCTAAAACTCATCAAAATATCATTTCAAATTTTTCTAGAATTTTTGAAGGTTCAAAAAATTTCGAAACTAAAAAACATAATAACCCTTAAAATCCATTACTATCCCTTACCTCAAAAGAGCAGTACTTCTAACTAGAATAACGCTGAACGAACTTGCACCGTATAGCAATACTCAAAGTATACTCAAAATACTCACAAGAATACGCTCGATAATATAGAGAGAGAAAATTTCAATTTCTGGTGTGATTTTCAATTCTAACCTAAACACCCTATTTATAGGAAAATGCTTAGAACACCAAAACAGAAAATTTAATAAAATATTAATATATATTTTTTAAATTCTTACGCACACTTTTTATCAACTGAATTCAGCATTCAACACAAGTAGCCCACCTCACAAAACTTTTAAAAAACATTTTTCTTATTTAACATAATTAAAACTTCAAAAATTAACTATTTCGGAGCTTCAGAACTTCAATAATTCATAATAAATAGCCCTTTTATCAGAAAATTCGAATATCGCGTGTTTTTATAGGAAAATTAATTCTCTACAACTTTGTAGAAGAAAGTTTTTCTAAATTCCAAATGAAATTGACCAAATTCTTAAGCAAGCGATTTTATAAAGTTATAATCAAATTTCGGTCAAGAAATGGGTCCACCAAACCTACGTAAAACATGTGTTAATCATTTAATGCCACAAAAATACTCTTCCTCCTCATATACTCACATATCGCACATTCATTATAAAATATCACAGTTAATATATTATTAAAATAATATATTTAAATGAATTATTTTATCGAAAAAGATAAAATATTAATTTTCAACAATTGTCACTTTAAAATTTTCTCCATCCATATCCACATAAAATGAATATTTTCCTTATCATATTAATCAATAATTAATTATTCACAAATAATATTACGTAATCACAATAATGACAACCAGCAGGTTCCAGGAAAGAGGGGCTTTCAATAAGGATCTCTCCTTTGGCCGCAATTAGGTGACCAAACCTCTCCTTAGATGTAACTTTCTAGACATTGCCAATAATGTTATCCAATAATATTATTCAGATAATATGAATTATTGCTCAGATAATGGAAAAATATCGTAATGACAATTCTTGAAACAACAAAGTAATATAAAATATCAACGCGGCAATTATTGAATCAATAAAATATAATATTGAATAAGTAATTATCGTAACAATTATTGAGTAGTGCTTTCTTACGTAAGAATCAATAATTGGTGCAATCACCGTGTTTCTACTCGTGCAACAACGCCAGACATTACTTTACTTTACCCAACGGGTATTCCAACCGTGTTAATTGTGAATAATTACGTTATTATTTATAAAACTCCCTTTTGTCGTTTTCTTCATCCGAGCGTTATTCATTATGGGCCCACAAATGGTCGCTGCTATGAGTAAATACGAATATTCTCTACGTAAAGAATATTCCACGACCAAACGAATATTCTAAAACAACAATAAATATTTTATAGCCACTTGCATATTTTGTAAAATTTGCATATTTCACCCATAACTTTAAACTTTTATCAATTTAACCATTTACTAAATAATAATTATAAGAAAAAATTGAATACTTTTATTTTATAAAATTCGGGGTCTTACATATGTATTGCAAACATTTGCAGAAACGTTTGCTACTTCTACCACTAGATGGCTATTCAACACAATCTCTCTGTTCTGCTCTCTCTATAATCTGTTCCTCTTATATCGATCTTTCTTCTATTGAACAAAATTTATATATATATATATATATATATATATATATATATATATATATATATTTGAGTTGCACTCTAAGAGCATATCTAATGGAAATTCAAGAAGAAGAAGAAATAAGTGAGAGAAAAGGAAAGGAGGAATGATAAGCAATAATTGGTATGAGAAATATGTGGTAATTATTTGATATGGTTAAAGCTGTATAATTAATTAATTTCATGTATTGTGCTTCATGTACTGAGCTAGAACTGAAAAATTAGAAGAAGAAAAAAACCCACATTAAATTTAAACAAGATAAGAGAATAAAGATGAGAAAGAAAAAAGAGTTTGTGAAATGGTTCAATCAAATTGCAAGAACAGATCAAATAAGAGAGTAAAAGATGAGAAAGGAAAAAGAGTTTAGAGGGTAATACGATAAAATACTGTTATTAAGACATTTTGAAAAAGTTAATTATCAAACAATATTTTTTTATTCAGATACAATTCTATTAAGATGCTCTACATTATTCAGATGTCTAAACTGTTTAAATCTTAATATTCAATTTTATCAAACACAATTTTAGGGTTCTAGTTTATTACCTCTTTTGTTCTTGGTTGGTTTGATGAATTATGTGATGCCCCCAAATTTGGGTACTTAAAACCCGTACTTGGTGCTCTACGATACCATTCATTCAAAATGTTTAATATATTAATTAATTAAAAATATTACATCAGAGTTGTCTATTCCCAGGTACGAAGACCTTTAGCTAATTCATTACATGATAGATAATATATTATCGCCTTACAAAACTCTAGCTATCACAAATAACGTCATCCAACTATTCATTCAGCTTTCCTTTACCCTTGTCCTTGTCAGACCCTTTTGTTCGATCTTACTTAGCTGAAAACATTTAATTCAAAGCAAGAATGAACATTTAATTGATCAATAAATAATTGAAGTTAATAAACATCAACTGAAGAAAATAAATTTTTTCTTTGAGGTATACTTCTACAACGAATCAATAGTTGTGAAACAATTAAAATAATTCTGGATAACATATCAAAACGTTTACATTTTGAAACATCATATTGACTATAGATGTTGAGCAGTCAAAAAGACCATGAACTTTATTTTCAAATTCGAAAAGGTTTCAATAGAAATTCATCTGCAAACCGTCTGACTTACGGGTACGCGGTGGGTGATCAGCTCGTTATGCCCTACATTGATCAACACTACATACGAGAATGACATTCACATTTATCATAATCGCCTTTGGCGCATAAATTTTTTCCAATTTAGGGATGTTCATGCTCAGTCTGGAGTCTGGACCAAAATAATTCAGTTTGACAAATCTATTATATGAAATATTTAAAACTATGTCTAGCCGAATCAATTAGCTTAGAAAATTTTTAAACCGTGTATACATACCAATATTCAATAGTATGCACCACAACTTTCTATAACAAAGAATTTTGAGTTTAAGGATACTTGCTCAAATATTGTAACTTATACAAGTGAGAGCACTTGCATTATCAAACTTAGTATTCAAGAACCACTGTAAGACCCCAATTTTTTATAAATTAAATTGAATTTTCTCTATTCATTATCTTGAAATAATAAGGTGTGAATTTAATATAATGTTTTGGTTATGGGTGAAATGTGTAAATTTTGCAAAATAAGCAAGTGGTTATAAAATATTCATTGTTGTCGGGAAATATTCATTTGGTCGTGGAATATTCTTGTTGTCGGGGAATATTCATACGACGACGCAGTGCGACCCATAACGGAAAACGGTCGAATGAAGAAAATGACAGGTTTGAGTTTTTATAAATAACGACGTAGTTGTTACCGTTAACACTATTGGAATACCCGGTGGTTAAAATACAGTAATACGCGTGGTTGCACAGTAGCACATGGTACTGCATAATATTTTTGAATTATTAATTCTTACGTAAGAGGGAACTACTCAATAATTACTGTTCAATATTTTATTTTATTGATTCAATAATTACTGCGTTGATAGTTTATATTATTATTGTTTCAATAATTGTCACTGCACAATATTTCCCATTATCAGATCAATAATTCATATTATTTGAATAATATTATTGGATAGCATTATTGGCAATGTCTAAAGAAGTTCTATCTAGGAAATAGGGTTGGTCATCTAATTGCGCGCCAGTAAGGAGAAATCCTTTTCAGAAAGCCTCCTCTTTTCTGGGAACGACCTGGTTGTCAATATTGTGATTCTTTAATATTATTTGTGAATAATTAATTTTTAATTTATATGATAAGGAAATATTTATTTTTTATGTGGATATAAATGAAGGAATTAATGTTGAAGTATTTTATCAATATTTTGTAGGAATGGAGGTATTAAAAATTATCCGTATGTAGATTTCGGGCATTTTTTGTTTGGAATTTGGAAAAACTTTCTTCTACAAAGTTGTAGAGGATTAAATTTCCTATGACGTAGACATGAGATTTGAATTTTTCTGATAAAAGAGCTATTTATTATGAATTATTAAAGTTTCTGAATATTATTTAAATTTAAAACATTTTGGTGAAGATTTTCTAGAATGGGTGGGCCCCACTTTTGGTTGGTGAGAAATGTTCTGAAATTTTATTTCAAAAGTGGTGTGCATGAATAGTAGCAGGTAAAGCCACCAGGTAGCAGGTTAAGTCTGCTTTGGCGTTCTAGCATTTTTCTATAAATAGGGTATGTAGTTAGAATTAAAAATCACATCAGAATCAGAAGTTTTCCCTCTCTATAATATCGAGCTTATTTTTGTGAGTATTTAGATACTTTGAGAGTTGCTATTCAGTGCAAGTTTCCTTCAACATTATATCCAATATTTCGGTCAGAAGTACTATTCTTTTGAGGTAAGGGATGTTATTTTCTTCGTAAATGATGTTATTTCTTTCAATATCATTATACCGAAATATAAGTATGATTTTTCTTGTGGAATTTCTACCTTTTCGTCTCGGGGTTACTATTTACATATACGACACTATTCACCAAAAAATAAAATTTTCTCTTTTTTGTCCCAGATGTCTATTATGGTTACTATCTTTAATTGTATCCTTGTTTTTATCTTCATTCTTGAATTTTACTCCCCTATGATTTATTATGGAGTAATTTTGAACTTGGATTATCTAAAGTATGAATCCCTAATCTTTGTCCTTTTATCTCACTGGATTCATTCTTTAAAATGTTTTTCATCATCCTCAGTCTTTAATGGTGATACTTGATGAATATCTTTGGCCTAGAGTGCAAAGATGAATGATTACCTAGTTAATATCTTTGGCCCGTAGTGCAAAGATGGACAGGTGTTGAGATGAACATGACCAACTATTGATACAAATGAATATCTTTGGCCTGTAAAGTAAAGATGAATATTTGGTTCAAGATGTATATTGATTGATGTTACATGGATAAAATATGAATGATGGACTTTTAAATCCTAGAAGACAATAGATTTTATTCTCTACTAAACTCTTCTAATGAATTGTTATTTTCGCTGTGAATATTGATCTAAAACTTGTTGTCCATTATATTTTATCTGATTTGTTGAAGGCTAACGATAATTTTTTGTTCATTATCTTAGTCATAATATTCTTTACTGGGCTAGTTGAGCTCACCCTTTTCCTTCTTGTTCCATTTTTCTTCTCAAGAAGCGAGAATATAGCGGGAAGTAGTCGGGGTGTGGAGTGATATTCCATGGCAGTTGTTATAGTAGTCCCCACTATTTTTTAAAATAGTCTATCAATAATTGTAATGAGGACTTATTTGAGTGTGGATATTGTCTAGAAGACAATATTTGTATTTAAACTCACAATTTATATGTTGTGTAGACACTCGAAATTTTGCATTCATGTTACTAACATTGCAAGAGGGCAAAATCGTCTTTCAGAGATAACCCTGGAGGACAACATAATTCCAGTTGCAGAAATCCCACCAGAGAAGCCTTTTCCATCTCGGAGATAACCCCGAGATATTTAATCCCAGAAACAACACCGGGAGTTTCAGTCTCAACCTCGGAGATAACCCCGAGGAGTGCAGTTGCAGTTCTGAAGATAACCCCAAAAAAGCTCATTTCAACCCCCAACAATCAGTTTCAACCTCGGAGATAACCCCGAGGCACTCAGTCCCAAACTAGGAGATAACTCCGGGAGGTCAGGCACACCTCAGAGATAACCCTGAGGACATCCAGTACTTGTAGCAGCTCAATCTTAGAGATAATTTTGAGTAACGACTGCATTATCAGCCCAAATTGAAGATAACCCCGGTGAGGGGCAAAATAATCATTTTGCCAACTTGATCCCACATGTGCGCCATCTTAACACATTTTAACATACATTCTACACAACAGTGTCCTACAAGAACTAAATAGCTACAATCCTGAGTGACTACTACACAAGACAACACACCGGATGGAATTTGAAGCTTGAAGACCAATGGCATGGTCCCATCTTCTTGACTTCTTACAACCTCTAATCCCATGTCATTTGTGTAGCTTTCGACAACAACACTCTGAAATAGGTCTTATATACCTTGATCAAATGCATGGATTGAAGTTATGAAAGTTCGAGCAGACATCACGTTGCATGCATGCACGTACTTTGAGATGGCGCGACTGCCGCAGGTACACCTGCGGCTCCCCCCTCTATAAATAGAGGGCTTAGGGTGGCCATTTTGTAAGAGAAAATGGCGAGGAAGTCCTATCCAATTTGCTCTATACACACTATAAACTAAGTGCTTTCTCATTTTAAACACTTGTGAGCTCATATATTGCTATATTTTTATCGGTGGGAACTGAGTGTTCATCCAGTTAAAGCTATAGAAGTCTTTTTTGGCAGTCCACCGTAAGCTTTCTTACACCTTTCAAAGCCTTTTCTCCACATCTTGAACACACTGTTCTTCCCGTTGAGAGTCATGGTGCTTGTGTATGCCCGGACTTCGGTCCATGGCTTTTATTTCCTTATATATATATATGTATATATGTATATATATATATGTATATATGTATATATATATATATGTATATATATGGACTAACATTATCGAGTTATGCCTCGATTGAGCCTGGACTCACGTCCGGAGCGTTTATTGCATTTATATATATACTTATATATAAACTGTGGTCGAACTCTGTTTGATGAGCCTGGATTTTATATCTAGAGCGTTTACTTTGTGGCCTTTTACTGCTTTATTTACATTTCATCCCGTCTGGAGTTTACTTCATCGCGGTTGATCGTCTTTACTACTTTATTTATATTTTCGATCCCCCATGGAGGTGCTTCATGGTGGTTAATTGTGTCTCTTTCTCTATATATATTTATCGCTTTTATATATTTACATTTCCAGTTGTTGGGTAAAATCTATATACGCACAACATACAAGTATACGTGGTCAACAAGTAATAAAGTGATAAGTAGAGTATCGTTCCCATAGAGATCAACTAGCAATAATATTAACTTACAAGTACCAATTTCCTATTAATCTTAATTTTATTAAACTATTCAACTTAATAATTATAATTAAAAATTCTAAATTAAATAATAAAATAACTACCACAAACTAATCACAATTATCAAAATTCTAGAATTTCAAACAATTAATAGAGAATTAGACTTATAATTTCGCCGTAAGCTTCACTCTGATTTTAACACCTTTATCCCAATTCAATTCACTATCCCAGTTTATTAATCAAGAACACGAATGTAGTATTAATCACCTCTCGATGCACTAATACCGTATTAACTTAAATCCACAATTAAGATAGAAACAAGTTAAACACCTTAATCAACTAACTCACTATATCTCTATATGAATTATAATTAAATAAGGTTTAAGAATAAGTTCTCTATCTGATTACATGTGATGTCAAGCATATCTCTACCTTAACATTCATCAAGATTCTGCTATTCACAAAATTCATGAACACATGCTATATTAACTAGGTCTAGATTTGAATATCCTCTCTCGATTCCATACAAATCCACAAAGAATTGTTGATCAGGCAATTCAAAAATTCAAGCTCAAATCAATATAGAAAAACTAGAAATAGATTATTAAAATTGGAATTCAAAGTTTACAAAATCATCAATTCACTCAAGGATCCATCATAAGCCTAAAAAGTGAATTTGTTCATCATAAACGAAATAAACACTGAATAAATCATAGAAAGCATTCTTTCAATTACAAATAATAGCCAAAGATAAAGAATATTGAAAAACACCCTTCACGTAGCCTGGAATTGCAATCGTCTCGAAAATCTCTCTGAAATATTCCTCCACGCTTGCTTAGAAAAACTGAGCTTAATCTTCATAATATGCCTTGTGTGTTGTTGAACTTGTTGTTAATTGAGTAAATAGATGTCCAACACACAAGTCCCAGCCGAAATTCTACATCAAGTAGAGTCCATGTGTAATCCAACATGTTATAAGCCAAGTCCAACAAGAGTTTCAAACTCAGCAGGAGACAACATCAGTCGACACCCCCTGCCCTGACGGGGGTGTATGAGTTATATATGCCCGCCCCAGCGGGCTACCTCTCTGCTAAGTCCTGATGAAGACTCCCCGCCCCGGTAGGGGTAGATAGTACAAACAAGCCCGCGTCGGCGGGCCTCTATTCTACTAACTGATTTGTTGCACTTCATGATTTCTTCCAAACTTGCACCAATTGACTCCATATCATACCGAATAACTCCAAATACACGTTAAGTGCCACAACAACCATCCTACATATAAAATAACATAAAATAAGTGAAAACAAACATGAACACAAGAAATGAGCAACAAATAAGCATGAAATGGACATTGATTAGCCTATATAAAATCCACTTATCAAAATCCCCCAAACATAAACCGTGCTAGTCCTCGAGCACAAAACAACTACATTCTATGTAATGCAATGAGATGAAATGAATATGATCTAACTTATATGCTTTTGAGTCCATCAGTATCGCATAATCAAGATTATCTTAACAGCCTCAATGAAAAAAAGTAACTATACAATATCAATCACCAAAACCAATCTACAACTCCACCTTAATCCTCAAATCTCAAGCCATCATCACTGGTATAGTGTGTGTGTGTGTGTGTGTGTGTGTGTGTGTGTGTTATCAACATCCATGATACTGCCACGGATTCAAATTCAGTATATAACCAATTTCTTAGAAGGAATCATACAATGCAAATCTAAAAAAATTTCAAAAATAGACTGCTCCAACTAAAACTAAGCAATTACTAATCCTAGGGGTTCACACAAGGTACTTATACTTTATGTATTTTTTTTCCCATTTTATTCATATTTTTTTCTCCTTTTTTTAGACATATATACAAACATGACTGTGCAATGTCTCATCCCATTAGGCTGATAGTGCTACCCCCAATGAGAAGCTTTCAACTAATGACTCCCAGACCATAAAAGACCTTAGGGCGCTAGGTGTAAAGACAATCCCCTCGGGCGTACTTTCTCAAGTAACAAAGGCCCCGAAACAAGACTAGTCACGATATATACATTTTTTTATATATATAGATAAAACTTATACACCCCACATATCATCCCCCAAACTTAGGTTCTTGCCTAATTTTAGCCTTTACTGTCTATCCTTGTCGTTTTCTCATTTACTCTAGCATTATCCTGTAGAAACTATTTATGTATCAATTTGAACTGACCAGTCAACAAGGATGTTATTAATCGTGCTATCCTTTTTATACCAGTTTCAAACGAGCTCAAGATTCAATTCATAACAGAAGTTGTATCACAGTTCTAATAATCAATGCTGTATTGGTTAACTTATTAACAATCTCATCATTGGCCCATAAATAATATGAACTACAACATTGCTGGACTTAAGCAAACATAATATTTAACTAATTAATTTTTTTTAAAACAAAAAACACTATTTACAAAACTAATTACTATGCAATGACAACAATAACCTAAACTACTATGTGTAAGACCCCAACTTTTATGAATAAAGATGAATTTTCTATAATTATCATTTTTGAATGAATTTAATATAATGTTATAGTTGTGGGTAATATTTAGAAATTTTACAAAGTACGCAAATTGTTTATAATATTCGATTGGTCAGGGAATATTCATTTTAACAGGAAATATTCGTACGATGATACAATCATTGGTGGACCCCACAACGGAATTATTGTCAGATTGAGAAAATGACAAAAAAAATATTTTATGAAAATAACGGCTAAAGTTTTACCGTTAACTGTTGAAACACCCAGTGTTAAAAGTATAGGAATACGCGTGGTTGCATAGTAGCACCCAATGTTCAATTATTGCTTCCGTAATTGCTGCATAGTATCTCATGTTATTTGATTCAATTATTGTCAATATTTTATATATTATTAAATCAATAATTGAAATAACAAAGTTGTTAATATTATTATTTGCATTATTAACGATGTCTAGAAGTTCTGCCAAGGAAAGGTTTGGTCACCTAATTGCGCGCCAATAAGGAGAAATCCTTATTGGAAAGCCCCCTCTTTCCTGAGAACGACCTGGTCGATTAATAGTGTGAATTATGATAATGATGATGAAGTTTTGTTTTATTTGTATTATTAATGTAATAAAACAGAAAAGTTTTTTATATAAAAGAGAATACTTTTATAAAGTTATTCGTTTTCTTAGGCTAATAGTAAAATGTTTTTATATAAAACAAAATACTTTTATAAAGTTATCTGTTTTATTAGACAATAATTAGAATATATTATATTTTATTATGCATAGTGTTTGCATAGTGCCTGCATAGTATTTGCATAGTAAAATCTTTTTATATAAAATAGAATACTTTTATAAAGTTATTTGTTTTATTAGATTATAAATAGAATATATTATATTTTATTGTAAACCAATATGGACCGTCCGTTTAAAAGTAAATCAATCTGAACCGTTCATGGATTGGTTACTATTCAGTCCATTCTTCTATAACTAAAAGCTCATTCCTTCATTATTTCTTACGAATTCACCGAAACTCTAGAGAGAGAAACTGTAGAGAGAATTCTTCTTCTATAATCTTGAGCGTCTTTCTTTAGCGTTTAAGAAAGCTTTGAGCGTAGTGCAAGTTTCTTCAAGTATATCCCCGCCCTACCGTCGAGTACTCTTCTTTATAAGGTAAAGGGTATTTTTTTCATATTCATGAAGAGAACTTACATTATTCCAAATCTTTATTATTACATTGGAATAACTCAGATATCTGTGAAGCTAACCTATACTTGGTGAAATTCTTACGTTATTCTATTATTTATTATTATACTTTGGAATAACTTTGTACATGCTAAGTACCACATACATGGTGAAATTTTGTTGTTATTCCATTCTTTATTATTACTGTTGGAATATCTTGTCTTTTCGTTTTTACCGGACACGGTTTCATCTTTTATTATTACATTGGAATATCACATGCATGCGTTTTCGTACGGATCTCAGTTCTATTATTTATTATTCTATTGGAATAACTCGTCATCACAATACCGCATCTCATGGTGATTTTGTTGTTATTCCATTCTTTATTATTCGTTGGAATATCCTATCGGTGCGTGTACGCTTTGACTTTGGTTCCGTTATTTATTCTTCTGTTGGAATAACCTATCTATGCGAACTACCGCATGCATGGTGATTTCTTTTGTTATTCCATTCTTTATTATACTCAGTTGGTTAAAGTTTTGACTTCTATACTCCATGAAAGTAGTGGAATATCCTTGATATTTGCGCTTCATCCAGTATCTTTTCATGGAAATATTCTTCTGAGCATTCTTAAATTTTACTCCACAAAAAAGTATCATGTTGACAATTTGGACGTTATTAGTTCCTGGATAAATTAATTCTTGAACTTGTTTTATTGAATTCTTATATCATTGTCATCATCCTCATGTTTATATTTTGTTGAAAGTCATATGTGGCCTGTAGTGCATAGATGGACTTGGTATGATTATGACCAGGGATTATTCGATGTAATTATGATCGTAATGTTACAAATGATGTGGTAAAAGTCCTCATTGGCCCGTAGTGCATTGATGGACAGTTGTTGGTATGATCATGACCATTAATGAATACACGAATATCCTTGGCCCGTAGTGCATGGATAATTTGTGGTTGTGATATTAATGAATATCCTTGGCCGTAGAGCAGGGATGATGTGGTTTATTTATTAAGCTGAGTCCCAGCGATAAAAGTGATGAAAAACCTTTTAAATCATAAAAGATAGTAGATTTTATTCTCTACTTGACTCTTTTAATGGATTGCTTGTTCCACTATAGTTAAACTTGATGTCTATTATATTTTATTAGTTTAACATTGTTGAAGACTAATGATAATTTATTCTGCATTATCTTAGTCATAATATTTCTTACTAGGCTAGTTGAGCTCACCCTTTCTTTCACTGTTCTCTTCAGGAAATGAGAACGTAGCAGGGACTAGTCGGGGAACGGAGTGACGGTCCAGATGATAGTATTAGTAGTCCTCACTATTCTGTTAAATAGTGTGACAATAAATGTAATGAGGACTTATTCTGAGAGTGGATATTGTCTAGAAGACAATATTTGTATTAAAACTCGCAGCTCTCTTGTTGTATATTAAAGATTATATTTGTATTCTATACCATGTATTTGGCGACTCAGAATAGGTGATGTATACCTATTTTGGGGGCATCACACTATGTATGCACCTAAGCTATCATGCAATACCAAAATTAAAATGACAAAATTGAAACCTAAGTACTACATATGCATGCAAACATGTATGTAAATCCCCCAAACTTAAGTAATACAATGTCCTCATTGGATGATTAATCAAAACTAAGTACGTGAGGACTTCCCTATTATCGCTTAAGTCTGAGGAGGTGGTTGTTGTTCTTCTTCGTCAGAATCACTTGGTGGAAACCTCGGGATTGGCATGGGCTGCTGATATGGAAATTGAGCCGCCGGGTTGAAGCTTTGAAGGGTTGTGTTGAGTGAAGCGAAAGATGCGTTCATAGCATCAAACATATGATCTTGCCTCATTGCCAATCGTTGCATTTCCCGACGTGCTGCTTTATTGTGCGCATTCATTTGGTTTTGGAAATCAAGAAACTGAGGATTGGATATGGCCTCGGTCTACGTTACCTGCTCAGCCCCTTGATCTCCTATAACTTCATCATCATCCTCTGATGCCTCTGTAGCATCAACTTCGTCTTCTGAAGCTGACGGAAAAATAAAGCCTAGATCACGCGAATGTGAATCGCCTCCTGCCCATACAGAATACCGCGCTATCATTTTGGAATCAAGCAACACAAGCGGCATTTGTGTGGGCTCATCGTCGGACCATCTCACCCCTGCTTGACGGCACAACCCACATATGAGTGCTAGGTGTGGCAAGTCGCCCGAAAAATTTCCACGTAAACACCAGCGGATGGAGAAACAGATGATTGCCCAGACATTGATAATGAAATCTTGCACAATTGAGTACAACAGTAACGCCTTCTCTTTAGTCACGTCCGAGGTGTGTTGGGATGAAAGCATTTTAGCGCATAGGAATGCGTACCAGATTTTTCCATTCCCGCTAAGGTCCTTGTTATGGAACACTGTGCCTCCCTTCCGACCTTTGATCCAAGATGTTCCCGGCATTGTCATCTCCTTGATTATTGCATCATAGTTCGGATCGGAATTTTGTAAGTGGGCATATTGGCATTGGCGAGGTACCTGCAGGTGTTAGTAGGTGTTGATTGAATAGGCACTGAATGGAATCAACCGACCTCACACAAACGCGTGGAATGGTTCTTTGTCCTCAACGTTTGCATAGAATTCCTTGACAATGTTGACAATGGCGGGTTCCGGCTATTCGGTGAATTTTGTCCACCCCTTTTGATAAATCTGAGGCATCATCTCCCCATCACTAGGATCCGGTGCCAACCCCCGCTCCAAAATTGGTTGATACCTACTGACAAACACTTGGTGTGCACAAATGTTTATTCCTCACTCTTGTCAATTTGGCCCTCAACTATGGTGAATGAAGCTGAGTAACTTGAAAATAGTGGTATGCTTGCCTCTCAAATGCTCACAACTAACCTCTATGCATGCCCTAATTCAAAATTTGATGAGTGTAGTAGAAGAGTGTTGTGTGGAATATGAGATGAGATGTGGTAATATATAGAGGTGGTGTTAGGATGTTTTTTGGTGGATTGAAGAGGTGGGGAGAGGTAGTGGAGCATTGGAAATCGTGGGTGTAGTGGGTGGTGGGTGGTGGTTATGAGGAGATTTAATTGAGGGAGAAGTTATGGGAGTTGTGGAGTCTAGAATTTATAAGCCCGCCAAAATTTTGATTGAAATCCAGTTTCACTTCCCGTGTGGAAAGCTTTTGAACAAACCACCCGTGGCCATATATAGCTCTCTTTATCGACTTTGGGGACCCCACCTTTTACGGGGTTGTAGTAGTTTTCAGAGTTCGCCCTAACAGGCATGGTTTCGCTAAGCTCTCCTGTTTTCTCACTTTGCTTCATTAGAACTCACTTAATGATCCATTTTCCATCCTACAAGATATAACACATGAGAATTAGTGAGTTATTTTGACATGATGTATTATGGAGAGATTAATGAGTTTTTATTGTATTATTCTACCTAGTAATTTAATAAAAATTAGAATTAAGCAAATATGAATGGAAAATATTATAAATAAATTAAAGATTGGGTTGCCTCCCAATTAGCACTTGATTTTAAGTCGTTCAGCCTCACTACTTCCTGCTCATGTTGTGTCGGTCAATGTGATGGCGATCACGTCGGTGTTGGCTTCTCCACCCCAATAATTCTTTAAACGTTGACCTTGAATGTTTCTAGCGGATTATGACTATAAAGTTCAACTGCGCCATGAGAGAATACCCGCTTGATAGTGAATGGTCCCAACCATCTCGACTTAAGCTTTCCTGGGAACAATCACAGCCGTGAGTTGAACAAAAGGACTGATTGCCCCGGCTCGAATGTTCGATGTATAATTTTCTGGTCGTGCCATCGTTTTACTTTTTCGTTGTATATTTTGGAGTTCTCATAGGCGTGGAGATGAAATTCGTCGAGTTCATTCAGTTTAAGTAGTCTCTTCTCCCCTACAGCTGTTTGATCAAAATTGAGTTTTTGAACCGCCCAATAAGCCTTATGCTGTAGCTCGACCGGTAAGTGATATGCCTTCTCGTACAGTAGTTGGTACGGTGACATCCTGATTGGTGTCTTGTATGCAGTCCGGTATGCCCATAATGCATAATCCAATCGAAGCGACCAATCCTTCCGATTGGGATTCACCACTTTCTCTAATATCTTCTTAACTTTTCTGTTTGATACCTCAGTCTGTCCACTAGTTTGAGGGTGATAAGCTATAGCTACCTTTGGGTTAACCCCATACTTGGCCAACAGAGTTGTGAAGGACTTATTACAGAAGTGACTACCTTCATCAATGATTATTGCTCTTGGCGTGCCAAACCTCGTGAAAATGTTTTTCTATAGGAATTTGAGTACCACCTTGGCATCGTTGGATGGTAGTGCTGCAGCTTCAACCCACTTCGATACATAATCCACTGCAAGTAGAATATAATAATTGTTCAAAGATGAAGGGAATGGCCCCATGAAATTGATACCCCATACATCAAAGATTTCTACTTCAAGAATCGTTTGTAAAGGCATCTCATTCTGTTTCGAAATGTTGCCCACCCTTTGACACCTATCGCATTGTTTGACAAAATGGTGGGCATCCTTGAACAATGTAAGCCAATAAAACCCAGATTGCAACACCTTCGCTGCTGTCCTCTCACTCCCATAATGTCCGCCATACGCAGATGAGTTACACTCATGCAGAATGTTCTTCACTTCACTATAACGGAGGCACCGTCTAATCATTTTATCGGCGCACTGCTTGAACAAATACGGTTCATCTCACATATACCATTTTACATCATGAATAAACTTCCTTTTTTGTTGTCTTGTGAGCTCAGGTGGTAGAATGTTGCTCATAAGAAAATTTGCATAATCCCCATACCAAGGAATCTCTGCAGAAATCCCAAACAGTTGCTCATCTGGGAATGATTCATTAATTTCACATCGGTCTTCTTTTGCTTTCCCTTGATTTTCCAGCCTAGACAAGTGATCGGCTACTTGATTCTCTGTTCCCTTTCTATCCTTTATTTCTAAGTCAAACTCTTGTAGTAGGAGAATCCATCGGATAAGGCATGGCTTAGCATCCTTTTTCGCTATTAGGTACCGAATCGTCAAATGCTCCGTGTAGACTATTACCCTAGTCCCAATCAAATAAGCCCTGAATTTGTCAAATGCATACACCACTACAAGCAATTCCTTTTTCGTTGTTGTATAATTCATTTGAGTCTCTGTGAGTGTTTTGCTTGCATAGTATATGGCGTGAAACATCTTATCTCGTCGTTGGCCCAAAACAGCCCCAACCGCATAGTCACTTGCATCACACATTAGCTCGAATGGCCTGTTCCAATCCGGCGTGATGATCACGGGGGATGTAGTTAATTTCTTCTTCAATAATTCAAACGCTGACTTGCAATCCTCATCAAAACTGAAAATAGCATCCTTCTCTAAAAGACTGCATAGAGGTTTTGCAATTTTAGAGAAGTCTTTTATGAACCTCCCGTAGAACCCAGCATGTCCCAAAAAACTCCTAATACCCTTAACTAAGCTCGGTGGAGACAGTTTCTCAATTGTTTCCAGCTTTGCTTTGTCAACCTCCAATCCTTGAGCCGATACCTTATGGTCCAAAATTATTCCCTCTTCAACCATGAAGTGGCATTTTTCCCAATTGAGTACGAGATTCATATCCTTACATCGCTGCAACACCATGACCAGATTCTCTAAGCAAGTATCAAAGTTGTCCCCATAGACCAAAAAATTATCCATGAAGACTTCAACATTCTTCTCCACCATATCTGAAAAAATGGCCATCATACACCATTGGAAGGTTGCAGGTGCATTGCATAACCCGAATGACATCCTCCTGAATGCAAATGTACCATAAGGGCACGTGAATGTAATCTTCTCTTGATCTTCCGGAGCGATGACTATCTGGTTATAGCCCGAGTACCCATCCAACAAACAGTAATATTCATGTCCCGCCAATCTATCCAACATTTGATCAATAAAGGGCAGCGAGAAATGGTCTTTTTGGGTTGCCTTATTCAGTTTTCTATAATCCATGCAAACCCTCAAACCTGTCACTGTTCTAGTTGGTATCAACTCGTTGTCCTCATTCTGCACCACAGTCATTCCTCCTTTTTTCAGTACGCACTGGACTGGACTAACCCATTTGCTATCGGAAATCGGGTAGATGATACCGGCATCTAACCACTTCAAAATTTCCTTCTTCATAACTTCCTTCATAATCGAGTTAAGTCGCCACTGTTGCTCCACCGTTGGTTTTGATTCATCTTCCATCAGAATTTTGTGCATGCAAAATGAAGGGCTAATTCCCTTTATGTCCGCGATCGTCCACCCAATAGCTGATTTGTGTTCCCTAAGTACCCGCAACAACTTTTCTTCCTGCAATTCGTTAAGTGCAACTGAAGTAATAACAGGTAAAGAATATGAATTGCCTAAATACGTATACCTGAGATGTTTAGGGAGTGTCTTAAGTTCCAACTTTGGTGGTTCTTCCAATGATGGTTTCAATTTTTCTGCGGCTATCTCCTCCATGTGCAATGGTTCAAACGGTGCTCTGAATCGGCTAACTCGTGGCAATGAATCTAGCATTTGTAAGTAATCCACCAATTCCGGGTCGTCGACCTCTTCATCCCTGAATAAAGTTGTTTCTAACGGATCATTGACCAAACTCTTTCTCATCCGTATGGAATTTCATGGCCTTGAACACATTAAATTTTATTTCTTGATCTTGGACCCTCATAGTAAGTTCTCCTTTTTGTACGTCTATGAGCGTCCTACCCGTGGCCAAAAATGGTCTCCCTAGGATAATTGGGATGTTCTTGTCCTCCTCAAAATCCAGAATGATAAAGTCCGCGGGGAATATAAACTTATCCACCTTCACCAAAATGTCCTCTAATATGCCTCTCGGATATGTGACTGACCTATCCGCCAACTGCAACGAAATATTTGTAGGTCTTAGCGTGGGCAAACCCAATTCTGTGTATACTGACAATGGCATAAGGTTTACACTCGCCCCAAATCACATAAACACTTGCAAAAATGCATGTTCCCGATCATGCATGGAATAGTAAAACTCCCTGGGTCCTTAAGTTTTGGTGGTAATTTATGCTGTAATACTGCGCTACACTCCTCCGTTAGTTCAACCGTCTCAAAATCTTCCCATTTCTTCTTCCTTGACAGGATACCTTTCATAAATTTTGCGTAGCTCGGCATTTGCTCTAGGGCTTCTGCAAATGGAATGTTAATCTGGAGTTTTTTGAACACTTCCAAAAACTTTGTGAATTGTTTATCTAATTTATTTTTTTGGACCCTCTGCTGAAATGGTGGTGGTGGATAAACAATTGGCTTGTTGTTTAGCTTTGCTTCCTAACTCTGCTTATCCTTACCCTTGTTTCCTTCAATCACGTTACTATCATCAACTTTTTCATCCTGAATCGCTGAATTTTCTGGATTAGTACCCTCAAGATGTTTTCCACTCCTCAATGTAATTGCCTGACACTGTTCATGGTTACCCTTCGGATTTCTCTCTGTAACACTTTGTAGGGTCCCTTGTGGCCTGCTATTTAGTGCTAAGGCAATTTTCCCCATTTGATTTTTCAAAATCTTGATGGCTATTGCTTGAGTTTTCATTGCTGCCTCATTACTAGTTATATACTTTGACATCAATTCCTCGAAATCTGATTTCCTTTCATGATGTTGAACCGGTTGTTGGTGATTCTGAAACCCTGGGGGATATGACTGTCATGGAGCTTGATGTTGCTGATTATTTCTCCACGAGAAATTCAGATAATTCCTATTCCCTTGATTGTACGTATTCTGATATGTATTCTGTGGAATTCTGTTATAGTTGCCCATAAACTACACAGATGCTGGATTAATCGCGCATTGATCCGTTGGGTGCTCTCATGCGCACAACTCACATATTATTGCCACTTGTTGTGCTTGTTGTGCCTGTGCCCCTATCATAGAATCCAACTTCTTTGAAAGTGCAGAAATTTGTGCTTGTATAGCTGTCACACCATCCACTTCTAACACCCCAGCTGCCTTTGCCTATGTCATTCTAGCTGTAAGCCACTGGTAGTTATTAGCCGCCATAGTTTCAATCAACTCGTAAGCTTCCTCATAGCTTTTAGCCATGAATGCTCCGCCCGACGCTACATCAATACTCGTTCTGAGATTCCCATGTAGTCTGTTGTAAAAGGTGTTCATTTGCAGCCACTTGGGCAATCCATGATGTGGACATTTTCGGAGCAATTCTTTGTATCTCTCCTATGCCTCATATAACGACTCCCCATGTTGCTGTTCAAACATCGTTATCTCATTCCTCATCTTTGCAGTTTTTGCCGGTGGGAAGAATTTGGCGAGGAATTTCTGCGCTAGATCTTCCCACGTAGTTATCGAACCGTATGGTAGAGAATACAACCAACTCTTCGCCTTGTCCCGCAAAGTGAATGGGAACAAGTGAAGTCTCATCTCCTCATCCGAAACCCCATTGTACCTAAAAGTGTCAAAAATTTCCTGAAAGCTGACTAGATGCTCATTCGGATCGTCATTTGCCAATCCCCCAAACTGAACTGAATTCTGAATCATTTGAATCGTCCCACTCTTAATTTCAAAAGTATTTGCAGCTATTGCGGGCCTGGTGATGCTGGACTGTAGTTCAATCACCTTGGGTGTGGCGAAGTCCCTTAATGCTTTATGATCTTCGGCTGCCATTTCCTCTTCTTTCTCAGATGTTTCCTTGATCCACTTACTTAACCTTTGGAACCTTTTCTCGATGTCGTCCTCAAAAGGTAACAAGTCTGGATTTTTGGACCGAGTTTGCATAAACTACTTCAAACACCTGAAATAGAAGGAACAAAACAAAAATAAAAATGTCTAAGTAAAACTGGATTAATTAAACTGATATTGTAAAACTATTAAGATCTATACTAAATTGTTCCCCGGCAACGGCGCCAAAAACTTGTTGGGTAAAATCTATATACGCACAACACGCAAGTATACATGGTCAACAAGTAATAAAGTAATAAGTAAATTATCGTTCCCACGGAGATTAACTAGCAATAATCTTAACTTATAAGTACCGATTTCCTATTAATCCTAATTTTATTAAACTATTTAACTCAATAATTATAATTAAAAATTCTAAATTAAATAATAAAAAAAACTACCACAAACCAATCACAATTATCAAAATTTGGAATTTCAAACAATTAATAGAGAATTAGACTTATGATTTCGCCATAAGCTTCACTCTGATTTTAACACCGTTATCCCGATTCAATTCACTATCCCAGCTTATTAATCAAGAACACGAATGTAGTATTAACCACCTCTCGATGCACAAATACCGTATTAACTTAAATCCACAATTAAGATAGAAACAAGTTAAACACCTTAATCAACTAACTCACTATATCTCTATGTGAAGTATAATTAAATAAGGTTTAAGAATAAGTTCTCTATCCGATTACATGCAATGTCAAACATATCTCTACCTTAACATTCATCAAGATTCTACTATTCACAAAATTCATGAACACATGCTATATTAACTAGGTCTAGATTTGAATATCCTCTCTCGATTCTATACAAATCCATAAAGAATTGTTGATCAGGCAATTCACAAATTCAAGCTCAAATCAATATAGATAAACTGGAAATAGATTATTAAAATTGGAATTCAAAGTTTACAAAATCATCAATTCACTCAAGGATCCATCATAAGCCTAAAAAGTGAATTAGTTCACCATAAACGAAATAAACACTGAATAAATCATAGAAAACATTCTTTTAATTACAAATAATAGCCTAAGATAAAGAATATTGAAAAACACCCTTCACGTAGCCTAGAATTGCATTCGTCTCGAAAATCTCTCCGAAATATTCCTCCACGCTTGTTTAGAAAAACTGAACTTAATCTTCGTAATATGCCTTGTGTGTTGTTGAATTTGTTGTTAATTGAGTAAATAGATGTCCAACACACAAGTTCCAGCCGAAATTCTACATCAAGTAGAGTCCATGTGTAATCCAACATGTTAGAAGCCAAGTCCAACAAGAGTTTCAACCTCAACAGGAGACAACATCAGTCGACACCCCCCACCTCGGCGGGGGTGTATGAGTTATATATGCCCGCCCCGGCGGGCTACCTCTCTGCTAAGTCCTGATGAAGACCCCCCCGCGTTAGTAGGTAGATAAGATAAACAAGCATATTTTACGTCTCTCTATTCTCGCTAAGCGATTTGTTTGACTTCATGATTTCTTCCAAACTTGCACCAATTGACTCCATATCATACTGAATAACTCCAAATACACGTTAAGTGACACAACAACCATCCTACATATAAAATAACATAAAACAAGTGAAAACAAACATAAACACAAGAAATGAGCAACAAATAAGCATGAAATGGACATTGATTAATGTATATAAAATCCACTTATCACCAGCCCCCCATAAAGATCGCTTCGTGGTTGTTGACAGTCGGTATATATATATATATATATATATATATATATATATATTTACAGCTTTTATATATATATAACTGCTTGCAGCTTTCATATAAATTGTTACATCATGTGAGCCTAGGAATCATGTGATCAAAGATTCAGTCTTTTGAATCTAGATTCGGTTCCCGTGATGGACATTTTCGGCTATAAATAGCTTGTATATTATTTATGGTGTCTGAATTTCCTTAGATGGCTCTAATGCTCACAAGGAGTTCCACATTGCAATATATCTTAGTTTCTCGAAGATGCCTCGCATCTCGAAAATAAAAGCAATTAAGCCGAACACTTAATAAAAGTGGAAGTATCAAAGGCCTCAATTACTATTGAGCATAAGGGTTTGAAAAACCACTTTTACAAAACATCACTGCTATATCTTTTTTAGAACTGAATTTTTACACAAATTCAAACCCTTTGTATATAGGTGCAAAAGAGGCATAGCACTACTTCCAAATAATTGCACATTAACACACACACACACACACATTCATATAACATTTTAATTGAAAAGTGGTAGTCACCATGGTAACACGGATGTCAGGGGGTGCCTAACACCTTCCCTTCGCATAAGTAAGTCCCCGGACCCTAATGAATCTCGGTTTCACAGACCAGTTTAACAGTGTTACATCACTTGGTTAATGTGCAAACCTTTTCTCGGTTGAGTTGGTACAACCATTTAAAAATACCAACCAGCGACTCTTACAGTCCAATCGTCGACATATAAATGTCGGACCTTTTCACAACTTATTTTTTCAAACAAATCTCACCTAACATGAGAACACTAAAAGACAAGAACAAAAAAGGGATAATAAAAATCCCGACGTTGACAGGTGGCGACTCTGCCGGGGATGCTAGTAAGAGGACTTAAGCCGCTACTACAAACTTTTCAAAAACTGTTATATGCTTGTGTGTGGATGTTGCATTTACATTTTTTGATGAATGTGTACGAATGAATTTACTTACTGCACTTAATGCTTTACACTATATCTGCATACGATATTAGTGCTTCGCACATGTCATCATTCCCATAACAGTGAGACACGTTGCATGTGAATGTATGTTGTGTGGTTCCTCCACCAGGAGGCTATCTTGTTAGTGTTTGATTATTGGACTCGTAGGGAGACTAATTCCAACGAGGCTCGGGAAAGGAACCACCCAGATTCGCTCTAGTTGAAAGACCAGATTAACTTCCCGTCAAGTAAATTGCAATGATCTGGGAACCTTCATACCAAAAAGCCGCAAGAGTAACCTAAGATATGTCAACCTCTGATAAATCAAACGCGGAGGAAAGTCTCTTCATGCTTTCCATTTTCAATTACTTGTAAAAACAATTACTTGTAAAGACAATTACTTGTAATTTCATTCCATGTCAATCTCTATGTAATGGAAAATATGAAGAATATGTGTACATGCGTATTAAAGCTTACCATGCTATCTTACAAACAACTGACATCCGTTTTGCAGGATAATACTCCTAAAAATGGACAAATTATGATAGCATGTAAACATTGATACATTCCCTAAAACTAAAGTACATAAGTTTTTATAGGGAAATAATTGGGCCTGTTACCCGTTCAAAGTCTAAGAAGGCCATGAGCCTACAACCAATTATGTCTTCATCTGATCAAACTAATCCTGCTCCTATCTCTCGTGAGGAGTTTGAAGGATTAAGAAAATAAATTATAGATTTATCTATTCTACTTAAAGAACTACACCAGTCTACTCAGGGTCTACGCATACCCGTATATACAGAATCCTCTGTACATGGAGGAACACAGGGAGCGGATCAAGCAAATCCAATACCTGAGCTTCAGTTGGATAAGTCCAACAAAATTCCTGAAAACATCCATCTCAAAGAAGATCCAGACACCGGTGATATCAGGAAAAAAGACCTTCAAATGGAAGAGACCATTCGGTCTATAAAAGGGATTGGAGCACACGGGAGTTTTTTATATGCCAACCTTTGTATATTCCCTGGTGTCCATTATCCATAGAAATTCTAATGGAGTATGTCAGTATCACTCCCACTCTCGTGGTCACAGCACAGAAGAATGATGGGCACTCCGCCACCTCATTTAGAATTTAATTGATAGCAGTGTCCTACAGATGGCAGATGATGACACTTTGTTACTCAAGAGTGGGAAAACATGTCCTACAAAATGGAAGGAGGTCGTAGCATTTTTATTCGTGGAGGATGATTTGGCTAGCAGAGCACCCACAATACAATCAATTCAAATTAAGGGTGTTGACAATCTTTTGAAAGTGGCTGCACCTAAGCCCATTGCATTGTCATCTAGGCCACAGTATCTTGATGTCAGCCTGAAAAAAGTTTCATGGAATTATGGAGAGGCTGAAGGATTTACATCACACATAATTGCTGCAGTGTCGAAGGAGAATCCACCATATCTTCCCCACTGGGTGATGAATCCTATCATCAAATCAAAGGGGAAAAGTTCCCATGGAGAAAATTGAAGAGTTCCTCCATACTATGGGCTATAACAAAGCCAAGGTGGTTTTAAGCTTGAGAGAAGCTCCACAACAAATTTCCATACTGGACTTGGTTTTCTCTTCCGAAGATCACAAGAAGAACTTGCTAAGGGTCTTGGAAGAAGCCTATTTTCTGAAATCAGTTGATGTGGAAAAATTCCAACATCTGGTTGATCACATTTTTAACAACAAGGTGATATCATTCACTGATGACGACATACCTCCCAAAGGGACTGGTCACTGCAAGCCATTGAACATAGCGGTGTTGTCCTCTAGATATATGGTGGGAGGAGTTCTGATAGATGGTGTGTCATCTTTGAATATCTGCCCTTATGCCACCTTGGAGAAGATGAATATCAACCCCAAAAGGATCAAAAGCAACCATACGGTTATCAAAGCTTTTGTTGGATCCCGACGAAATACTATTGGGGAAATTGAGCTACTTGTGGATATTGGTCCACTTACATTCAGTGTATCCTTTTATGTGCTCAAAATCACCACAGGATACCGCCTACTTTTGGGAAGACCGTGGATTCATATGGTTGTAGTCGTCCCTTCCACCCTTCATCAGCAACTCAAGTACATTATCAATAATTTCCTAATCACTGTTAATGCTGAGCCGGAATGTCCTGAACAAGGTGACATACCACTCATCAGCTTCAACATAGAAGTTGAGCCGGTCAGTTTCCATGCCCTGGAGTTGAGCAACACTCATTACCATCCCATTGGGGTACCACCTCTCACACCCAAGATTTTTGTTGAGGTAATGTCGGCCACTCAAGAGATGATGTCATTGGGTCATCTGTGACGCCCCCAAAAATAGGTATACATCACCCATCTTGAGTCGCCAAATACATGGTACATAAATCAAATGCAACTTAATTATACAACTATCGTGTAAAATATGACAAAACATAAACTGAGAGTTTAATCAAGAATATCGCCTTCTAGACAATATCCACTCTCAATGGAGTCCTCATAGATAGTATACAAACCCAAATTCAGTCCTCATTATATTTATTATCACACTATTTAACAGAATAGTGAGGACTACTAATGCTATCATCTGGACTGTCACTCCATTTCCCGACTCATCCCAAATTTATATTCTCATTTCACAAGAGAAACGGTGAAAGAAAAGGTGAGCTCAACTAGCCCAGTAAGAAATATTATGACTAAGATAATACAGAATAAATTATCATTAGTCTTCAACAATGTTAAACTAATAAAATACAATAGACATCAAGTTTAACTGCAACGGAATAAGCAATCCATTAGAAGAGTCAAGTAGAGCATAATATCTACTATCTTCTATGATTTAAAATGTTTTCATAAATTTTTATCGCTGAGACTCAGCTTAATAAATAAATACATCATCGAGTCATCCCTGCACTACGGGCCAAGGATATTCATTAAATCATCAATGGTCATGACTATACCGAATAATCTGTGGTCATAATCATAGCAAAAATTATCCATCAATGCACTACAGGCCACTGAGGACTTTTACCACATCATTTATAACATTACAGGTCATGATTATACCGAATGATCCCTGGTCATAATCATACCAAGTCCATCTATGCACGTAAGCCAAAGATATACAACAATAAAACCAATAATCAACAATCCATCTTTGCACGTAAGCCAAAGATATACAATTCAATAATCAAAAGTTCATCTTTACACGTAAGCCAAAGATAACTTTCATCACCATATAAGCATGAGGATGATGACAATGATATAAGCATTAATCAAACAAAAACAAGGATAAATATTAAAGATTTTAAATTTATCCAAATATTATCAACCACTTAATAAACTCATAATCTAATATTATTAATATTATAACAATATTTTAATCACTTCTCAAACTTATAAACAATTTATTTCAATTGTTTACACTTTACCACATAATGCATTTAATCATTCAAACTTCCATACTCATAAGATCTCATCAGCAGTGATCAAATCGTTTATCAAAAATCTGCATATACCCTATATAGGATTCCCAAGCCATAAAATCCTATTTTTCCAATTTGTTACTTCACATAACATATTTAACTCATTTACTCATAACTAAATTATTTTCATGAAAATACCAAATCAGTCCCAAAAATATTTCTTTTCTGGGATTTAGCAGAATATAGTCCCATATTGAACATATATTTTTCTCAAAATTTTTAAAATTCATTTACTATTTTTCAAAAATCAATTTCTATTTAATTCCTTAAGAAATTAGCTACCTCAAGGTTAACTCCAAAAATTCCCAAATCTTGGCAGGATCTTACACATGTTAACGTGAGCTTCTAGTTTAAATTTCATGGTCATCGGAGATATAGAACTTAGGTTATAGCATTTTTCATCAAAAAAACCTAAATATTGAAATAGTCATAACTTGCTCATTTTAAGTCGAAATGAGCTCATTTTTGGACAGGAGGTACTTTATACCATATACTTTCATGTCCCAAAAGGCCAGAAGTTTTCTCACAAATTAAGTGGCCGAAACAGCCCTTTTAGAATTCTGGATAGTAGCTTTTTGCTATTTTGCAGCTTTTGACTCCTTTGTTAAAAACAGTCCACACGAAAATTTACAACACCTTTTCCAGTGATTCCAATTGGATAAGTTAGAAAACTCATAGATCTAACTCTAGAACTTGACCACACCCAAAAATTCAAAATATAATAGGAGATATGGTCAATTGAATTTCATGTTCCATTTTCACCAAAATCATATTTTCAACCCTTTGTGATTTCTAAGAAACTTTCATGTTTTCACATAATAACCAACATAACTCATCATGACAATGACATAATACTTCAATAAAACAAGTTCAAGAATAAATTTTAAAGATTTATAAGTTAATTTATCCTGAACACAATAACGTCCAAATTGTCAACATGATACTGCTTTGTGGAGTAAAATTCAAGAATGCTCAGAAGAATATTTCCATGAAAAGATACTGGATGAAGCGCAAATATCCAAGATATTCTACTAATTTCATGGAGTATAGAAGTCAAGACTTTAACCAACTGAGTATAATAGAATATATGAAATTGTAAATGGATTTTCATCCGCCATGCGGTAATCCACGTATACAGATCATTTCCACAATTTAATAAGGAATGAATACAAAGGATCATTCACCATGCATGTGGTAATCCACATAGATAGGTTATTCCAACAGAATAATAAAGAATGGAATAACAGAAGAATTCACCATGCGTGCGATAGCGATCGATAAAAGTGCAAAGTTATTCCCAATGTAATAATGAATAATGGAACTGTGTCGTGCGTACGCGCGCGACGGGATATTAAAACAGAATAATAAATAATGGAACCCAGTCCCGGCCAGAACGCGCATACAGATAGGATATTCGATAGAATAATAAAGAATGGAATAATAGAAGAATTTCACCATGTATGCGGTATGCAAGATAAACAAAGTTATTCAACATAATAATGAAGAATGGAATAACAGAAGAATTTCACCATGTATGCGGTACTTCTCATAAACAGGTTATTCCAACAAAATAATAAGGGATGGAATAACAATAGCTCTCTTTATGAATACAAAAGAAATAATACCCCTTACCTTAGAATGAAACTGGATACTGGAGTAGAGAGGTAGCAGACTTCTATTCTTCTTTCTCTCTATAATTTCTCTCTATAATAAATGCTCTATAGCTTGAGTGAATTGGTGAAGAATAATGAAGAAATGAGCTTCTATTTATAGGAAAATATAGTTTCGATAATTGCACGTTTTGGGGCTTGAAATATTACAGTACAATACCTCCAACTTTTCTTTCATTTTTAATTTAGTCCTGCCAGTATTATCAAACTTGCACCACTTAACCTAATAGTAAATGATGTGAATCAATAGTTTAATCATGTGAGCAAATAGCTATAATCATGTGAATCAATAGCAATTAATTGCTCATTTATCCGGTTAATTACCCGATTGGTCAATATAACTTCCAGACATTAATTATTATCGAAATAAATGTCAATTTTTACTAACACTGATAATCCCAACACAATGGAACTGTTTTCATCAAAAAATTTATTTTTGAAATTTCGAAGTTTGACTTTTTTTGAAAAAGTCAACTATTTGACTTTTTTGACTAAAAAGTCAATCCCAAAAATTTTTGTGTTTATAGTCTATTTCTACTAATTTCATCATTTCGGACTCAAATATCACGTCCACGTCTCCAAATTTAACTCCGAACTCAAATTTAATTTTTTAATAACAATCATCATTAATATTATAACTCGCAATATTTAACAACCAGGTCGTTCCCAGGAAAGAGGGGGCTTTCCAATAAGGATTTCTCCCTATTGGCGCGCAATTAAGTGACCAAACCTCTCCTTGACAAAACTTCTAGACATTGTAAATATTGCAATTTAATAATATAAATAACTTTGTCTTCTCAATTATTGATTTAATAATATATGCAGATGATACTGTGACAATAATCGAATCAATAATGTGAGAGATATGATGCAACAATTATTGTAGCAATAAATGAGTATAACTGAGTGACTTCTCACGTAAGTATTAATAATCAATACCGTGTGCTACTATGCAACCACGCGTATTACTGTACTTTTACTACCGGGTAGTTCAACAGTTTTAACGGTAACACTTCCGCCGTTATTTTTATAAAAAGATAATTCTGTCATTTTCTTACTACGACAATACTTCCGTTATGGGTTCACCAATGATTGTGCCGTCGTACAGATATTCCTAACAAAAAGAATATTCCCCGACCAATCGAATTATTATATAACAACTTGCATACTTTGCAAAATTTATAAATACTGCCCATAACTATGACATTATATCAAATCCACACCATAATATTAAAAAAAATATTTTGAGAAATTTAAATCTTTATGCATAAAATCTGGGGTCTCACATCATCAACCTGGACAAGGGTTGGGCAAAGATCATCAAGGCATTAAGCACCCAATTCAAGTTCCCAGTTAAACAGGAACAACTGGATTAGGCTATTCTGCTAGATCTAGTCACAGGAATCCTCACAAGCACAAACAGATTCCTTCATCTTCAGCCATACGATGATTATCTCCATCTATAGATCATGAGCCTATACAGTCTCCGGTAAAGGTTCTTGCCCATGTTATGGCTATGCTATTTCCCAAACTGATACTGATTAAAGCAAAAGAGGTCCTGATTCCTGATTCTTGATTCCTTATCCCGAAGTGGAAGAAAAGGAACGCAGACGTAAACAAGACATCATCAATAGTTTGTCTCACTTACGCATCCTTTTACATGATGAGCCCATAAATAAATACACTGCAGACGATGATTGTCCCGACATTATGGTCATTATTCGGGAGAAGGAGGACGATGATAGCCACTTCATCACTGCCGTCCATCAGAATTTCACCCTTAACAATTGGAGCAGCACTCCTTGCATTTGTCGTGAAGGGTAAAAAGGGCAGAAACCCCCTCTGTCTTGTAGATAGCTTTAACTGCTTACTTTACTGTACAATATTAGTAGTTATGTTATCCGTACATGCTAACACTTTGTATAATTGAATAGTTTTGTATATTAAGTAAAAGCATATTTTGTTTCAGGACTTTGAACTTAGATGTTCCTATACTTGCTGATGAGGTGCCTTTTCTCCACAAGGACTGTAACTTTGATGAAAAGTTGAACTCAAACTTGATGGAAATACAAGAGGACATTGAGATACCTCAGGAGATCAAGGAATGGGTCGAGGATCAACCCAAACCAAATCTTGATCAAACCACCTCATTTAACCTCGGAACCTTAGAAAACCCTAAGCTAATCAAGATTGTTACAGACCTCACTCCAAACCAAAGGAATGACATGGTTGCACTATTAACCCAATTCCAGGATGTGTTTACATGGTCTCACAAAGACATAGTGGGTTTTTCCACTGATATCATCATCCATCGTCTTCCCATTAAAGAGGGATTCAAGCCAGTCAGGCAGAAGCTCAGGCGATTAAAACCTGAGTGGAGTTTAAAGGTTAGGGAAGAAATTGTGAAATAATTTCAAGCCGACATCATCATGGTGTCCATATACCCTGGATGGCTATCCAACATAGTCCCTGTGCCTAAACTGGGAGGAAAGGTGTGAGTTTGCGTGGATTATCAGGATTTGAATAAAGCTTGCCTTAAAGATTGCTTTCTCGTGCCATTTATCCACATTCTCATTAACAATACTACTCAATACGACATGTACTCCTTTGCTGATTGTTTTGCGGGATACCATCAAATTATGGTTGCTGAAGAGGATCATGAGAAAGCTGCATTCATCACGCCTTGAGGAACCTTTTGTTATAGACGATTGTCATTCGGCCTCATCAATGTAAAAGCTACCTACCAACGGGCCATGATGGCTCTTTTCCATGACTTAATGCACATAGAGATAGAGATCTACGTGGATGCCATCATTGTCAAATCCTAAAGGGAAGAAGACCACGTAGACCATCTCAAAAAGCTCTTCAATAGGTTGCGTAAGTACAACTTGAAGTTGAATCCAGCCAAGTGCACCTTTGGCATTAAATCAGGCAAGTTGCTAGGTTTCCTAGTCAGCCACAAAGGGATTGAGCTGGATCCTACCAAAATCTAGGCCATTACAAAAATGCCCATTTCATAGATAGAGAAGAAAATACGGCGATTTTTGGGAAGAATTAACTTCATTACCAGGTTTATTTCCCAACTCACAGCCACCTGTGAGCCTATCTTCAAGTTGTTAAGGAAGAACTCCTCCATGAAATGGAACGATGAGTGTCAAAAAGCCTTCCTTATAATCAAAGAGCAGCTGGTTAATGCTCCTATTTTGGTACCACGCAGGGATAATGTTCCTCTGTTCATGTACCTGTCCATTAATGACAATGCCATAAATTTGCATGGGACGAGAAAAGGCGATAGAGGCCAAGAGCGAGCTATCTACTACCTCAGCAAAAGATTCAGCAACAGTGAACACAAGTACACTTTGATTGAGAAGACTTATTGTGATTTAGCATGGGCTTCCAGGAGGTTACAACATTACCTTCATGGTCTCACAACCCATCTCATATCCCGCGTGGATCCTCTCAAGTACGTGTTCAGTAAACCCATGTTAAATTATCGACTGTCCAGATAGCAGTTGATACTACAGCAATTTAACATTGTCTACGTGATGCAAAAGTCCATTAAAGGTCAAGGAATTGCAGATCAACTGGGCCAGTTGCACCTTTAGGGGATTTTAAACCCCTAGAAACATACTTCCCCGATGAAGGGGTAATGACAGTCCAGCAACACCATCAGTACGATATACACCAATCATGGAAAAGGTATTTTAATGGAGCTATTAACATGGAAGGTTCTGGAGCTGGAGCTGGAGCAGTTCTAGTATCTGGAACGGAGGAGCAGTATCTCGTCGTCGTCAAATTACAGTTTGTTAGCACCAATAACACAACTGAGTATGAAGGCTGTATTATGGGACTCAAACTTACCTAATCAATGGGTATCAGACGGTTAACTATCTTTGGCGATTCAAAATTTGTAATTAGACAGACCATAGGAATCTATCACACCAAAGATCTACATTTGCCGCCTTACCATCGATAAGTTTTATATATGGCTTCAGAGTTTGAAGAAGTAACCTTCCTCCACATTCCTCGGAATAGGAATGATATTGCGGATGCGTTATCAACTTTGGCCTCCTTGATCAATATACCTGACAAGGAAAACGTGTCAAGCATCCCATTTGCCCTACAAAAGGCTCCAGCCTATGGGAATTACATTGGAGAAGTATCGGATGAACTACCTCCCATCCAACACCCTTGGTATCAGTACATCAAGGATTACTTGCGAGATGGATCTACACCCACTGAGGCGAGCCCAACTGAAAGAAGGCAGATCCATTGACTGGCTATGAAATTCTACCTGAGCGGAGATGCATTCTACAAAAGAGATGCAGGACAAGGTCTCCTCAGATGTCTGGACAAGGACCAAGCTCAGAGACTCATGGATGAAATCCATGGTGGATTATGTGGCCCACACATGAGCGGCCCCCTACTTATTAAAAAGATCATCAGAATATGGCATTATTGGTTCTCGCTTAAGGCTGGCTGTGATGATTATGTCAAGAGATGCTATCAATGCCAAATTCATGGGAATGCTATCTATGCCCCTCCAAGGGAGCTCCACAATATGAGTTCACCTTGGCCCTTCTTAATATGGGGAATGGACGTAATCCGTCCCATTGAGCCCAAATCCAGTAATGGGCATCGATTTATCTTCACCATAATCGACTACTTCACCAAATGGGTAGAGCAGCTTCCTTCCCCAAGGTTACCAAAGAAGTCATCATTGTTTTCATTAGAAGCAGTGTCATTTGTCGATATAGACAACCAGAGGTAATTGTGTCAAACAATGCTAAGAACCTCAACAACAAAATGATGGAGGAGTTGTGAAGTATATTCCACATCAAACACCTTAACTCCATCATCTACCATCCAAAGATGAATGGTGTTGTTGAAGCGGCTAATAAGAACATCAAGAAGATCATGCAAAAGATGTCCGCCAATCATAAAGGATGGCATGACCTCTTGCCTCTGACTCTATTAGCCTATAGAACTTAAATGCGTACTTCCACTGAGGCAACCCCCTACTCATTGACCTATGGGATGGAAGTAGTGCTCCCAATATAGGTGGAAATGGAATCCCTTAGAGTGTTGATAGACGCTCAGCTAGATGAAGACCAATGGTTACAAGACATGTATCACCAATTGTCTCTAATCGACGAAAGGAGAAGTGATGCTATCTTCCATGGTCAGTTATACCAACAAAGGACTGCCAGATCCTACAACAGAAAAGTTCGGCTATGGAAGTTTAAACAACATGACTTGGTTTTGAAGAAGATCATTGACAACCAAGATCAGTCTAAGGGGAAATTCACTCCAAACAGGGAAGGCCCGTTTATTATCAAGGAGGTATTGACAGGAGGTGCTCTCAAATTATAGGAAATGGACGACGCTGAATTTCCACAACTCATCAACTCAGACACCGTGAAATGGTACTATGTCTGAAGTTACCATCAAGTAAACATCCTAGTTTTGGATCACTAGATCACCAGTCACTTCAGGTTTTCTAACCCCTTTCTATATACAACCCTTTCTTCATACCCATCTGCCCCATTAGGGAAACACACTCTTCAATCCAGCAACCTGGTTTTCAGATCATCAGATCTTTTAGTCCACTTCGTTTCATAACCGCAGGTTATCCCACTAGGGATTGAACCTTTCACACTCGCAGTTTTGTCCCACCAGGGATAAAACTTTTCACACCCGCAGTTTTGTTCCACCATGAATAAGACTTTTCACACCTACAGTTTATCCTCAACATGGGATTAAACTTTTCCCCTACAGTTTGTCCTGAACTTGGGATCAAACCTTTCTGGCTACAAATCATCCTGAACATGAGGCGAACTACGTCGACCTGATCTCCCCGATACCTGGGAGTACGTAAGCAACAATTTTATATGGCTCGGTCGCAATAAAAGCAATAAAAAAACAACAACAACAACAACAATAAAAACATTTCTACGCCCTTCTATACAAACAAAAATCACAAAAAACATTCCTACACTTTTTACCCCTTCACATACAGCGTTGAACCTCTTACACCAGGTTTGAACTACGCAGACCTGATCTCCTCTTCAATAGGCGTACGTAGGTAGTCATTTATGGTTTGGTCTTACCCCTACCAAAACAAATACTTGTCAATGATACTGGGATTAATCTTCAATCCACCACATTTCATTGGCTTCAGACTAAAGGGATGGAACTACCTGGCCTCCCCATAAATGGGAGAGTTGGCGACCATCTAAGCTGTGGTTGATTCCTCAAAGAGCAACACCAATCCATAAGAGATGGAACTATTTGGGATCTCCTCTTCAATAGGAGTACCGATAACCATCTGCGATGCGGTGAATCTCAAAGAGGAAAGTCACACTCCTCTCCACCTCTACATAAAGAAACCAGTCCCAAGACACCAAAGAGGGTAGGGATACACACAAATCAATGATACATTCTGAAATATCCTATGATGTTTTAATGTCCACCCATCAAGGATGAGTTTAGAATACATCAAGATCACAAGCCCTGAAGAAATATGGAAATATCAAGCAAGTAGCAAGGCACAACTAAAAGGGAAGTGAATCAAAATATATTTTCCTGCCACATATAATGATGTTTGATATATACAATGTGTTGTACATGACAAAATGGCTAAGCTAGTCTGTGCAGGAAAATACAAGTCTATCTACAATCCCGTGGATATACGAACTATCAAGTCCAACATGGCATCTCTCTCCGAAGAAAGAGGCAACGCTATAAGCTCCTGTCCAAGGGTATCTACACGAGCTAACAGATCCGTAGCCAACTGCATGGTGGCATGATGCTAATAAATATATGCACTCATATCGGCAAGCATGCCAGTAGTAAGGGATCGTACTGTAGTACTATCTGTAACGGATGCATCTCGGGCATATATGGCCGCATCCCGCTCAACAATCAATGCATCTATGGATGGTTTAGCCTCATCCCGCTCAGCAATAGCAGTGTCTCTATGAGCTACAGCCTCCTCTCTCTCCAATAGAGCGGTATCTCTCCCATCAAGAGCTGTTAACATCAAGGCCCTAGCCTGATCTCTCTCAAAGGTCATTAGATGAAGACTCTGCTCTAAATACTGTGCTGAATGCTGGATCACAATAGCATTCGTACTGGGAGAATCTATAAGAGTTGTTGTCAACCCTACAAATAGCTCCTCCTCGGTGGGAAGATCAATATCCTCTGTGGGCTCCCCATCATCAGAATCAATCTCTGGCGTTGTGGATACTACCGCAGCCGATGCTGTCCCAACAGGCATACACCCTAGATATGTCCTTTGCTGACAAGTGGTGAAAAGCCAAGTGCTGACTCAATACCCCCTCAAAAGGATGGAAGTCCGAGAACTGGTCAATCTATGACATCACAGCCAATGGGTGGTAAGTCGTCATGCCCCTCAAACCAGCCAGAAGGAGATAATCTAGGCCAGGAGCATGAATAATGAAGTTTTAGGGTGAACTAAGCCCTGTAAACGGCAAAATGTTAAACGGATATGCGATCCCTACTAAGAATACCGACCAAGACGTAGCGTCTATACACTTCGCTGGCTGGAAGGAGTAAGACATACCTATCTCATGGGTAAAAAAATACTAGTGCCGTTGGAAAGTGCCAATCGGTCTCAGGTGTGACATGAACCACGCGTACAACATGACTGAGGTACTTATGAATACCCCTACAAGGTAGGTGCTACAATATGTGACCGAACTCAGCGTCTCTGCTATAATCATCGGCACAATGGTGTGACCCTCCCTGAGAGCTCTCACTGCCATAATGACCCAATGTCCAGCATATCCATATACCGTGGCATGTACACATATGATAATACACACATCAAAAATACGTCTACTCTGGCTAGACTCCAATGATCCTCCGTCATGGTAAAATCCCCAGAGTACCGCGTGTAACTATCCTCTGAGCCAAATCTATCCATCAGAAAATGATGGGATATCACATGGCTGGATGTAATCTCATCATGTACGACTCTACGTCTCAGTCCAGTGAGGGTCATAAACTGTCGGCTAATGTCGCCGATAGCCATCCGCGCACAAGGTCTGTCTAAGGGCAGCGCTGTCAACAGTGCATACTCCTCTAAGGTAAAAGTCAACTCATGGATACCAAACTGAAAAACCTATCTCTCCGGTATCCAGTGCTCCAGCATACCCTCTACAAAGCCTACGGGAACCTGAAACATCAAGAGAGTCATAGAATCGTTGTAATAAGCGATCTCTGATCACCCCCATCGGAGGTGACATACTATCATACCACAATCTCAGACGGGATGCCAGCAACACTGGTGGGGTATGATCAATGTGGCTAACTATCGAAGAAGACATCTGTGTGGGCCGTATCATAAGACCATCCAGGGGTTAATGCTGAATATCTCTGGATATACATATATATCCATAACATAATACATGCATGATAAACAATAGATGGCAATATGATGTAGGGAATAACAGTATATACATTCATAAGTACATCATCATCTAATACATCTTTGTACAACTAAAAATACAGGGAAATGGGGCACATATGTAAGACCCCAACTTTTATCAATAAAGAATAATTTTTCTCGAAATATAATTTTGAATATTATGGTGTGGATATGAAATAATTTTATAGTTATGGGTAATATTTACAAATTTTGCAAAGTAAGCAAGTGGTTAAAAAATATTCGATTGGTCGGGGAATATTCGTTTTAACAAGGACAATTCATACGACGACACAATCATTGGTGGACCCCACAACGGAAGTATTGTCGGAGTTAGAAAACGAAAAAAATGTCTTTTTATAAAAATAATGGCGAAAGTTTTACCGTTAAAACTGTTTAAATACCCGGTGATAAAAGTACAATAATACACGTGATTGCATAGTAACACATGGTATTGATTATTGATGCTTACGTGAGAAGTCACTCAGTTATACTCAATTATTGCTACAATAATTGCTGCATAATATCTCTCATGTTATTGATTCAATTATTGTCACAGTATCATCTGCATAATATTTTATATTATTAAATTAATAATTGAGACACCGAAATTATTCATATTATTATTTGGGATATTGATGATGTCTAGAAAGTTCTGTCGAGGAGAGGCTTGGTTACCTAATTGCGCGCCAATAGGGAGAAATCCTTATCGGAAAGCCCCCTCTTTCCTGTGAATGATCTGTTTATTAAATATTATGAGTTATAATATTAATGATAAATAAGTTCGTGTTAATTAAAGATGAATTTGATATTTTCATTGTGTTGGGATTATTAGTGTTGGTGGAAATCGACAATTATTTCAATAATAATTGATTTTTGGAAGTTAAATTAACCAATCGGGTAATTAATCGGATAAATGAGCAATTAATTACTATTTGTTCACATGCATATAACTATTTGTTCACATGTATGTACTATTGATTCACATGCATGTACTATTAGGGGAGGTGGTGTAAGATTGATAATACTTGCATGACTAAATTAAAAATAGAGGTATAGATGAAGGTACTATACTTTAACTATTTTTTTCACATGTATAGAACTATTGATTCACATGACTGAACTATTGATTCACATGATGTACTATTAGGGGAGGTGGTGCAAGTTTGATAATACTTGCAGGACTAAATTAAAAATGAAGCAAAAGATGAAGGTACTATACCGTAATATTTTGAGCCCCAAAACGTGCAATTATCAAAACTATATTTTTCTATAAATAGAAGCTCATTCTTCTTTCATTCTCACTAATTCACTAAGACTCACAAGAGCAATTATAGAGAGAGAAGTTATAGAGAGAGAAGCTATAGAGAGAGAAGTTATAGAGAGAAAGAAGAAAAGAAGTCAGCTACTTCACTATTCTAGTATCCAGTCTTCTTCTGAGGTAAGGGGTATTATTTATTTCATATTCGCTTACGATATTATTTTTCCTATTCGTAAAGAATTTCATTTTCGTTCAATATTCGTAATGAATATCATTTTCGTTTAATATCCATAAGGGATATTATCTTCGTTTAATATTCATAGGAATATTATTTTCGTTCAACAGTTATAAGGGATATTTTTTTTAGTATTCGTAGAAATAATATTTTATTCCATACTCTATAGTATGTGAGTAATATTATTTCATTTTGTATTCCTAATTCAACACTCATTCTGTTAAAGTATTGCTTCTATACTCTGTGAAATTAGTAGAATATCCTTGATATTTGCGCTTCATCCAGTATCTTTTTATGGAAATATTATTTTGAGCTTTCTTGATAATTATTGATCTTTTCATACCGGAATACTATTTATGAGTTACTATTTATGGGTTACTATTCACTCGAATATTATTCACTCAGGTATTTGGGGTACTTTTCATGCCGGGGTACTATTCACGATGTACTATTTTCGAAGTACTCTTCACAGGGTACTATTCACCCAAAAAATATATTTCTTTTCTAACCAAATTATTTTTGATACATAAATATTATTCTTGAATTTTACTCCTGTAGACACTCAAAATTTTCTGCTTACCTGTTACTAACATTGCAGGAAGCGCAAAATCTTCTTTCAGAGATAGCCTTGGAAGACAGCTCAACTTAATCCCGAAAATACCACCGGAAGTTCAGTTTTAACTCCGGAAAACATACCGGTAGTATCATTTCCCACCTCGGAGATAACCCTGGGGAAAGCAGTGTAAATACCAGAAATTCCACCGGAGAAGGCCTGTGACGCCCCCAAAATAGGTATACAACACCCATTCTGAGTCGCCAAATACATGGTACAGAAACAACTACAACTTTATTAATACAATTGTTGTGCAAAATACGACAATACAAAAACTGTGAGTTTAAATACAAATATTATCATCTAGACAATATCCACACTCAAATAAGTCATCATTACAATTATTGATACACTATTTTACAAAATAGTGAGGACTACTAAAATAACTTCTAGAACCATCATTCCATACCCCGACTAGTACTCGCTACATTCTCCCCTCCTGAGAAGAAAAATGGAACAACAAGGAAAAAGGTGAGCTCAACTAGCCCAGTAAAGAATACTATAACTAAGATAATATACAACAAATTATCGTTAGTCTCCAACAGGGAAAAATCTGATAGAATACAATAGACAACAAGTTTCAGATCAATATTCGCAGCGGAAATAATAATTCATAGAAGAGTTACGTAGAGAATGAAATCTACTATAATCTATGAATTTAACAGTCCATCATCAATATTTTATCCCTGTAACATCAATCAATTATTCATCTCAAATCAAATATTCATCTTTGCACTACAGGCCAAAGATATTCATCAATCGGTCATATTCATCTCAACACATGTTCATCTTTGCACTACGGGCCAAAGATATTCATAAGAAAATCAACCATCTTTGCACTACAGGCCAAAGATATTCAGTAATATCATTATTTAGGATTGAGGATGATGAAAAATATTTTAAAGAAAACGAATCCGGTGAAATAGCCCTTTTATCAGAAAAATTCGAACCTTAAGTCCATTCCATAGAAAATTCTATTCTCTACAACTTTGTAAGTTTAAGTTTTTCCAAATTCCAAGCAAAAATTGACCGAAATTCATATACGGACGATTTTACAAGCTATAATCAAATTTCAGTCAAGAAATGGGGTCCACAAATATGAAAAACATGTTTTTAAATATTTTTAGTTACAAAAATACTCTTCCTCCTCATTTATTCATATATCCCACATTCATTGTAAAAATATCACCATTATTATATTATTAAAATTTAATAATATATTTAAATGAATTATTTTATCGAAAAAGATGAAATATCAATTTTTCAACAATTGTCACTTTAAAATTTTCTCCATGTATAACCACATAAAATGAATATTTTCCTTATCATATAAATCAATAATTAATTATTCACAAATAATATTACAGAATCACAATACTGGCAACCAGGCCGTTCTTAGGAAAGAGGGGGCTTTCCAATAAGGATTTCTCCTTACTAGCGCGCAATTAGGTGACCAAACCTCTCCTTAGACATAACTTTCTAGACATTGCCAATAATGCTATCTAATAATATTATTCAAATAATATGAATTATTGATTTGATAAAAGAAAATACTGCACAGTGACAATTATTGAAACAACAATAACATAAAATATCAATGTAGCAATTATTGAATCAATAAAATAAAATATTGAACAGTAATTACTGTAACAATTATTGAGTAGTGCCTTCTTACGTAAGAATTAATAATTGGTGCAATACCGTGTGCTACTGTGTTTTAACCACCGGGTATTCTAACAGTATTAACGTTAACAACTACGTCGTTATTTATAAACAATGTATACTTGTCGTTTTTTTTATCCAATCGCTTTCTGTTATGGGGCCCACACAAGGTTGCGTCGTCCCGACATCAAGAATATTCCATGACCAAACGAATATTCCCCGACAACAATGAATATTTTATAACCACTTGCTTATTTGAAATATTTGCGCATTTTACCCATAACTAACCACATTAATCAAATCAACCCTTACTAGTTTCAAAATAATAAATAGAGGAAATTCAATTTCATTAATAATAAGTTGGGGTCTTACAAGGCCGATTCATCTTGGACATAACCCCGAGATGTTCAGTCTCAGTCCTGAAAATAACACCGGTAAAGACAATGTCAACCTTGGAGATAACCCCAAGGAGTGCAGTTGTAGTTCTAGAGATAACCCCGTAGATGCTCATTTCAACCCATACAGTTATCTTCAACCTCGAAACTCACATCGAGGCACTCAACTCCCAAACCTAGAGATAACTCTGGGAGGAAAGGCACACCTCAGAGACAACCCTGAGGGCATTCAGCACTGGCAGCAGTCCAATCTCAGAGATAACCCTGAGCAACATCTACTTTATCAGCCCAAACTGGAGATAACCCCGATGAAGGGCAAAATCATCAAATTGCCACCTCAACCCCACATTGTGTCGTCTCAACAAACATCTCAACATACATTCTACACAACAATGTCCCACAAGAACCAAGGAGTTGCAATCTAGAGTGACTACTACGCAAGGCAGAACACTGGATAAAATTTAAAGCTTGAAGACATAGGACATGGTTCCATCTTCCTGACTTCGTACAACCTCTAATCCCATGTCATTGCGTAGCTCTCGACAATGGTAGTCTGAAACAGGTCGTATACATATCAATCGGATGCTCGGATTGAAGTTCTGCAAGTTCGAGCAGACATCACGTTAAACGCGTACACGTACTTTGAGACGACGGGACCATGAACTGGGACACCCGAAGGCGACTAGTGAGTGCATCTGCTGGCAAGCCGTGTAGGTGCATTTCTGAGTTCTTTGCAAGTACACTGCTGGCTCCCCCCTCTATAAATAGAAGGCTTGGGGTGGCCATATTTTAAGAAAAAAAGGAGAGGAAGCCCTGTCCAATTTGCTCTGTACACACCCTAAATTGAGTGCTTTCTCATTTTAAACACTTGTGAGCTCACATATAGCTATTTTGTTACCGGTGGGAGCCGAGTGCTCATCCACTTAAAGCTATAGAAGTCTTCTTTGGTAGTCAACTGTAAGCCTTCTTACTCACTTTAAAGCCTTTCTCTTCATCTTTGCACACACTCTTCTTCACGTTGAGAGTCGTATTGCGTGTGTATGCCTGGACTTCGGTCCATGGTTTTCATTTCTCTTTGTATATATGTGTATATATATATATATATATATATATATATATATTTATATATATGGACTAACATTATCGAGTTATGCCTCGATTGAGCCTAGACTCACGTCCGGAACGTTTATTTGCTTATATATATATATATATATATATATATACATGGACATGGACACTATTCTAACAACCCACTTTCGGACCGTTAATCAACTTATTGGAAGGCTTAGATTGAAACATAAAATATACCCAGCCGGTACAACATGTTGTGCCTAAAAAACAAGTTGTACCGGCTTTTATTTTAATATAAGAGCCTCATGGTCAAACATGTTGTCGGTTTGGTTAAACAAAAGATTTTTTAATATAATACACCAGCGCTACAAGAGTTGGCGGCAGCTTCTTTTCTTTTCTTTTTAAATCATTTCCCCATACATGTAGGCTTTTTAATACACCAATAGGTTGAAAAGCATTTTGACTTGGTGAAAAAAAATTCTTCTATTGTCCCACCACTTTGTCATATAAAGCTAATAAAAAATTTTCAATTTAAAATACCAATTTACTATTCTTGCTCATTATAATCAATTTGATATCAAATACTTACTCCCATCAAATTATTACTTTTTTTTAAAACTAGTTTGATATGTTAAAAATATTAAAATAATTTATTTAAAAGTCAAAGTAAATTATTTAAAAGTCAAAGTAAACTAGTTTGAATTTTAAATAAATTATTTTAATATTTTTATCATATCAAACTAGTTTTTAAAAACGTAATAATTTGGATGGGAGGAAGTATTTGATATCAAATTGATTATAGTGAGCAAGAATAAGTGATTGGTATTTTAAATTGAAAATTTTTATTAGCTTTATATGACAACAAGTGGGACAATAGAAGAACAAAAAAATTGACCAAGCCGCAACAGCTTCAACCAGTTGGTGTATTAAAAAAAGCCTATATGTATGGGGGAAATGATTTTAAAAAAAAAAGAAAAGAAAAGCCAAGACGCTACAACTTGTAGCGGTTGGTGTATTATATTAAAAAAATCTTTTTGTTTAACAAAACTGACAACATGTTTGACCACGGGCTCTTATATTAAAATAAAAGTTTGCACAACTTGTTTTTAGGCACAACACATGCAAACCCTACCGGGTATATTTTATGTTTCAATCTAAGCCTTCCAATAAGTTGATCAACGGTCCAAAAGTGGGTTGTTAGAATAGTGTCCATGGCAACCGGTTGCCATGGATGGAATCCCATATATATATATAGCGATCCCGGCTCGGTTTATCATTTCAGCGATTTATCGCTATATATATATATATATATATATATAGAGAGAGAGAGAGAGTCCGGACTCCCGGACTTGACCAAAATCCGGACCAAATTTTTTTTTTTTTTTTGCTTTTTTTAAAACAACTAATTTTTTTATGAAACTTGAATTTTTACATAATATAGTGTTTTGGGTGTGATTTGGATACATATAACAAAACATGTATGTACAGACTTACAGTCTGTATAGATATGTTTTGTTATATGTATCCAAATCACACCTAAAATACTGTATTATATAAAAATTCAAGTTCTATAAAAAATATTTTAGTTGTTTTAAAAAAAAGCAAAAAAAAAAAGAATTTGTCCGAATTTTAACATTGTCTGGGCTCCTGGACTGGATCAGTGTTATATGTATATATATATATATATATATATATATATATATACATTTCTGTCAGGCCTGGAGTTTACTTTGTGGCCTTTTATTGCTTTATTTACATTCCGTCCCGCCTGGAGTTTACTTCGTGATGGTTGATCATTTTTACTGCTTTCTTTACATTTAGTCCCGCTTGGAGTTTATTTCATGGTAGTTGATCGTATTTATTGGTTTATTTATATTTCTGATCCCCCATGGAGGTGCTTCGTGGTGGTTGATCATGTCTGTATATATATATATAACTGCTTACTGCTTTCATATAAATTGCGGCATCATGTGAGCCTAAGAATCATGTGATCACAAATTCAGTCTATTGAATCTAGATTCGGTTCCCGTGATGGACATTTTCAGCTGTAAGCAGCTTGCAAATTATTCACGGTGTTTGAATTTCCTAAGATGGCTTTCATGACCATGAGGAGTTCAGCACTGCTATATATTATTTTCCCAAAGATGTTTCGCATCTCGAAAATAAAAGCAACCAAGCCGAACATTTAATAATAAAAATGGAAGTATCAAAGGCCTCAATTACTATTGAGCACAGGGTTTGAAAAAACCTCTTTTACAAAACATCATTGTCATATCTTGTTTAAAACGGAATTTTTATACAAATTCAAACCCTTTGTATATAGGTGTGAACGAGGCCTCGAACTACTTCCAAATAACATCACATTGACCCACACACACACATTCACATAAAAATTTCTTGAAAAGTGGCGGTCATCAAGGTAACACGGATGTCGGGGGGTGCCTAACACCTTCCCTCCGCATAATCAAGCCCCTGAACCTTAATTAATCTCGATTTCACAGACCCGTTTTGCAGTGTTACATCACTGGGTCAATGTGCAAACCTTTTATCAGTTGCGTTGGTGCAACTAGTTAAAAACACCAACTACCGACTCTTACAGTCAAATTGTCGACATATACATGTCGGACCTTTTTTACTTATTTTTTCAAAAAAATATCACCTAACATGATAACACCAAAGAACAAGAACAAAAAAGGGACAAATAAAAATCCCGACGTCGACATGTGGCGACTCTGCTGGGGACTCTAGTAAGAGGGCTTGAGCCACTGCTACAATCTTTTCAAAACTGTTATTTGTTTGTGTGTGGATGTTGCATTATATTTTTTGACGAATGTGTACGAATGCATATATATTTTGCATTGAATGCTTTACACTATGTCTGCTTGTGATATTAGTGCTTCGCATGCACATGTCATCATTTTCATAAATGGTGAGACACGTTGTATGTGAATGTATGTTGTGTGGATCCTCCACCAGGAGGCTATCCTGTCGGTGTTTGATTACTAGACTCGTAGGGAGACTAATTGTAAGACCCCAACTTATTATTAATGAAATTTAATTTTCTCTATTGATTATTTTGAAATAGTAAGGGTTGATTTGATTAATGTGGATAGTTAGGGATAAAATACGCAAATACTTCAAAATAAGCAAGTGGTTATAAAATATTCATTGTTGTCGGGGAATATTCGTTTGGTCGTGGAATATTAAATCATTGTTGGGGAATATTAAATGCGCATGATGCCTTGACCATGTGTGGCCCCATAATGTGAAAGCGATTGGATGAAGAAAAGCGACAAATATAAGTTGTTTAAAAATAACAGGCGTAGTTATTACAGATTAACACCTTTGTTGGAATACCCGTGGTTAAAAACACGATGTACGCGTTGTTGCGACTAGAAGAGTAGCACAGCGGTATTGTACCAATTATTGAAGGCACTACTCAATAATGGTTACGATAATTCTTATTGATATTTTATTTTATTGATTCAATAATTGCTACGTTGACATTTTATATTGTTGTTGTTTCAATAATTGTCATTACAATCAGTATTTTCCATTATCGAGACAATAATTCATATTATCTGAATAATATTATTAGATAACATTATTGACAATGTCTAGAAAGTTACATCTAAGGAGAGGTTTGGTCATCTAATTCGGCGCCCGATGTGAGAGATCCTTATTGGAAAGCCCTACATCCTAGAGGGCTGCTGGTTGTCAATAATGTGATTCTATAATATTATTTATGAATAATTAATTATTGATTTATATGATGAGAAAAATATTGATTTTATGAGGATATAGATGGAGAAAATTTTTAATGTGACAATTGTTGAAAATTAATATTTTATCTTTTTCTAATAAAATAATTCATTTAAATATATTATTTTAATATTATATTAACGATGATATTTTTACAATGAATGTGGGATATATGAGTATATGAGGAGGAAGAGTATTTTTGTGGCATTAAATGTTTAACACATGTTTTGTGTGTTGGTGGACACAATTATTGACCGAAATTTGATTATAGCCTGTAAAATCGCCCGTTTATGGATTTCGGTCAATTTCTGTTTGGAATTTGAAAAACCTTTCTTCTGTAAAGTTGTAGAGAATTGAATTTCCTATAAAAACTCGCGAGATTTGAATTTTCTGATAAAAGGGCTATTTATTATGAATTATTGAAGTTTCGAAGTTCCGAAATAATTAATTTTTGGGAGTTTTAGTTAATTATTTTGAGAAAAACGTTTTTTGCAACTAAGTTGGCCTCACATGTGATTCAAATGGGCTGAGATCAGTTGTCTAAGGTGGGCTAAAGAAAATGTGAAAAATATATTAATATTATATTCAATTTTCTGCTTTGATGTTCTAAGCAATTTCCTATAAATAGGGTGCTTAGGTTAGAATTGAAAATCACAACAGAAACTGAAGTTTCTCTCTATTTCTCTCTCGATATATTGAGCATATTCTTGTGAGTATACTTTGAGTATTGTTAGACGGTGCAAGTTCCCTTCAGCACTATACCCGGAATTCCAGCTAAAAGTACTAATCTTTCGAGGTAAGGGATGTTATTTTCTTCTCAGATGATATTAATTCTTGATATCATTATCTTTGAAATATTAGTTGGAACTTTTTATCAAATTTGGAACTTTTTCATGTCGGGGTTACTATTCATGAGTTACTATTCATGAGTTACTATTCATGAGTTACTATTCACGAGATTCTTATTCACGAGTACTATTAATGAAGCGTGAAGATGTTTTTTTTGGGAAATTTCTATCTTTTGGTGTAGAGTTACTATTCACGTATCGGCACTATTCACGATATCTGACACTATTCATAGAAAAATAAAATTTCTTCTTTTGTCCAAAATATCTATTCGGATACTAGCTTTGATTGTATCCATGTTTTGATCATTCTTGAATTTTACACCACTATGATCATTTTTGAGGTATTTTTGAACATGGATAAAACAAAGTACTGAATCCTTAATCCTTAATCCTTGTCATTTTGTTTCTTTGGATTCGTTTCTTTTAAAAATATTTTCATCATCCTCGGTCTTAAATGATGATATTATTGAATATCTTTGGCTTTTTGTAGTGCAAAGATGAATGATTTTGAAGAAAATCTTTGGTAGTAGTGCAAAGATGAGCAGTGTTTAGATGAACATGACCAATGATGAATATCTTTGGCTGTAGTGCAAAGATGAATATTTGATTCGGATATATATTGATTGATGTTACTGAGGGGATAAAAGATAGAGCGATGAACTTTTAAATTCATACATAGAAGATAGTAGTTTGCATTCTCTACTTAACTCTTCTAATGAATTATTATTTCATTCTGCGAATATTGATTTAAAATTTGTTGTCTATTGTATTCTATTAGATTTTTCCTGTTGAAGACTAACGGTAATTTGTTGTATATTATCTTAGTCATAATATTCTTTTCTTGGGCTAGTTGAGCTCACCCTTTTCCTTTTGTTCCATTTTTTTCTTCTCGGGAGGCGAGAATATAGCGAGATGCAGTCTGGGTATGGAATGAAGGTTTTAGAAAGAATTGTTTAGTAGTCCTCACCATTTTGTAAAATAATGTATCAATAAATGTGATGAGGATTTATTTAAGTATAGATATTGTCTAGAGGATAATATTTGTATTCAAACTCACAGTTTTACTATTGTAATAATAAAGTTGTAGTTGTTTCTGTACCATGTATTGACAACTCAGAATAGGTGATGTATACCTATTTTGGGGGCGTCACACTAATTCCAATGAGGCTCAGGAAAGGCACCACCCAGATTCGCTCCAGTTGAAAGACCGGATTAACTTCCCGTCAAGTAGATTACGATGATCTAGGAACCTTCATGCCAAAAAACCACGAGAGTAAACCTAAGATAGGTTAGCCTCGGATAAAACAAATGTGGAGGGAAGTCTCTTCATACTCCCCATTTTTAATTTCTTATAAAAAAATTTACTTGTAATATTTTTCCATATCAATCTCCATGTAATGGGAAATATGAAGAAATATATGCACATACATAAACATGTCATGAATAACTAACTGCCATTTTGCAGGGTGATTTTTCTAAAATGGATACATTACATAACATGTAAACTTTTATACATTCCCTAAGACTAAACTATACAAGTCTTTTATAGGGAAACAATTGGGCCTATTACCCGCTCAAAATCCAAAAAGGCCACGAATCTACATCCAATCATTTCTTCATCTGACCAGTCTAATCTTAATCGTGTTTCTCGTGAAGAATTTGACGGATTAAGCAAACAAATTATAGAGTTGGTTGTTCTGTTTAAAAAATTACATCAGTCTACTCAAGGTTCTAGAATACCCGAATATACAGAATCCTCTACACAGGGAGGAACACAAGGTTCGGATAAAATAATTCCGGAACTTCAGTTGGATACGACCAACAAAATTCCTGAAAACACCCATCTCAAAGAAGATCCAGACATCGGTTATATCAGGAAGAAAGTCCTTCAAATAGAGGAAACCATCCGTTCTGTCAAAGGAATTAGAGCACACGGGAGTGTTTCATATGCTGACCTTTGTATATTCCCTGGTGTTCATTATCTAGAGAAGTTCAAAACTCCTGACTTTGAAAAGTATAATGGGTTAGAGGATCCTTACATACATTTAAAGGTGTTCATTGGAGAACTTGGATCTTATGTAGAGGACGAGAAGCTCAGAATGCAACTGTTCCAGAAGAGTTTGACTAGAGAAGCCTGGACCTAGTATACCAGAATAGACAACTCAAAGATCCATAGCTGGGAGGAACTAGCTTATGCCTTCCTCACTTAGTACAGCTTTCAATCTCAGATGGCTCTGATTGTAGGTGCAGATTACCAAGGTCGAAAGCTTGATCAATGAGTCATTTAGAGAGTATGCTCAAAGGTGGAGGCACCTTGCTGCTCAAGTCACTCCTTCCATGACAGAATTAGAAATGGTCATGACCTTCATAGACATACAAGAAGCTCCTTTCTATGAAAGTGTCTTAGCTGGCATTGGCAAGCCATTTTCTGAAATGATCAAACACGGAGAGATGGCTGAGATAGGATTGAAGTCAGGAAAGATTTAAGACCTAGCCGCTCTTAAAGTAGTTGCTGAGCACATCCTGTTCGGAACTTATGGAAACAACCCCTGGAGGGTCCATAAAAAGAAAGAGGAAGATGTTTCCTTGATACTACAAGGTCAAAAAGGCAGTCAGAATATGCCTATCCAGAGGAGAAAGTACTCCCCTTTACAAGCACAGTCTTTAAACCCTCCATTGCCTAAAGGTGGAGAAGTCAGACGTCGTCGAGTGTTCACACCCTTACGAGATTCGCTCGAGAATATCCTTACTCTTCTGACTACTCAGAAGAAAATTACACATCTTCTTCCACCAGCCAACTCGAATGGGAAGGGTTTCAACGCTACTCGGAAGTGCACTTATCATGCTGGGGCACCAGGACATGACACTCAGGATTGCTAGGCCTTGAAACACAAGATCCAGGACTTAATCGACAATGGGGAGATTATCATAACTAAACTCGCTCAACACAAAGAAGAAGAGGTCAATATGATTAATTGGAGCAGTGAACAGAGTTCCAATTACGTTGTTGAATCTTCCCAGACTAGCAAAGATGGTGCTGACAGATGGGATTATGTGCAATTCTAGTTTATGATGGAATGAAAGATTAAGGCTTTTTGCAAACAAGTAGATCAATTGGCAGAACTGGTGATTCATCAACACCAAATCACACGCCAATTAGTTAGTCAGGAGCATGCTAGTCTCCTTCCTTTTGTCATGAATATTCCATCCTCGCCTTTAAAAAATGAAACACTAGAGGATAAAGATGCGAAAAGAGCAAGTGCCAAAGCCCATCAGGATTTAGCCAACAAACGGGAATTTACATATCTTGGCCAACCTATAGAGAAAATATTTCAGATGTTGATCAATGAAGGAAGGATTACATCCCTTATACCTTCAATCAATCCCCGTTCTAGATGATTCAATTTCGAGGGAGTATGCCAATATCACTCCCACTCTCGCGGTCATATCACAGAAGAATGTTGGGCACTCTACCACCTAATTCAAAATTTAATTGACAACAGTGTCTTGCAGATGGCAGACGACGACACTTTGTTACTTGAGAGTGGGAATACATATCCTATAAAGTGGAAAGATGGAGTAGTATCAGTTATATCCACTGAGGCTGATGATGCTTCCAGACCACTCATCATACAATCAATCCAACTAAAAGGTATTGACAATCCTTTGAAAGTGGCTGCACTAGAGCCAATTAGTTTACCATTCAGACCATAGTATCCTATATTGATCAATATTACATTCAAGAAAGATATTATCCTTCACTTTGTCCGCCTTGGCGCATAAAATTTTTCCCATGTTCAGGATGTTTATAATTAGTCAGGAATCTAAATCAAAACAATTTGATTGGACACAAAAGGGTTTTATCATATTCAACGATATTTCTGAATCTGTGTCTAGCTGGGTCAAATAGCTTAGACGGCTTTTACTGTATTCATACTGGGGGATCAATATATATATATATATATATATATATCAACATGTAATTAAATACAATGATTATCCAAGTGGGGACACTTGTATAACCATATTTAGAAATTAAAAAACATAATATATGTCTGAATTATATAATATAATATCATGTTGATAAATAAGGATCGGATATAATGTATATAACAATATGGTTAATAATCTAGTACAATAATAATATAATTCTAAAAATTTCTTACTCATATCCATTGTATAAAGGAAATGCAAAGGTAGGATACTTATGCAGTCTGCACGCTACAATACATGACTTAGTTTTATCTTTTATACCGAAACCTATCATTAATAAGATTATTTGATCGATTAGAATAACATACTATAACACATAGCACTACTTATTGCAGTCAGCACATAACCTAATCATGTTGTCACACATAATCAACAGTCATTGAATCACAAACAAACATTAATACAGTCAAAGTATCTAAGTCCAGATCAATTTTAAAGACATGTCGGTGTACCGACAGCTTTATCAGATAATTACCGAGTCTAAGACTCTATATCGAAGTTCAATATCTATTTAGACTATTTAAATAATAGTCATATCATTTTTAAATTACTTAAAATAATTTTTAAACAATTATTATAATTTATTCTAATTTTTCAAACACCGGAATCATTATAAAATGATTTAATTATCAAATAATTCTATTATCATTAATATTTAATTAATATTAAACTATTAATGAAACCATTGCCAAAATATTAAAGTTATTTATAATAACTTAGAATATTTTTAAAGTATTAATATTACCCTTAAATGATTTTTAAAATAATTAAAATCATTATTAAATACTTACCATTAATATTAAAATATTAATCCACTATTTATCCAAATACTAAAAGTCATTAAATTATAACTTAAAATAATTTAAATTCATTAATATCCTTTTAAATGATTTTTAAATAAATAAAACCATTTTAAACTATTTATTTAATATAATTATTAAATAAATTTAATATCATTAATATTAAATTAATATCATTAATATTATATTATTAATGAAATTATCCTTTAAATATTAAAAGTTATATTTTAGAACTTAAAATATTCTTAAACACTTTATTTTTATTTAAAATGATTTTTATAATATTAAAATCATTTTTAAACTAATTTATTTAATATAATTATTAAATAAATCTAATATCATTAATATTAAATAATTAATATTTTTCATGACAAAATATCAAAAGTTATATTTTATAACTTAAAATATTTTTATATCCTTTAAATCATTTTTTATATGATTTATAAATCATTAATTCTATTTTTCATAATTTATTTAATACATTTATTAAATAACTAAAATATCATTAATATTAATTAATTAATGAAATTCATCAAAAATATTAAAAGTCATTAAAAATAACTTAAAATATTTTCTTATACCATAATATAATTTTAAATGATTTTTCAAGTATTAAAATCCTTTTTAAATAGTTTATTTAATATAATAATTAAATAAATTAAATACATTTAATATTCCAGAAATATTAAATATTAATGAAATATATATTAAAAATTATTAAAAACTAATTTTTGGATTTTAAAATAATTTTTAGGAATTTATTATGAATTTTTAATAATTAAAAACCATTTAATATTAATTATTTAATAAAATAATTAATTTTGTATATAAATTAATAAGCTAAAAAGTATACTATATGCACGTAATAAATCGCTATAGGTGTTCTTCGCGTTCATCATGAAACCCAAAACATTCAAACCCATTACCAAGCTGCCTACTTTGACCACTTGTAGATCTTAAGTCATACAGATTCTAGGTTTGAATTTATATTTATTATGTAGTATACATGAAATACTATAACCACAAATCGATAACATGACTAAATCATAACAAACGTGCCAGATCTAAGCTCCAGAAGGTATTGTTAGATGTGTTCTTGAGGTTCTGGGTTGCCCAGAAACTCAAGGGTCCTACTTTCGATCATTATATCATGCACTATAGGTCTGTTTTAAGTGATTTAACACTTTAAGTGTGTATTTGACATGTAATTGAAGAGATATAATACTTAAAACACATATAACATCAACAGAATTACAAGATACAAGCCGGTTAAAGTACCTTCCCGGAACTGTTCTTGAATATTTCTGGGTTTTCCAGAAATGTTCTTAAGCAATTTCGGCTACCTAAGTTTGACCATCAATAAGTTTGATTCTGTAATGGATCTAGGTGATATAAAGGCTTTAGAAGGTAGTATTCATGTCATTCTACAACCACCAAACAACAACATGATCAAAACACTTAACAACAGTAAGATCAAGCGCCTGCAAAAACAACATCGAGTTTTACTGGGCGGAATCTGGGTTTCGAGCAGTAGGTCGATCATCAATGTCGGTCAACCCAATTTGACTCTTAATAACTTTAATTCTATAACAGATATGACTATGATTCAAGTTCCATGCAAAAGATCTCATAGCAGACTACCATTTCAAACATTTAAACAACAAAAACACATAACATAATGAGATCTACAGCCTCTGACATTCGTTGTCAGAACACAAAAATGAAATTTTTCCAGATTTTGAAAATCATCAAATCTGAGCCTATAGATGTTATGGATCTAACATCTAGCAACCCAGATCATCATTATATACCACAAACAACATATTTTAACACAAAAACATAACATCTAACACATTGATCAAGACCAGATTTCAAGCTAGGGTTTATACCTTTAAATGAGTAAATCTGATTTCTTGGCTACTGATGCGTGATGTGTGTTAGTGGGGCTTGAATATGGGACTAATATATATTAAGATTTTGTGGGTTTTAGAGAGAGAGAAAATGGTTGAGTTTTTATGCAAATGGGCTAACAATTGATATTTCTCTCTCCTAGATCTATTTATACAAGTCTTAGATGCATGTAATGGCTATTAATGAATTGATGTGCTGGAGATTTTGTGTCACGTGGCTGATCTAAGTTGCTCAACCACTCCAATATTGCTAGATTTACAAGTTACCTTAAATAATGCAAGAGGGGTATGTTTGTCATTTGGCTTTTCAATTTAATGGCAAACTAGTAACTTGTCAAACCCTTAGGGTTTGACCCGTAGGGTTTAACCCTAAGGTTTAGCACAATTAATTTGTAGGATGTCTAAATTAGGGTTTGAAAATATAACATTTTAGTTTCTAAATATTTCAAATTAAGGTTTCGTAATTAGATTAGGGTTTCTAATTACATAAAACATGATTATTAGGTTTAGGTTTTACTAATTATCATTAAGCATGCCAAATTAGCAATTAGGGTTTGCAGTTAGTAATTAGGGTTTCTAATTAGCTATTAAGTTTTCTAATAATTAGGGTTTCTAAATATTAATATTTAGGGTTTCCCTAATTAAAATTAATATCTATATTAACATTAATCATATAACACAATTTCTTACCAACCATAAACTCCGGTTTGAGTTTTAAATTAGGGTTAAACCAGTTAATATTAGGGTTTTGACATTATACACATAATTTGACCAACATTATCAGTCCACACATATATAGTAAATATTCACGGCACTGAAATAAAATAATATTATAATAAATGTCATTAATCACATAACATAATTACTAGACAGATTTTAAAGTCTCATTTGACTTCAAAACTAGGGTTTATCAAATACTGCACCATCATTGACCAATCATTAACAATGCGTATATACAATACATATTTATAGCACTAAAAAATAAAAATATAATTAATATTATATTATTATTCTCCTTCCTTGATCAAAATTCAAAATTAGGGTTTGGATTCCATATCTGATTATCTTGCATATACATACCATTACTAATTAAGTTAAATAATTAACTTAATTATTCTGAAATAAATTCATATAATAAAATAATTATTATAATAATTCTATAATCATTTCATATATTATTTAAATAATATAATAATCATATTTTTATAGAAAATAATTAATAAAAATATTTCTACAATAAAATTAATTATTATTAGAATATAATTTATAATGATCGATAATTCTAAAATAAAATTATTTAAAATTATTCAAGTAATAAATAAATTTTTATTTATCACAAATATATATACACATTACCTTGCACATACTTCCACCATTATAAATAATAATAATAATAATAATAATAATAATAATAATAATAATAATTATACGCAAAATTTCTGATTTATTTATATAGAAAATATCAGGTTATTACATTCACCCTCCCTTATAAAGATTCTATCCCCAGAATCACCGCTTTAAAACCTATACCTACCAGGGTACATAGCATACACAGTCATTGCGAGTAGATCTCGATCATAATTGATCGAATCGATCTTTAACTATTCAGCATAAAGCTTGTCTATCTACTTATACGGAAAATTGATTTCTAATAGAACTCAATTTCCTCCTTCAAAATAATTTATAAAATAATATACTATATATATAAGAAAATAAAATTGATTAGAATAATACCTGGAGTTGCATCCCCGACTGCCACAGTATCTTAAACGGTTATGTTGAAGACACTTGTGGTCGATTTCGTTGGTTTGTTTGTTGATGTTGGTCTCGTTGTCGCCAATATCCTGCTGCCTTTTCCCGTATTCGCATTCCTTGCCTCCCTTCTCCTTCTTGAACAGTCTTTCACCTTATACTCCATTGATTCACAAATAAAACACCCACTATTCATTCTTGGATTGGGGCAGTTGGGAGAGACACGTCCAGTAAGACCCCAACTTATTATGAATAAAATTAAATTTTTTCTATTTATTATCTTGAAATAATAAGGAGTTAATTTGATATAATACTTTGGTTATGGGTGAAATGTGCAAATTTTACAAAATAAGCAAGTGGTTATAAAATATTCATTTTGTTGGGAATATTCGTTTGGTCGTGGAATATTCTTGTTGTTTGGGAATATTAAATGCACGACGGTAGCTTGACCATTCGTGGGCCTTATAATGAGAATAAGCTGTCGGATGAAGAAAATGACAAGTTTGAGTTTTATAAATAACGGTAGTAGTTATTCTGAATTAACTTTGTTGGAATACCCGGTGGTTAAAATACGATAATATCGCGTGGTTGCTTGCGATAGCACACGTATTATTGCAGTATTTTGAATTATTGATTCTTACATAAGAAGGCACTACTCAATAATTATTACGGTAATTCTTTATTCAATATTTTATTTTATTGATTCAATAATTGTTGCGTTGATATTTTATATTATTGTTGTTTCAATAATTGTCACTATACAGTATTTCCCATTATCAGATCAATAATTCATATTATTTGAATAATATTATTAGATAGCATTATTGGTAATGTCTAGAAAGTTCTGTCTAAGGAGATGTTTGGTCACCTAATTACGCGCCAGTAAGGAGAAATCCTTATTGGAAAGCCCCCTCTTTCTTGGGAACGGCCTGGTTGTCATTATTGTGATTATGTAATATTATTTGTGAATAATTATTTATTGATTTATATGATAAGGAAATATTTATTTTATGTGGCTATTAATGTTGAGGTGTTTTATCAGTATTTTTGTCGGAATGGAGGTATTAAAAATTAAATCAGTGTTCTTGAGATATATTGTGTGAGTTATAATTTTTAATCCGACCGTTGGATCGTTGTGATTTTTAAATATGTTATACATATATAAGTTGAGTATATGTCCACAAATTTTGAACCGTTAAAAATGAAGGTATGATTTGTTATGAATTTTAAGAGGTGACTGATTCAGAAATTATGTTATAAATAATTTTTGGTAGAAAATTCTAGAATTTAGTGGGCCCCACTTTTGGTTGGTGAGAAATGTGCTCATATTTTATTTCAAATATGGTGGGTGGCAATAGTAGCAAGTAAAGCCATCAGGTAGCAGGTCAAGTCTGCTTCGGCGTGCTAGCATTTTCTTATAAATAGGTGTTTAGGTTAAAATTTAAAATCACACCAGAAACATAAACTTTCTCTCTCTATATTATCGAGCGTATTTTGTGAGTATTTAGATACTTTGAGAGTTGTTATTCAGTACAAGTTTCATTCAAAGATCACATCCAGACCTTTCATTCAAAATCTTTGTTTCTTTGAGGTAAGGGATGTTATTTTCTTCTTAAATGATATTATTTTCTTCAATATCATTATGCTGAGATATTGTTATGAATTTTATTGTAGAATTTCTACCTTTTTGTGTTGGGGTTACTATTCACGTATGCGACATTATTCACGTATACGGCACTATTCACAAATACGACACTATTCACCGAAAAATGAAATTTTATCTTTTTCGTCCCAGATGTCTTTTATGGTTACTATCTTTGATTGTATCCATGTTTTGATCTTTATTTTTTGAATTCTACTTCACACTTGGTTATTATGGAGTATAATTGAATTTGGATAAACCAAAATACGAATCCCTAATATTTGTCCTTCTGTCTCACTGGATTCGTTCTCTAAAATGTTTTTCATCATCCTCAGTCCTTAATGGTGATACTTAAATATCTTTGGCCTGTAGTGCAAAGATGAATGATTACCTGATGAATATCTTTGGCCCGTAGTTCAAAGATAAACATGTGTTGAGATGAACCTGACCAACTGGTGATACAAATGAATATATTGGCCTGTAGTGCAAAGATGAATATTTGATTTAAGATGTATATTGATTGATGTTACAGGGATAAAATATTGATGATGGACTTTTAAATTCATAGATGATAGTAGATTTCATTCTCTACTTAACTCTTCTAATGGATTGTTGTTTCCGCTGCAGTTGTTGATCTAAAATTTGTTTTCTATTATATTCTATCAGATTTTTCCCTGTTGAAGACTAAGGATAATTTGTTGTATATTATCATAGTCATAATATTCTTTACTGGGCTAGTTGAGCTCACCCTTTTCCTTTTTGTTCCATTTTTCTTCTCAGGAAGCGAGAACATAGCGGGAAGTAGTCGGTGTGTGGAATGATGGTTCTAGACAGTTGTTTAGCAGTCCTCACTATTTTGTAAAATAACGTGTCAATAATTGTAATGATGACTTTATCTGGGTGTGGATATTGTCTAGAAGACAATATTTGTATTTAAACTCACAGTATGTGTTGTCGTATTTTGCACGACGATTGTAATAATAAAGTTGTAGTTGTTTTCTGTACCATGTATTTGGCGACTCAGAATGGGTGATGTATACCTATTTTGGGGGCGCCAGTTAATATCGAGCTTAGGAAATAGTCTCTAGCGAAGATCGGGAATAGAACTAGGAGGGGAGAGACGAGTAAATCCTTCGCTAGTGTGTCCTACCTAAGCTTATTTGTTGGTCGGTCATAATGTAGGGATATTATGTGATATGTTAATTTGTTTAATTAACCCCTGTTTTATGGCAATTTTTAAGAATGGCAGTTGAGAACGTTAACAATGGAGTCTATGAGACTGTGGAACAACCTTTAATTACCAACCAAGAGAACGTGCAACGTGAAGACAATATTCCTCCTATAAACAACACCACCAAGCAAACGATGAATGATGCGATGTTTAGAAGCTTTTTGCAGTTCATGCAAAATCAGACGAGGGAGACTCGTGTACAAAATACGGGTGGAAATGATAGCAACGCGCGGTTTGTCACAACCAAGCAGTTCAAGGAGTTGGGACCACCAGATTTTTGGGGAAAGCCCAATCTAATTAAGGCAAAAATTTGGGTTAAGCAAATTACCAAGATATTCGATGTATTGGGATGCACGGAGGAACAGAAGGTTCCATTAGCCACCTTTATGTTCCGTGGTGAGGCTGATTACTGGTGGGAGTCTGTGAAGTGTACCCAGCCAAATGCACTCAACATGTCTTGGGAAAAAATTCAGAAACTGGAACAGAACAACATGACGATGTCCTAGTACGAGGCGAAGTTCGTGGAGTTATCCAGGTTTGCACCTCATTTGGTAGAAAATGAGGAACGTATGACGCGGATGTTTCTGAAAGGTCTAAAACCCGAGATTCGACAATATCTTATCTCTCATAAATTTTTTTATATTCAGATGTTGTAAACAGGGCTCAATTATTAGAGCGTGATAATGAATATGTTCAACCGAGGGACCACAATCAGGGTCATACCGGTGACAGCAGTCATCAGAGCGGTGATAACCAGGGAAGAGTACGGACAAAAGCAGTAACCACTCGGGTGGTAATCGTGGCCATGATAATAGGAGACGTGAGTCAAGTGGAAATTTCAAAAAGAGGAGATTCAACAATGACGGGAAGACATCAGCAGCAGCTCCAGCACCAACAACAAATTCTACGGGAGGAGAACGACCGCCAGTTAGATGCTATAGATGCGGAGAGGAGGGACACATAAGTCCAAACTGTTCACAGCCTTCCAAGGTGTGTTTCAGTTGTGGAAAAGACGGACACATAGCCCGATTTTGTTCGGTAGCGAAGTCAAGTCCAACTGGGACGGCGGCACCAAAGGCGACTACAAACAAAACAAAGTCGGTGGTTCAAGGAAGGGCGTTTATCGTGACTGGCCAAAACACGAGAAACTCGAACGAGGTGATCATGGGTAAGCTAATCTTGAACTCTTGCAAAGTTTATACCTTACTAGATACCGGTTTTACCCATTCTTTTATCTCTCCTGCTTGTGCTCAACGTTTAAACTTGACTCCGGAGAAATTGGACTTTAACTTATCTGTTGAAACTCCGTTGGGTGAAACCTTTGTTACATCTACAGTGTTTAAATCTTGCTTGATCCAAGTTGGTACAATCACATTACCTGTTGATCTTATCTCTTTAAAGATACTTACATTTGATGTAATTTTAGGGATTGATTGGTTAACCATTCATCATGCCAAAATTGATTGTTTTCGTAAAGTTGTTAGTTTTCATATTCCTAACCAACCTGTTATACGAATTCAAGTAACTAAACCACTAAAATTAGTCACTGTCATATCAAGCCATAAAGCTATTCGTTTATTGAAAAATGGATGTCAAGCTTTCTTAGCCCATAGTATGGACTTGAACAAAAACACGTCAGATTTGAATAATATTCCTGTTGTTAATGAATTTCCTGACGTATTTCCTGAAAACTTCCTGGTCTACCCCCAAAACGAGAAGTTAAATTCTTTATTGATCTTGAACTAGGTACAAAGCCCATTTCTAAAACCCCATATCGAATGGCTCCTATTGAACTTCAGGAGTTAAAAGTCCAACTACAGGAATTGTTAGACATCGGTTTCATTCATCCTAGTACATCCCCTTGGGGTGCTCCTATTTTATTTGTAAAGAAGAAAGACGGGAGTATGCGACTTTGTATTGACTGCCGGGAATTAAACCATGTCACCATCAAGAATAAGTATCCGCTACCTCGCATTATTGACATGTTTGACCAATTGTAAGGAGCACAATTCTTTTCAAAGATCGATATTCGTTCTGGATATCATTAGCTGAAGATTAAAACTGAGGATATTCCAAAGACTGCCTTCAGGACTCGGTACGGGCATTATGAATTCTTAGTCATGTCTTTTGGATTGACTAATGCTCCTCCTGCTTTCATGGATATGATGAACAGTGTATTCAAGGAATATTTGGAACAGTTCATTGTTGTCTTTATTGATGACATCCTCATCTATTCCAAAAGCCGTGAAGATTATGAGCACTATTTGAAGCTGGTACTTCAAAGACTTCGTGACAACAAGCTATATGCTAAGCTGAAGAAAGGCGAGTTCTGGCTTAAGGAAGTACCATTCCTTGGGCACGTGGTGTCAAAACATGGAGTATCTTTTGACCCGTCGAAGATTGAATCAATACAAAGTTGGGAGCAACCGAAGTAGGTGACCGAAGTGCGTAGCATTTTGGGCTTAGCTTGTTATTATCGGAGATTCGTGGAAGAATTTTCTTGAATCGCTACTCCGTTAACTCAGCTGACTCGGAAAGATATAAAATTTGTATGGAGCGAGGAATGCGAGAAGAGTTTCCAAGAGCTCAAGAGGAGACTCATTTCAGCACATGTTCTAACAATACCATCTGGTTCGGATGGATTTGTTATCTACAACGATGCTTCAGGTAAAGGGTTAGGATGTGTTCTCATGCAACATGGGAAAGTCATAGCTTATGCCTCGCGACAACTCAAAGAATATGAGAGGAATTATCCTACTCATGATCTGGAGTTGGCAGCAGTCATTTTTGCGTTAAAAATCTGGAGACACTACCTGTATGGGGAGAAATTGGAGATTTATACGGATCATAAAAGCGTTAAATATTTCTTCACCCAAAAAGAACTCAACATACGGCAACGACGTTTGCTCGAGCTGTTGAAGGATTACGACCATAACATTCAATATCGTCTCGAAAAAGCAAACGTTGTAGCTGACGCATTAAGTAGAAGATCATATGCGGGTACGAGTGCAATGTTGTCAACACAAAAGCCCATTTTGTACGACTTACAAAGGATGGAGATAGAGTTAAAGGCTCCAAGTACCCATGTGATGATATCAAACATACGAGTAGAACCGACATTAATCGATAAAGTTAAAGCTGCTCAAGCTACGGACCTGGGGCTGATGCATATGAAGAAGAAAGTGCAAGAAGGTGTTATTCCAGAAGCATGAATCGATGAAGAAGGAATACTTCGAATCAATTCCAGACTTTTTGTTCCTAACAATTCTGACTTGATGCATAGAATCATGATGGAGGCACACAACACACCATTTGCAATCCATCATGGGAGTACCAAAATGTATCATGATCTTCGACATACATTTTGGTGGAATAATATGAAGAGATAGATCGCGGAGTTTATCTCGAGGTGTTTAACCTGTCAATGTGTAAAGGCAGAGCATCAAATGCCAAAGGGTCCATTGCAACCACTTGAGATTCCAAAATGGAAGTGGGAACACATTACTATGGATTTTGTTACGGGTCTTCCCAAGGTTTCTCAAGGTATAGATGCGATTTGGGTTATTGTTGATAGATTAACCAAGTCTGCTCATTTCTTGCCTATACGTGAGACTTATTCCCTTGAACGTCTTGCTCATATGTATGTGAATGAGATTGTGAGATTGCATGGCATGCCAATATCCATAGTTTCAGATCGTGACCCAAGATTCACTTCACAATTTGGGGTTAGCTTGCAGAAAGCTATGTGCACGGATTTAAGATTCAGTTCGGCATACCATCCTCAAACGGATGGACAATCAGAGAGGACTATTCAAACTCTTGAAGATCTATTAAGACTCTGTGTCCTAGACTTCAAAGGGAGTTGGGATAAGTATTTACCATTGGTGGAATTCTCCTACAATAACAATTATCAGGCAAGTATAGGTATAGCTCCATTTGAAGCCTTATATGGACGAAAGTGTCGCTCTCCAGTATGTTGGGATGAGGTGGGTGAAGTAACATTGTTGGAACCAGAGTTGGTACGTATGACTACGGAAAAGATCCAAACGATTCAACAACGTATACAAACGACACAGGATTGACATAAGAGTTATGCGGATCTTCATCGAAAAGGATGTGGAATTTGGTATTGGGGATCATGTGCTGTTACGTATTTCTCCATGGAAGGGAGTTACAAGATTCGAAAAGAGAGGAAAGCTCAATCCACGATTTATTGGTCCATTTCAAATTCTTGACCGAGTAAGAAATGTGGCCTATAGACTCGCGTTACCTCCAAGCATGTCTCGTGTTCATAATGTTTTTCACATATCTATGCTTCGTAAATATGTGAAAGACCCAAACCACATTATTGAGTTAGAACTAGATGAGATAGCCGAAGATTTAACTTACGAGGAGGTGCCTGTTAAGATCTTGGATAGGAAAGAGCATGTCCTGCGCACCAAGGTTATACCACAAGTTAAAGTTTTATGGAGAAACCATGCTATTGAAGAAATGACTTGGGAGTTGGAATCGAAAATGAAAGCGAGGTACCCTTACCTTTTCGAAACACCAGGTATGTACGTCAATTTCGAGGACGAAATTTCATAAGGAGGGGAGGTTGTAAGACCCCAACTTATGATGAATAAAATTAAATTTTCTCTATTTATTATCTTGAAATAATAAGGAGTTAATTTGATATAATACTTTGGTTATGGGTGAAATGTGCAAATTTTACAAAATAAGCAAGTGGTTATAAAATATTCATTTTTGTCGGGGAATATTCGTTTAGTCGTGGAATATTCTTGTTGTCGGGGAATATTCGTACGACAGCGCAGCCATTCGTGGGCCTCATAATAGAATAACTGTCGGATGAAGAAAATGACAAGTTTGATTTTTTATAAATAACGACGTAGTTGTTACCGTTAACACTATTGGAATACCCGGTGGTTAAAAAATAGTAATACACGTGGTTGCACAGTAGCACACGGTATTGCATAATATTTTTAAATTATTGATTCTTACGTAAGAAGGCATTACTCAATAATTGTTACAGTAATTACTGTTCAATATTTTATTTTATTGATTCAATAATTATTGCGTTGATATTTTATATTATTGTTGTTTCAATAATTGTCCTTTGTCTGATATTTCCCATTATCATATCAATAATTCATATTATTTGAATAATATTATTAGATAGCATTATTGGCAATGTATAAAAAGTTCTGTCTTAGGAGAGGTTTGGTCACCTAATTGCACACCAGTAAGGAGAAATTCTTATTGGAAAGCCCCCTCTTTCCTGAGAATGGCCTGGTTGTCATTATTGTGATTATGTAATATTATTTGTGAATAATTATTTATTGATTTATATGATAAGGAAATATTTATTTTATGTGGCTATTAATGTTGAGGTGTTTTATCAGTATTTTTGTCAGAATGGAGGTATTAAAAATCAAATCAGTGTTCTTGAGACATATTGAGTGAGTTATAATTTTTGATCCGATCGTTAGATCGTTGTGATTTTTAGATATGTTATACATATATAAATTGAGTATATGTCCAAAAATTTTGAACCGTTAAAAACGAAGTTATGATTTGTTATGAATTTTAAGAGGTGACTGATTCAGAAATTATGTTATAAATGATTTTTGGTGAAAAATTCTAGAATTGAGTGGGCCCCACTTTTGGTTGGTGAGAAATGTGCTCAAATTTTATTTCAAATATGGTGGGTGGCAATAGTAGCAAGTAAAGCCATCAGGTAGCAGGTCAAGTCTGCTTCGGCGTGCTAGCATTTTCCTATAAATAGGTGCTTAGGTTAGAATTGAAAATCACACCAGAAATAAAAGCTTTCTCTCTTTCTCTCTATATTATCGAGCGTATTTTTTGAGTATTTAGATACTTTGAGAGTTTCTATTCAGTACAAGTTTCATTCAGCATCACATCCGACCTTTCATTCCAAAGTACTGTTTCTTTGAGATAAGGGATGTTATTTTCTTCTTAAATGATATTATTTTCTTCAATATCATTATGCTGAGATATTGTTATGAATTTTATTGTGGAATTTCTACCTTTTTGTGTTGGGGTTACTATTCATGTATACGACACTATTTACGTATACAACACTATTCAAAAATATGTCACTATTCACTAAAAAATGAGATTTTCTCTTTTTTATCCCAGATGTCTTTTATGGTTACTATCTTTGATTGTATCCATGTTTTGATCTTTATTTTTTGAATTCTACTTCACACTTGGTTATTATGGAGTATTATTGAATTTGGATAAACCGAAATACGAATCCCTAATATTTATCCTTCTGTCTCACTAGATTCGTTCTCAAAAATATTTTTAATCATCGTCAGTCCTTAATGGTGATACTTGATGAATATCTTTGGCCTGTATTGTAAAGATGAATGATTACCTGATGAATATCTTTGGCCCGTAGTGAAAAGATGAACAGGTGTTGAGATGAACATGACCAACTGGTGATACAAATGAATATCTTGGCCCGTAGTGCAAAGATGAATATTTGATTTAAAATGTATATTGATTGATGTTACAGGGATAAAATATTGATGATGGACTTTTAAATTCATAGATGATAGTAGATTTCATTCTCTACTTAACTCTTCTAATGAATTGTTGTTTCCGCTGCAGTTGATGATCTAAAACTTGTTGTCTATTATATTCTATCAGATTTTTCCTTGTTGAAGACTAAGGATAATTTGTTGTATATTATCTTAGTCATAATATTCTTTACTGGGCTAGTTGAGCTCACCCTTTTCCTTTTTGTTCCATTTTTCTTCTTAGGAAGCGAGAACATAGCGGGAAGTATTCGGGGTATGAAATGATGGTTCTAGATAGTTGTTTAGTAGTCCTCACTATTTTGTAAAATAGTGTGTCAATAATTATAATGAGGACTTTATCTGGGTGTGGATATTGTTTAGAAGATAATATTTATATTTAAACTCACAGTATGTGTTGTCGTATTTTGCATGACAATTGTAATAATAAAGTTGTAGTTATTTTCTGTACCATGTATTTGGCGACTCAGAATGGGTGATGTATACTTATTTTGGGGGCGTCACACGTCCCTTTTGCCCACACTTATAACACACAAACTTTCTCTTTATCTCCTTTCCTTTTTCCAGTCCTACTACCACTACTCCCTTTTCCAGCTCTAGCTTGATTTTTCTTCCACCAAAAATTCATTTTCCCTTTCATTACATAGGTGGCAAAAACTGTATTTTTCCCCTCCGTTACCCTCAATATCACCAACGCGTCTATAGGGTCAGTTGATCTTCTAAATCCTGGCAGTACTACCGCCTTGAAGTCTTTAACGTTTGCCTATCGGTTATTTGGCTAATTTTCCGTGACTGGTATTCCGTTCTACATATCTTGAGCTACCATAATAGTAAAATTCTGTATCGGTCTGGTTGTCGTCCAGCTTTGTTGGCAGGTTCTTCTGTCCTTTGGTTTCACTTTCGTTTTAGCGTCATTATCATAAAATATTCCTTATTAACTTATATTCTAAGCCTTAACGTATCCATTTAACATATAACGCAAAATTTTCTACTCAAATAATCATGTATTCAAAATATTAAAATTTGAAATTTTGGTTTACTGTATTAACCAATGTTCAGATAAATAATTACTATCTCTATACCAACTTATTTCATTACTCCAACATAGATCCATATTCATAGCACTTGACATACCATAGCACATACTGCTTTAAACATTCGCTATTCCTTTGTGACTTAGAAGTCGGGATTCATTACAATAACTTATACAAAATATTACATTACACAGACATACCCATCGTATACACATCATATAATCATACATATTCAACTAATACTAATACTACATATTTCTTACGCCTTCACTAAGGATCAATTGCTTAGTATTCTATATATTCCCATCATCCTCAATAATCCATTCACACATAACTATACCTAGTTCGTCACACTTACAACACATCATGAGTTTAAGAACTCACCACAAACATATGAGTTTAAGAACTCGACATTGACCATATATTCTTTAACTATACTCTACCTATTAGTTATACTATCATTTTTGGGTCCGGTACTATACTTTCCAAAATAACCACCTCATTGAGGTAGCTTCAATGTGAGCCTCTATTTCAGCTATTGGTTTTGATATTGACTAGGTTATGGAGGTTGACTCTTTCTTTACGATCTGATGGTATCCTAATACTTTCTATCTGACATCTATACACAGACTATCTCGATTAACACATAATATATACATAGAGCAAATAATAATTTTATATAAGTTATCTTTTATTTGATTTGACGATGAATTTATTCAATTCATCTTATTTTAAACTCGATATGAGTTGCTTATTTTCAACGTTTCCCTCTGTCCCAAGGTTATAGCCTAAGGTCTAACCCACCTACGATTTTTAGCCCTAAAGCTCTAATACCAAATGATGTAACACCCCCAAATTCAGGTACTTGAAACCTGAACTCGGTGCTTTACGATACCATTTCTATGAGCGGAATAATAATAATAATAATAATAATAACAATAATATGAATATCAAACTTAATTTACATTTATCAGAGTCTAATCCCAAGTACGTAACCTTTACTACAATATATTACATGATAGATAATAAATACCATGGTCTAAATATTGTCTAACTATTACAAAAGATACCATTAAACTTATAATATTTGTTTTCCTTTTCACTTGTTCTTGACCGAACCTTCTGGTTGTTCACACTTAGCTGAAAACATTTAAATTAAGCAAGGATGAGTATTTGAGTGCCCAGCAAGTAATAACAATTATAAATATAATTAGCTGAAAGAATTAAATATTTTCTTTGTACATCACTTCTACAACAAATCAATAGTTGTGAAGTAAACTGAACCAATCATAACAATATATTATTTCTATATCAAAGTTTTGAAACTACGTATTAACTATATATATAGGGTAGTCGATAGATTATGAACATTATTTTCTATTTTTGAAAAGGTTAGACAAAACTTCATCTGCAACCCTTCATAACTTACGGGCACGAGGGTGTACATCCCATGGACCCTGTATTGATCAATACTACATTCAAAAATGATATTATCGTTCACTTTGTCCGCCTTGACACATAAAATTTTTCCCAGGTTCGGGATGTTCATAATTAGTCAGGAATCCGAATCAAATAAATTTGATTGGACACAAAAGGGTTTTATCATATTCAACGATATTTCTGAATCTGTGTCTAGCTGGGTCAAATAGCTTAGACGGCTTTTTTCTTTGTATTCATAGTGGGGATCAATATATATATATATATATATATATATATATATATATATATATATATATATATATATATATATATATATATCAACGATGTAATTAAATACAATGATTATCCAAGTGGGGACACTTGTATAACCATATTTAGAAATTAACGAACATAATATATATCTGAATTATATAATATAATATCACGTTGATAAACAATGATCGGATATAATGTATATAACTATATGGTTAATAATCTAGTACAATAATAATATAATTCTGAAACTTTCTTACTCATATCCATTGCATAAAGGAAATGCAAAGGTAGGATACTTGTCTGGTCTGCTGCTTATAATACACAACCTAGTTTTATCTTTTATACTGAAACCTATCATTAATAAGATTATTTGATCGATTAGAATAACATACTATAACACATAGCACTGCTTATTGCAGTCAGCACATTACCTAATCACCTTGTCACACATAACCAACAGTCATTGAATCACAAACAAACATTAATACAGTCAAAGTATCTAAGTCCAGATCAATTTCAAAGACATGTTAGTGTATCGACGGCTTTATCTGGTAATTACCGAGTGTAAGACTATATCGAAGTTCAATATCTATTTAGACTATTTAAATAACAGTCATATCATTTTTAAATGACTTATAATAATTTTTAAACAATTATTATAATTTATTCTGATTTTTGAAACACCAGAATCATTATAAAATGATTTAATTATCAAATAATTCAATTGTCATTAATATTTAATTAATATTAAACTATTAATGAAACCATTACCAAAATATTAGAGTTATTTATAACAACTTAGAATATTTTTAAAGTATTAATATTACCCTTAAATGATTTTTAAAATAATTCAAATCATTTTAAATACTTACCATTAATATTAAAATATTAACGCACTATTTATCCAAATATTAAGAGTCATTAATTATAACTTAAAATATTTTTAATTCATTAATATCCTTTTTAAATGATTTTTAAATAAATAAAACCATTTTAAACTATTAATTTAATATAATTATTAAATAAATATAATATCATTAATATTAAATTATTAATGAAATTATCCTTTAAATATTAAAATTATATTTTATAACTTAAAATATTCTTAAACACTTTATTTTCATTTAAAATGATTTTTATAATATTAAAATCATTTTTAAACTAATTTATTTAATATAATTATTAAATAAATAAAATATCATTAATATTAAATAATTAATATTTTCATGACAAAATATCAAAAGTTATATTTTATAACTTAAAATATTTTTATAACATTTAAATCATTTTTATATGATTTATAAATCATTAATTCTATTTTTCATAATTTATTTAATACATTTATTAAATAACTAAAATATCATTATTATTAATTAATTAATGAAAATCATCAAAAATATTAAAAGTCATTAAAAATAACTTAAAATATTTTCTTATACCATAATATAATTTTAAATGATTTTTCAAGTATTAAAATTATTTTTAAATAATTTATTTAATATAATAATTATATAAATTAAAAACCTTTAATATTCCAAAAATATTAAATATTAATGAAATATATTAAAAATTATTAAAAACTAATTTTTGGATTTTAAAATAATTTTTAGGAATTTTTTGTGAATTTTTAATAATTAAAAACCATTTAATATTAATTATTTAATAAAAATAATTAATTTTGTATATAAGTGTCACTAAAGACTGCCTATAACGACAGAATTGTCGCTATAGGTGTTCTTCGCGTTCATTATGAAACTTAGAACATTCAAACCCATTACCAAGCTGCCTACTTTGACCACTTATAGATCTTAAGTCATACAGATTCTAGGTTTGAATTTATGTTTATTATGTAGTATACATGAAATACTATAACCACAAATCGATAACATGACTAAATCATAACAAACATGCCAGATCTAAGCTCCAGAAGTTATTGTCAGACGTGTTCTTGAGGTTCTGGGTTGCCCAAAAACTCAAGGGTCCTACTTTCGATCATTATATCATGCACTACAGGTCTGTTTTAAGTGATCTAACACTTTAAGTGTGTAGATGACATGTAATTGAAGTGATATAATACTTAAAACACATATAACATCAACAGGATTATAAGATACAAGCCGGTCAAAGTACCTTCCCATAACTGTTCTTGAACATTTCTAGGTTTTTCAGAAATGTTCTTGGAGCAGTTTCGGCTACCTAAGTTTGACCATCAATAAGTTTGATTCTGTGATGGATCTAGGTGATATAAAGGCTTTAGAAGGTAGTATTCATGTCATTCTACAACCACCAAGCAACAACATGATCAAAACACTTAACAACAGTAAGATCAAGCGCCTGCAAAAACATTTTCAGAGTTTTCTGGGCAGAATCTGGGTTTCCAGAACAGCCGGTCAATGCTGGTCAACCCACTTTGACTCTTAATAACTTTAATTCTATAACAGATATGACCATGATTCAAGTTCCATGGCAAAGATCTCATAGCAGACTACCACTTCAAACATTTAAACAACAAAAACACATAACATAATGAGATCTACAGCCTCTGACATTCGTTGTCAGAACACAAAAATGAAATTTTTTTAGATTTTGAAAATCATCAAATCCGAGCCTATAGATGTTATGGATCTAACATCTAGCAACCCAGATCATCATTATATACCACAAACAACATATTTTAATACAAAAACATAACATCTAACACATTGATCACGATCAGATTTCAAGCTAGGGTTTATATATTAAGATTTCGTGGGTTTTAGAGAGAGAGAAAATGGATGAGTGATTTGTGCAAAATGGGCTAACAATTGATATTTCTCTCTCCTAGATCTATTTATAGATGTCTTAGATGCATGTAATGGCTATTAATGAACTGATGTGCTGGAGATTTTGTGTCACATGGTTGATCTAAGTTGCTCAACCACTCCAATATTGCTAGATTTACAAATTACCTTAAATAATGCAAGAGGGGTATGTTTGTCATTTGGCTTTTCAATTTAATGGCAAACTAGTAACTTGTCAAACCCTTAGAGTTTAACCCTAAGGTTTAGCACAATTAATTTGTAGGATGTCTAAATTAGGGTTTGAAAATATAACATTTTAGTTTCTAAAAATTTCAAATTAAGGTTTCATAATTAGATTAGGGTTTCTAATTACATAAAACATGATAATTAGGTTTAAGTTTTACTAATTATCATTAAGCATGCCAAATTAGTAATTAGGGCTTTCAATTAGCAAATTAGGATTATCAATTAGGGTTTCAAATTAGCTATTAAGTTTTCTAACAATTAGGGTTTCTAAATATTAATATTTAGGGTTTCCCTAATTAAAATTCATATCTATATTAACATTAATCATATAACACAATTTCTTACCAACCATAAACTCCAGTTTGTGTTTTAAAGTAGGGTTAAACCAATTAATATTAGGATTTTGACATTATACACATAATTTAACCAACATTATCAGTCCACACATATACAATACATATTTACGGCACTGAAATTAAATAATATTATAATAAATGTCATTAATCACATAACATAATTACTAGACAGATTTTAAAGTCTCACTTGACTTCAAAATTAGGGTTTATCAAATACTGCACCAATATTGACCAATCATTAACAATGCGTACATATTTATAGCACTGAAAAATCTAAATATAATTAATATTATATTATATTATTATTCTCCTTCTTTGATCAAAATCTAAAATTAGGGTTTGGATTCCATATATGATTATCTTGCATATACATACCATTACTAATTAAGTTAAATAATTAACTTAATTATTACGAAATAAATTTATATAATAAAATAATTATTATAATAATTCTATGAACATTTCATATATTATTTAAATAATATAATAATCATATTTTCATGGAAAATAATTAATAAAAATATTTCTACTATAAAATTAATTATTATAAAAATATAATTTATAATAATCGATAATTCTAAAATTATTTAAAATTATTCATGTAATAAATAAATTTTTTTTTTCGATAAATATATATATACACATTACCTTGCACATATTTTCACCATTATAAATAATAATAAAAAAAAATAAAAATTATACGCAAAATTTCTGATTTATTTATACAGAAAATATCGGGTTATTACAGAAGGAGAATCCACTATATCTTCCCCAATGGGTAATGAAGCCTTCCATTAAAGAAAAGGGAAAAATTCCCGTAGAGAAGATTGAAGAGTTCCTCCGTATTATGGGCTATAATGAATCCAATGTGGTTTTAAGCTTAAGGGAAGCTCCACAACAAATTTCCATACTGGACTTGGTTTATCTTCTGAAGATCATAGGAAAGTCTTACTCAAGGTCTTGGAAGAAGCCTATTTGCTGAAATCAGTGAATGTAGAAAAATTCCAACATCAGGTTGATCACATTTTCAACAACAATGTGATATCTTTCACTGATGACGATATTCCGCCCGAAGGAACCGGTCATTGCAAACCATTACACATTGTGATTTTCTCCTTCGGATATATGGTGGGAGGAGTCTTGATAGATGGAGGTTTGTCTCTGAATATCTGTCATTATGCCACTCTAGTGAACATGAACATCAATATCAAAAGGATTGGAAGAAGCTATACGGTCGTTAAAGCTTTTGATGGATCCCGACGAAATTCTGTCGGAGAGATTGAACTGCCAATTGAGATTGGTCCCCATACATTCTGCCTATCTTTTCACGTGCTTAAGATAGATTCAGGATAAAACCTGCTATTTGGAAGATCATGGATTCATATGGCTGAGGCCGTCCCCTCCACTCTTCACCAGCAACTTAAGTATATCATTAACGACAACCTAGTCACTGTTAATGTTGAGCCAGAATGTCCCGAACAAGGTGGCGTGCCACTAATCAGCTTCAATTCAGAAGTTGAGCTTATCAGCTTCCATACTTTGGAAGTGAGCAACACTCACTACCATCCCCTTGGGACAGCATCTTTCATACCCAAGATTGCTGCCGAAGTAATGTCGGCTACTCAAGAAATGATGTCATTGGGTTATCGACCTGGACAAGGGTTGGGCAAAGATCATCAGGGTATTAAGCACCCAATTCAAGTGCCTAGTCAAACCGGGATAGCTGGACTAGGCTATTCTGCTAATCCCAGTCATTGGAATCCTCATAGGCATAAACAAATTCCGTCAACTTCAACCACAGGACGATTGTCTCCACCTGCAAATCCTGAGCTTATAAAGTCTCCGGTAAAGGTGCCAACCCACGTTATGGCTATGCTATTTCCCAAGCCAATACCGGTCAAGAGAAAAGAGGTCTTGGTTCCTGATCCCAGAATGGAAGAAGAGGAACGGAGACGTAAACAAGACATCGTCAGGATGATGTCAAACATACGCATCATTGTCCATGATGAACATACAAATAGATACTGTAAGACCTCGAAATTTTTTTAAATAAAAAGGAATTTCCTTTATTTATTATTTTGAAATAGTAAGGGTTGATTTGATTAATGTGGATAGTTAAGGGTTAAATACGCAAATATTTCAAAATAAGCAAGTGGTTATAAAATATTCATTTTTGTCGGGGAATATTCGTTTGGTCGTGGAATATTAAATCTTTATCGGGGAATATTCGTTTGGTCGTAGAATATTAAATCTTTGTCGGGGAAATATTAAATGCGGCAGTATGACCATGTGTGGGCCCCATAACGAAAAAGCGATTGGATGAGGAAAGCGACAAAGTTTGGGTGGTTATAAAAATAAAGCAGTAGTTATTCACAATTAAGATCATTGGAATACCCGATGGTTAAAATACGATGTCTGGCGTGGTTGCACAAGAGCTTTACGGTATTGCAGTATTGTTGAATTATTGATCCTTACGTGAAGGCACTACTCAATAATTTTCACAGCGGTTCTTATTGATATTTTATTTTATTGATTGATAATTGTTGCGTTGATATTTTATATTATTATTGTTTCAATAATTGTCTTTGCACAATATTTCCCATTATCGGATCAATAATTCATATTATTTGAATAATATTATTAGATAACATTATTGGCAATGTCTAGAAAGTTACATCTAAGGAGAGGTTTGGTCACCTAATTCTTGGCGCTTGATGAGAGAGATCCTTATTGGAAAGCCCCCTCTTTCTGAGGAGCGACTGGTTGTCATAAATGTGATTACGTAATATTATTTGTGAATAATTAATTATTGATTCATATGATAAGGAAATATTTATTTTATATGAATATAAATGATGGATTTATTTATGTGGTTATTAATGAAGGAATTAATGTTGAGGTGTTTTATCGGTATTTTATCGGATTGGAGGTGTTAAAAATCAAATCGGGGTTTTGAGATATATTGGGGTTATAATTTTTAATCAAATAGTTGGATTGTGGTAATTTTTGGGTATGTTATACATACATAAGTTGAGTATATGTCCACAAATTTTGAACCGTTAAAAATGCACGAAGGATTTGTTATGAATTTTAAGAGGTGACTGATTCGGAAATTAGGGTAATAATTGATTTTGGTGGAAAATTCTAGAATTGAGTGGGCCCCACTTGTGGTTGGTGAAAAAATGTGCTGAATTTTATTTCAAATGTGGTGGGTGGCAATAGTAGGAGGTAAAGCCATCAGTGGCTGAAGTCAAGTCTGCTTGGTTGGGCTAACATTTTCCTATAAATAGAGGCTAAGTTAGAATTGAAAATCACACGAAACAAAGTTTTTCTCTTTTCTCTCTATATTATTGAGCGTATTTTGTGAGTATTTAGATACTTTGAGAGTTCTTTGTTCAAGATTACAAGTTTCATTCAAAGATCACTTGAGCCTTTCCTTAGAAATCTTGATTCTTTGAGGTAAGGGATGTTATTTTCTTCTCAAATGATATTAATTCTTGATATCATTATCTTTGAAATATTGGTTGGTACTTTTATCAAATTTGGAACTTTTTCATGTCTGGGAGTTACTATTCATGAGTTACTATTCACGAGTTACTATTCATGAGTTACTATTCACGAGTTCTTATTCACGAGTACTATTCATGAAGTGTGAAGATGTTTTTTATGGAATTTCTATCTTTTGGTGTGAGTTACTATTCACGTATATCAAGACTATTCACGATATCTGACACTATTCACGAATACGGCACTATTCACCGAAAATGAAAATTTTTCTTTTCGTCTAAAATATCTATTCTGGATACTAGCTTTGATTGTATCCATGTTTTGATCATTCTTGAATTTTACACCACTGTGATTATTTTTGAGGTATTTTTGGACGTGGATAAAACCAAGTACGAATCCTTAATCCTTGTCATTTTGTTTCACTGGATTCGTTTCTTTAAAAATATTTTTCATCATCCTCAGTCTTAAATGATGATATTATTGAATATCTTTGGCCTGTAGTGCAAAGATGAATGATTTCTGAAGAATATCTTTGGCTTGTAGTGCAAAGATGAATGATTTCTGAAGAATATCTTTGGCTCAGTAGTGCAAAGATGAGCAGTGTTTAAATGAACATGATGATCGATGAATATCTTTGGCCTTTAGTGCAAAGATGAGCAGTGTTGAGATGAACATGGTCGATCGATGAATATCTTTGGCCTTTAGTGCAAAGATGAGCAGTGTTGAGATGAACATATGAGATTGATGAATATCTTTGGCACATGTAGTGCAAAGATGAATATTTGATTTGAGATGAATATTGATTGATGTTACTGAGGATAAAATATTGATGATGGATTTGTTAAATTCATAGATTATAGTAGATTTCATTCTCACGTAACTCTTCTATGAATTATTATTTAATTTGCGAATATTGATCCGAAACTTGTTATCTATTGTATTCTATCAGATTTTTCCTGTTGGAGACTAACGATAATTTGTTGTATATTATCTTAGTCATAATATTCTTCTTGGGCTAGTTGAGCTCACCCTTTTCCTTGTTGTTCCATTTTTCTTCTCGGGAGGCGAGAATGTAGCGAAGTACTAGTCGGGGTATGGAATGAAGGTTCTAGAGAGAGTTGTTTAGTAGTCCTCGGTATTTTTGTAAAATAATGTATCAATAATTATGATGGGGATTTATTTGTGTGTGGATATTGTCTAGAAGACAATATTATATTTAAACTCATTAGATTATATATTGTCGTATTTCACACGACATTTGTATTATTGAAGTTGTAGTTTGCTTCTTGTACCATGTATTTGGCGACTCGAGAATGGGTGTTGTGTATACCTATTTTGGGGGCGTCACGGTTAATATCGAGCTTAGGGATATGATCTCTGGCGGAGATCGGGGAATAGAACTAGGAGGGAGAGGCGAGTAAAACCTTCGCTAGTGTGTCCTACCTAAGCTTATTTGTTGGTTGGTCATAATATAGGGTATTATGTGATTTGTTAATTTATTTAATTAACCCTTGTTTTATGATAGTTTTTAAGAATGGGCTTTGAAGCGTTAACAATGGAGTGAATGAGATCGTGAGAACACCTCAATCATTGACGGGATAATGTGATGTGAGGTGAAGAAGGAATTAGAGATATCCGTGTGGTGAGTGAAGAATTGATAGTTGCTTTTTTGAGATAATCATGAGATGTAACGGTGAGAGTGAGGAAGAAGAAGAAGAAGAAGAGGTACACGAAGAGAGTTTATTAGAGGTATTTTATGATCAAAATATAGAATTGCAAAATCGTATTCATGAGTTAGAAGAAGCGAGGCTAAAGAATTGCGAGGCATTCGTGGAGCAAAAGGATGCAACGATTCAAGCTTGTGTTACCCGACACGTGATGCTTGAGCGAAGCACTCTTTGGTGAGTATAAGATGATAAAATTTGGAATCTGGTGAAAGAAGAAATAAGCGAGCAGTGAGAATGAGTGATGCATGGGTAAAAAAAGCTTGCGATAGCGTTGATATTATGGAAAGAGATGTCCAATCTAAAAAGAAGATTTAACGATGATGGGAAGGCGTGGCGGCGAGATCGCACCATCAACAAATTCTAGGGGAAGAGAACGATCGCCGGTTAGATGCTACTGAGATGTGGAGAGGAGGGACATATAAGGTCAAACTGTTCAAAGCCTTCAAGGTATGTTTTAGTTGTGGAAAAGATGGTCACATAGCTCAATTTTGTCTATAGCGAAATCAAGTCCGGTTGGGACGTTGGCACCGAGGCGGATACTGAGAAAAGTCAAAGTCAGCGATTCTGGAAGAAGCGTTTGTCGTGGACCGGTCAAAATCTGAGGAACCCGAATGAAGTTAGCACAGGTTAGTTAATTATAAATTCTTGCGAAGTTTATACCTTACTAGATATCGGTTCTACCCATTCTTTTATCTCTCTTGCTTGCGCTCAGCGTTTGAACTTGACTACGGAGAAATTAGACTTTGACCTATTTATGGAGACTCAGTTAGGAGAAACTTTCATTACATCCGTTGTTTAGAAATCTTGCTTGATTGAAGTTGGCACTATCACATTACTGTTAACCTTATTTCTATAGAGATATTTGCTTTTGATGTGATTTTAAGGTTAACTACTCATCGTGCCAAAATTGATTGTTTTCGTAAGGTTGTTAGTTTTCATATTCCTAAGTAACTTTGTTATTGAATTCAAGCAATCAAACCATTGTAGTCAAACATTTTCATATCAAGCCATGAAGTCATTCGTTTATTACGGATGTCAAGTTTTCTTAGTCCATGTTATGGATTTGAATAAAGACACGTCAGATTTGAATAATATTCTTGTTGTTATTGATTTTTCCTGACGTATTTTCTGAAGAATTTCTTGGCTTACTCCCAAAGCCTGATATTAAATTTTGTATCGACTTTGAACCCGGTACAAAACTCATTTCTAAAATCTCATATCAAATGGCTCCTATTGAACTTCAGGAGTTAAAAATTCAACTATAGAATTTGGTACTTGAGCCTTTATCTGGTGACTTCCTTTGTGGAATGCACCTAAGCCAGACTCTCTGTAGGGGACGTCATATTCGTGCGATAGTAAACTGATAGGTGTCATTGTGACGTGCTATCCAAGATTGGGATATGAGTCACAGTTGAGAGCAACCTAAGTCGAGAATCGAAATCGTAGCTTTCAGGCTTAGTTGGTTATTATCGGAGATTCGTTGAAGGATATTCTCGAATCGCTATTCCATTATCATGGTGACTCGTAGAGATACAAAATTCGAATGGAGCAAGGAATGTGGGAAGAGCTTGAAGAACTCAAGAGGAGACTCATTTCAAAGACATATTACGACCATGCTATCCGGAAAAGCGAACATGGTAGGTGGCGTGTTGAGTAGAAGATCGTATCTAAATCTGAGTACGATATTGTCAAAGACTAATTTCAGTATAATTTACAAATAATAGAGATGGAGATGAAAACTCTAGGTACCCACGTGATGATATCTGAGTATAATCGACTTTAATCAATAAAGTTAAAGTCGCTCAAGCCACCAGGCCGGAGTGATCGCGTATGAAGAAGAAAGTACAAGAAGGAGCTATTAGGAGCGAGAATTGATGAAGAAGGAATACTTCGAGTCCACTCTAGACTTTGTCGTCCTAACGACTCTGATTTGAAGTACAAGATTATGATGGAGGCACACAATACACCGTTTGCAATCCATCCTGAAAGTACTAAAATGTATCGTGATCTTCGACATACATTTTGGTGGAACAATATGAAGAGAGAGATTGCAAAGTTTATCTCGATGTGTTTAACTTGCCAACGTGTAAAGGCGGAGCATCTTGTACCTAAGGGTCCGTTGCAACCACTTGAGATTCCGGAATGGAAGTGGGAACACATTACTATGGATTTCGTTACGGGTCTTCCTGCGGTTTCTCAAGGCATAGATGCGATTTGGGTTATTGTTGATAGATTAACCAAGTCTACTCATTTCTTACCGATACGAGAAACTTATTTCCTTGAACGTCTTTCTCGTATGTACGTAAATGAGATTGTGAGATTGCATGGCATGCCAGTATCCATAGTTTTAGATCGTGACCCAAGATTCACTTCATGATTTTGGGTTAGTTTGTAGAAAGCTATGGGCGCAATTCTGATTGGGTTTGGCATACCATCCTCAAACGGATGGGAAATCAAGAAAGGACTACTCAAACTCTTGAAGATATATTAAAACTCGTGTCCTAGATTTCAAAGGAAGTTGGGATAAGTACTTGCCATTGGTGGAATTCTCATACAACAATAGTTATTAAACAAATATAGGCATGGTTCCATTGAAGCATTATATGGACAAAAATGTCGTTTCTACAATATGTTGGGACGAGGTGGGTGAAGCAACATTGTTGGGACCGAGTTAATACGTATGACTCACCGAAAAGATCCAAATGATTCGACAAACGATACAAAGCGGCACAAGATCGACAAAAGAGTTATGCGGATCTTCATCGAAAGGACGTGGAATTTAATGTAGGGGATCATGTATTATTACGAGTTGCTCCATGGAAGGGATTTACAAGATTTGGAAGAGAGGAAAGCTCAAATCCACGATTTATTGGTCCATTTCAAATTCTTGACCGAGTAGGAAATGTAGCCTATAGACTTGCGTTACCTCTCGAGTATGTCTCGTGTTCATAATGTGTTTCATATATCGTACTTCAGTAAATATGTGAAAGACCCGAACCACGTTATTGAGTTAGAAGCAGGACGAGATAGTAGAAGACTTAACGTATGAGGAGGTACTGTCAAGATCTTGGATAGGAAGGAGCATGTCCTACGCATGAAAGGTCATACCACAAGTTAAAGTTTTGTGGAGGAATCATTCTATAGAGGAAATGACACAGGAATTGGAAGCGAAATGAAAGCGAGGTATCCTCACCTTTTCAAAAACACAGTCGTCGTCAATTTGAGAGGACGAAATTTCATAAGGAGGGGAGGTTGTAAGACCCAGAAATTTTTTAAATAAAAAGGAATTTCCTTTATTTATTATTTTGAAATAGTAAGGGTTGATTTGATTAATGTGGATAGTTAAGGGTTAAATACGCAAATATTTCAAAATAAGCAAGTGGTTATAAAATATTCATTTTGTCGGGGAATATTCGTTTGGTCGTGGAATATTCAGATGCGTCGGGAATATTCGTTTGGTCGTAGAATATTAAATCTTTGTCATGGGGAATATTAAATACTGACGACGCTTGCGACGTGTAATGGGCCCCATGAAAAAGCGATTGGATGAGGAAAAGCGACAAAGTTTGGGTGGTTATAAATAATGGGCGTAGTTATTACCAATTAGAATTTGTTGGAATGCAGATGGTTAAAATCTGATGTCTGGCGTTGGTTGCTTGCGATAGTACGCAGCGGTATTGCCGATATTGTTGAATTATTGATCCTTACGTAAGAAGGCACTACTCAATAATTTTCACGATGAATTCTTATTCAATATTTTATTTTATTGATTGATAATTGTTGCGTTGATATTTTATATTATTATTGTTTCAATAATTGTCGCTTTGCATAGTATTTCCCATTATCGGATCAATAATTCATATTATTTGAATAATATTATTAGATAACATTATTGGCAATGTCTAGAAAGTTACATACAAGGAGAGGTTTGGTCACCTAATTGCGGCGCCCGATGAGAGAGATCCTTATTGGAAAGCCCCCTCTTTCTGAGGAGCGACTGGTTTATCATAAATGTGATTACGTAATATTATTTGTGAATAATTAATTATTGATTCATATGATAAGGAAATATTTATTTTATATGAATATAAATGATGGATTTATTTATGTGGTTATTAATGAAGGAATTAATGTTGAGGTGTTTTATCGGTATTTTATCGGATTGGAGGTGTTAAAAATCAAATCGGGGTTTTGAGATATATTATGGGGTTATAATTTTTAATCCGAATAGTTGGATTGTGGTAATTTTTGGGTATGTTATACATACATAAGTTGAGTATATGTCCACAAATTTTGAACCGTTAAAAATGCACGAAGGATTTGTTATGAATTTTAAGAGGTGGTGATTAGGAAATTAGGGTTATAATTGATTTTGGTGGAAAATTCTAGAATTGAGTGGGCCCCACTTGTGGTTGGTGAAAAAATGTGCTGAATTTTATTTCAAATGTGGTGGGTGGCAATAGTAGCGAGGTAAAGCCATCGGTGTGGTCAAAGTGCGCTTGATTGGGCTAACATTTTCCTATAATAGAGGCTAAGTTAGAATTGAAAATCACACGAAACAAAGTTTTCTCTCTTTCTCTATATTATTGGCGTATTTTGTGAGTATTTAGATACTTTGAGAGTTCTTTATTCAAGACAAGTTTCATTCAAAGCATCACTTGAGCCTTTCCTTCCAAGAAATCTTGATTCTTTGAGGTAAGGGATGTTATTTTCTTCTCAAATGATATTAATTCTTCAATATCATTATCTTTGAAATATTGGTTGGTACTTTTTATCAAATTTGGAACTTTTTCATGTCGTGGTTACTATTCATGAGTTACTATTCACGAGTTACTATTCATGAGTTACTATTCACGAGTTACTATTCACGAGTACTATTCATGAAGTGTGAAGATGTTTTTTTTGTGGAATTTCTATCTTTTGGTGTGAGATTTACTATTCACGATATCGGCTATTTATTCACGATATCAGACTATTCTATTCACGAATCGGACTATTCTTAGAAAATGAAAATTTTTCTTTTCGTCTAAAATATCTATTCTGGATACTAGCTTTGATTGTATCCATGTTTTGATCATTCTTGAATTTTACACCATTGTGATTATTTTTGAGGTATTTTTGGACGTGGATAAAACCAAGTACGAATCCTTAATCCTTGTCATTTTGTTTCTTTGGATTCGTTTCTTTAAAATATTTTCATCATCCTCGGTCTTAAATGATGATATTATTGAATATCTTTGGCTTTTGTAGTGCAAAGATGAATGATTCTGAAGAATATCTTTGGCTTGTAGAAGGCAAAAGATGAATGATTTTGAAGAATATCTTTGGCTGTAGTGCAAAGATGAGCAGTGTTTAAATGAACATGACCAAATGATGAATATCTTTGGCCTTTAGTGCAAAGATGAGCAGTGTTGAGATGAACATGATCGATGATGAATATCTTTGGCCTTTAGTGCAAAGATGAGCAGTGTTGAGATGAACATGACCGATTGATGAATATCTTTGGCTTTTGTAGTGCAAAGATGAATATTTGATTTGAGATGAATATTGATTGATGTTACAGAGGATAAAATATTGATGATGGACTGTTAAATTCATAGATTATAGTAGATTTCATTCTACGTAACTCTTACATGAATTATTATTTTCATTGCGAATATTGATCCGAAACTTGTTGTCATTGTATTCTATCAGATTTTTCCTGTTGGAGACTAACGATAATTTGTTGTATATTATCTTAGTCATAATATTCTTTCTTGGGCTAGTTGAGCTCACCCTTTTCCTTGTTGTTCCATTTTTCTTCTCGGGGAGGCGAGAATGTAGCGAGTCTACTAGTGGGGTATGGAATGAAGGTTCTAGAGAGAGTTGTTTAGTAGTCCTCACCATTTTTGTAAAATAATGTATCAATAATTATGATGGGGATTTATTTGTGTGTGGATATTGTCTAGAAGACAATATTATATTTAAACTCACAGTATATATTGTCGTATTTCACACGACATTTGTATTATTGAAGTTGTAGTTTGCTTCTTGTACCATGTATTTGGCGACTCAGAATGGGTGTTGTGTATACCTATTTTGGGGGCGTCACAGATACACCACATACGATGATTGTCCAGATGTTATGGTCATCATTAGGGAAAAGGAGGACGATCATAGCCCCTCCATCACTGCAGTCCATCAGGACTTTACCCTCGACAATTGGAGCAGCACTCCATGCATTGGTCGACGAGGGTAAAACGGGCAGAATTTCCATGTGCCCTGTAGATAACTTTAATTGCTTACTTTTCTTTACAGTATTAGCAGTTATTTTATCAGTACATGCTAACACTTTTGTATGATTGAACAATTTCATATATTAAGTGAAAGTATATTTTGTTTCAGGACTCTGAATTTAGATGTGCTTGTACTTGCTGATGAGGTGCCTCTTCTCCACAAGGATTGTAACTTTGATGAAAAGTTGGACTCAGACTTGATGAAAATTCGAGAGGACATTGAGATACCTCAAGAGATCAAGGAATGGGTCGAAGACAAACCTAAACCTAACCTTGATCAAACCACTTCTTTCAATCTCGGAACCTTAGAAAACCCTAAGGTAATCCAGATTGGTTCAGACCTCACTCCAAACTAAAGGATTGACATGAGTGCTTTACTAACCCAATTTCAGGATGTGTTTGTATGGTCTCATGAAGACATGGTGGATTTGTCCACTGGCATTGTCCTTCATCGGCTTCCCATTAAAGAGGGATTCAACCCAGTCAGGCAGAAGCTCAGCCGATTGAAACCTGAATGGAGTTTAAAGGTTTAAGAAGAAATTGTGAAACAATTTCAAGCGAGCATCATCATGGTGTCTACATACTCTGAATGGCTATCAAACATAGTCCCCGTGCCTAAACCAGGAGGAAAGGTGCGAGTTTGCGTGGATTACCGGGATCTAAACAAAGCTTACCTAAAGGATAGCTTTCCCGTGCCATTTATCCACATTCTCATTGACAATACTGCTCAATACGACATGTACTCTTTTGCGGATTGCTTTGTAGGGTATCATCAGATTATGGTTGCAAAGGAGGATCGTGAGAAAACTGCTTTAATCATGCCTTAGGAACCTTATATTATAAACGGTTGTCATTTGGCCTCATCAATGCCGTAGCAACCTATTAGCGAGCTATGATGGCTCTTTTCCATGATTTAATGCATAAAGAGATATAGATCTACGTGGATGACATCATTGTCAAGTCCCAAAGGGAGGAAGACCACTTAGACCATCTCAGAAAGCTCTTCAACAGGTTGCGTAAGTACAACTTGAAGTTGAATCTAGCCAAGTGCGCCTTTGTCATTAAATCAAGCAAGTTGCTAGGTTTCCTACTCAGCCACAAAGGGATTGAGCTGGATCCCACCAAAATCCAGGCCATCAAGGAAATGCCCATTCATCAGACAGAGAAGGAAATACAGGGATTTTTTAGAAGAATCAATTTCATTAGTTGATTCATCTCTCAACTCACAACAACCTATGAGCCCATCTTCAAGCTGTTAAGGAAGAACTCCTCTATGAAATGGAATGATAAGTGTCAGAAATCCTTCCTTACAATCAAAGAGCAGTTGGTTAATGCTCCCATTTTGGTACCTCCTAGGGATAATGTTCCCCTATTTATGTTCCTTTCCATCAACGACAATGCTATGGGCTGCATGCTGGGATAGAAAGAAGATAGAGGCCAAGAGCGAGCTATCTATTACCTAAGCAAAGGATTCAGCAACATTGAATACAAGTACACTCTGATTGAGAAGACTTGTTGCGCTTTATCATGGGCTTCCATGAGGTTATATGTGACGCCCCCAAAATAGGTATACATCACCCATTCCGAGTCGCCAAATATATGGTACAGAAAATAACTACAACTTTATTAATACAATTGTCGTGCAAAATACGACAACACATACTGTGAGTTTAAATACAAATATTGTCTTCTAGACAATATCCACACCCAGATAAAGTCATTACAATTATTGACACACTATTTTACAAAATAGTGAGGACTGCTAAACAACTGTCTAGAACCATCATTCCACACCCCGACTACTTCCCGCTATGTTCTCGCTTCCTGAGAAGAAAAATGGAACAAAAAGGAAAAGGGTGAGCTCAACTAGCCCAGTAAAGAATATTATGACTAAGATAATATACAACAAATTATCCTTAGTCTTCAACAGGGAAAAATCTAATATAATATAATCAACAACAAGTTTTAGATCAACAACTACAGCGGAAACAACAATTCATTAAAAGAGTTAAGTAGAGAATGAAATCTACTATCATCCATGAATATAAAAGTCCATCAACAATATTTTATCCCTGTAACATCAATCAATATACATCTTGAATCAAATATTCATCTTTGCGTTACGGGCCAAAGATATTCATTTGTATCACCAGTTGGTCATGTTCATCTCAACACCTGTTCATCTTTGCACTACGGGCCTAAGATATTCATCAAGTAATCATACATCTTTGCACTATAGGCCAAAGATATTCATTAAGTATCACCATTAAGGACTGAGGATGATGAAAAACAATTTAGAGAACGAATCCAGTGAGACAGAAGGACAAATATTAGGGATTCGTATTTCGGTTTATCCAAATTCAATAATACTCCACAATAACCAATTGTGAAGTAGAATTCAAAAATAAAGATCAAAATATGGATACAATCAAAGATAGTAACCATAAAAAACATCTGGACGAAAAAGAAAATTTCATTTTTGGTGAATGAATAGTGTAGTATTTGTGAATAGTATTGTATCGTGAATAGTAAGTATACTTGAATAGTAACCCCAAACACAAAAGTTCCAAATTTGATTAAAAAGTTCAAACCGATATTTTAAGATAATGATATTGAAGAAAATAATATCATTTAAGAAGAAAATAACATCCCTTATCTCGAAAAAAGCGATTACTTGAATGAAAGGTCGGAAGTGATCTTTGAATGAAACTTGTCTTGAATAACAACTCTCAAAGTATCTAAATACTCACAAAATACGCTCGATAATATAGAGAGAAAAAGAGAGAAAGCTTATGTTTCTGGTGTGATTTTCAATTCTAACTTAACCCTCTATTTATAGGAAAATATTAGCACGCCGAAGCATACTTGACCTACTACCTAATGGCTTTACCTGCTACTATTGCCACCCACCACATTTGAAATAAAATTCAGCACATTTCTTCACCAACCACAAGTGGGGCCCACTCAATTCTAGAATTTTCCACCAAAATCATTTATAAACCTAATTTTCAAACCAGTCACCTCTTAAAATTCATAACAAATCATACGTTCATTTTAACGGTTCAAAATTTGTGGACATATACTCAACTTATATATGTATAACATATCCAAAAATCACAACGATCCAACGGTCGGATTAAAAATTATAACTCACGCAATATATCGTAAAAATATTGATTTGGTTTTTAATACCTCCTTCTGACAAAAATATTGATAAAACACCTCAACATTAATTCCTTCAATTATAACCACATAAATAAATCCATCATTTAAATCCACATAAAATAAATATTTCCTTATCATATAAATCAATAATTAATTATTCACAAATAATATTACAGAATCATAATTATGACAACTAGGTAGTTCCCAGGAAAGAGGGGGCTTTCCAATAAGGATTTCTCCTTATTGGCACGCAATTAGGTGGCTAAACCTCTCCTTAGACAGAACTTTCTAGACATTGCCAATAATGTTATCTAATAATATTATTCAAATAATATGAATTATTGATCGATAATGGAAAATAATGCGATGACAATTATTGAAACAATAATAATATAAAATATCAACGCGACAATTATTGAATCAATAAAATAAAATATTGAAAAGTAATTCTTTGTAACAATTATTGAGTAGTGCCTTCTTACGTAAGAATCAATAATTCAAAAATAATATGCAATAATGGTGTCTTCTTCATTATGCGATCACACGTATTCTTGTATTTTAACCCGGATTATTCAACGGTGTTCACTTGCAGTAACAACTACTGTAGTTATTTTTAAAACTCAAACTTGTCATTTTCTTCATCCAAGCGGTTATTACATTAACAAATGGTAAAATTGTGCGTAAATCGTCGAATATTCCCAAACAACAAGAATATTCCACGACCAAACGAATATTCCCAAACAAAAAATAAATATTTTATAACCACTTGCTTATTTTATAAAATTTGCACATTTCACCAATAACCAAAGTATTATATCAAATTAACTCCTTAAGATAATAAATGGAGAAAATTTAATTTTATTCATAATAAGATGTGGTCTTACAACACCCCCTCCTTATGAAAATTTCGTCCTCGAAATTGGCGTACGTACACAGTGTTTGAAAAGGTGAGGTACCTCGCTTTCATTTTGATTCCAACTCCCGGTCATTTCTTGATAGCATGGTTCCTCCCAAAACCTTAACTTATGGTATAACCTTTGTCGTGGGACATGCTCTTTTTCTATCCAAGATCTTGTGGTACCTCCTCGTCACGTTAAATCTTTGGCTATCTCATCTGGTTCTAACGCAATAATGTGGTTTGGGTCGTCCACATATTTACGTAACATCGATACGTGAAAAACATTATGAACACGCGACATACTTTGCGTTAAGGCGAGTCTATAGGCCACAGTTCCAACTCGATCGAGGATTTCAAATAAATCGAAGGTTTGAGCTTTCTTCTCTTCATCGACTCTTACTTCTACAATAACTCCTTCTTGCACCTTCTTCTTCATATTCATTAGCTCCAGGTCTGTAGCTCGAGCATCTTTAAATTTATCAATTAAGGTCGGTTCTACTCGTATATTTGACATCATCACGTGGGTCCCTAGAGTTTTTAACTCTATCTTTATCATTTGTAAATTATACAAAATTGGTCTTTGTGTTCAACAATATCGCACTCGTACTCGCATACGATCTTCTACTCAACGCGTCAGCTACCACGTTCGCTTTTTCCAGGATGGTATGGTCAGAATAGGTGCCGAAATGACTCGATTCTTGAGTTCTTGGAAAATCTTCTCGCATTCCTTGCTCCATACGAATTTTGTATCTTTCTGAGTCAGCTAAGTTAACAGAGTAGCGATTCGAGAAAATCCTTCCACTAATCTCCGATAATAACCAGTTAAGCCCAGAAGCTACGTACTTCGGTCTCCGACTTCGGTTGCTCTCAACTGTGATTCATATCCCAATCTTGGATAGCACGTCACAATGGCACCTATCGTTTTACTACCACACAAATATAGAGTCCCCTACGGAGAGTCTGGCTTTGGTGCATTCCACAAAGAAAGTCACCAGATAGAGGCTTGAGTACCAACTCTTGTACTTGGGTTTTTAACTCCTGAAGTTCAATAGGAGCCATTCGATATGAGATTTTATAAATGGGTTTTGTATCGGGTTCAAAGTCGATACAAAATTCAATATCACGCTCTGGGGGTAGGCCAGTAAATTTTTCAAAAAATACGTCAGGAGATTTACTAACAACAGAAATATCATTCAAATCTGACGTATTTTTGTTTAAATCCATAACATGGCTAAGAAAGCTTGACATTCGTTTTTCAATAAACGAATGACTTTATGGCTTGATATGAAAGTGTTTGACTTCAATGGTTTGATTGCTTGAATTGAATAATGAGTTGCTTAGGAATATGAAAACTAACAACCTTACGAAAGAAATCAATTTTGGCATGATGAGTAGTTAACCAATCAATCCCTAAAATCACATCAAAAGCAAGTATCTTTAAAGAGATAAGATCAACAAGTAATGTGATGGTGCCAACTTGGATCAAACAAGATTTATAAATAGTGGATGTAATGAAAGTTTCTCCTAACAGAGTCTCCACAGATAAGTCAAAGTCTAATTTCTCTGGAGTCAAGTTTAAACGTTGAGCACAAGCGGGAGAGATAAAAGAATGGGTAGAACCGGTATCTAATAAGGTATAGATTTTGCAAGAAATTATAATTAACTAACCCGTGATACCTTCATTCAGGTTCCTCGTGTTTTGGGCGGTCACGACAAACGTTCTTCCAGAAATTGCCGACTTTGTTTTGTCCGTATCCGCCTTTTGGTGCCACCATCCCTGCTGGACATGATTTTGCTACAGGACAAAATCGAGCTATGTGGCCGTCTTTTCCATAACTAAAACATACCTTGGAAGGCTGTGAATAGTTTGGACTTATATGTCCTTCTTCTCCGCATCTGTAGCATCTAACTGGCGGTCGTTCTCGTCCCCTAGAATTTGTTGCTGGTGCTGGTGCTGCTGCCGACGTCTTCTCGTTATCGTTAAATCTTCTCTTCTTGAAATTTCCACTTGAATTATTTCTTTTATTATCTTGGTCATGATTACCACCGAAGTGGTTACCATTTCTAGCATGATAATTTCCTCCACGATGGTTATCATCGCTCAGATATTTGTTGTCACCGGTATGAATACAGTTGTTGTCCTCGGTTGAACATACTCACTATCTCGCTCTAATAAGCGAGCCACATTGACAACATCTGAATAAAGAGAAAATTTATGAGAGATAAGGTATTGCGAATCTTGGGTTTTAGACCTCTCGAAACATCCTGCGTCATACGTTCCTCATTTTCTACCAAATGAGGTCTGAAACCTAGATAACTCATGAACTTCAGCCTCATCTTTGGGACACCGTCATATTTGTTTTGTTCGGTTTAATAAACTCTACCTCCTTCATATAGCCGAATACTTTCGGGAAAGTACTTGTCATTGAGCGATTCTGAAACGTTTCCCAAGATATATTGAGTGCGGCAGGCTGAGTACGCTTCACAGATTCCCACTAGTAATCTGCCTCCCCACGAAACATAAAGGTGGCGAATAGAACCTTCTGTTCCTCCGTGCATCCCAAGACATCGAATATCTTGGTTATTTGCTTTACCCACTTCTCCGCCTTAATCGGATCCGGCTTTCCAAGGAATTCTGGTGGTCCCAACTCCTTGAACTGCTTGGCCGTGACAAACAACGCCTTGCTATCATTTCCACCTGTATTTTGTATACGAGTCTCTCTCGTCTGATTTTGCATGAACTGCAAAAAGCTTCTAAACATCGCATCATTCATCGTTTGCTCGGTAGTGTTGTTTACAAGAGGAATATTGCCTTCTGTTGCACGTTCTCTTGGTTGGTAATCAAAGGTTGTTCCATCGTCTCATAGACTCCATTATTAACGTTCTCATTTGCCATTCTTAAAAGCGCCATAAACCGGGGTTAATTAAATAAATTAACATATCACATAATATCCCCTATATTATAATGAGCCAACAAATAAGCTTAGGTAGGACACACTAGCGAATGATTTACTCATCTCTCCCCTCTAGTTCTATTCCACGATCTCGCTTGGAGACCATATCCTAAGCTACGATACCAAGCTGTGGCGCCCCCAAAATAGGTATACATCACCTATTCTCGAGTCGCCAAATACATGGTACAAAAAATAACTACAACTTTAATAATACAATTGTCGTGCGAAATCGACAACACACATCTTGTGAGTTTAAATACAAATATTGTCTTCTAGACAATATCCACACCGAGATAAAGTCCTCATTACAATTATTGACACTTTATTTTACAAAATAGTGAGGATCACTTATAAAACTGTTATCTAGAACCATCATTCCACACCTCGACTACTTCCCGCTATGTTCTCGCTTCCTGAGAAGAAAAATGGAACAAAAAGGAAAAGGGTGAGCTCAACTAGTCCAGTAAAGAATATTATGACTAAGATAATATACAACAAATTATCATTAGTCTTCAACAAGGAAAAATCTGATAGAATATAATCGACAACAAGTTTTAGATCAACAACTGCAGCGGAAACAACAATTCATTAGAAGAGTTAAGTAGAGAATGAAATCTACTATCATCCATGAATATAAAAGTCCATCATCAATATTTTATCCCTGTAACATTAATCAATATACATCTTGAATCAAATATTCATCTTTGCGCTACGGGCCAAAGATATTCATTTGTATCACCAGTTGGTCATGTTCATCTCAACATCTCATTCATCTTTTTGCACTATGGGCCAAAGATATTCATCGAGTAATCATACATCTTTACTTCTGAGCCAAAGATATTCATCAATATCACCATTAAGGATGAGGATGATGAAAAACATTTTGAGAAACGAATCCGGTGAGACGGAAGGACAAATATTAGGGATTAAGTATTTTGGTTTATCCAAATTCAATAATACTCCATAATAACCAATTGTGAAGTAGAATTCAAAAATAAAGATCAAAAAATGGATACAATCAAATATAGTAACCATAAAAGACATCTGGGACGAAAAGAGAAAATTTCATTAGTGTCGTATTTGTGAATAGTGTTGTATACGTGAATAGTGTCGTATACTTGAATAGTAACCCCGACACAAAAGTTCCAAATTTGATTAAAAAGTTCAAACCAATATTTCGGCATAATGATATTGAAGAAAATAATATCATTTAAGAAGAAAATAACATTCCTTACCTCAAAGAAACAGTACTTCGGAATGAAAGGTCGGAAGTGATGCTAAATAAAACTTGTACTGAACAACAACTCTCAAAGTATCTAAATACTCACAAAATACGCTTGAAAATATAGAGAGAGAAAGAGAGAAAGCTTATGTTTCTGGTGTGATTTTCAATTCTAACTTAACCCTCTATTTATAGGAAAATGTTTAGCAGCAAAGCAGACTTGACTGACTACACTTTGATGGCTTTACCTGCTACTATTGCCACCCACCACATTTGAAATAAAATTCAGCACATTTCTTCACCAACCACAAGTGGGGCCCACTCAATTCTAGAATTTTCCACCAAAATCATTTATAAACCTAATTTCCAAATCAGTCACCTCTTAAAATTCATAACAAATCATACGTTTATTTTTTAACGGTTCAAAATTTGTGGACATATACTCAACTTATATATGTATAACATATCCAAAAATCACAACGATCCAACGGTCGGATTAAAAATTATAACTCACGCAATATATCGTAAAAATATTAATTTGATTTTTAATACCTCCATTCCGACAAAAATACTGATAAAACACCTCAACATTAATTCCTTCGATTATAACCACATAAATAAATCCATCATTTATATCCACATAAAATAAATATTTCCTTATCATATAAATCAATAATTAATTATTCACAAATAATATTACGAGAATCACAATTATAATGACGGTGGTTCCGAGAAAGAAGGGGTTTTTCGATAAGGATTTTCTCTTTCTTGGCGCATGATTAGGTGACCAAACCTCTCCTTAGACAGAACTTTCTAGACATTGCCAATAATGTTATCTAATAATATTATTTAAATAATATGAATTATTGATCTGATAATGGGAAATACTGTGCAGTGACAATTATTGAAACAACAATAATATAAAATATCAACGCAGCAATTATTGAATCAATAAAATAAAATATTGAAAAGTGATTACTGTAACAATTATTGAGTAGTGCCTTCTTACGTAAGAATAAATAATTCAAAAATCTTATGCAATCTGGTGTCTTTCACTTGCGCATGACCAGCGTATTCTTGTATTTTAACCACCGGTTATTCCAACAGTGTTCAAGGTAACAACTACGCCATTATTTATAAAAACTCAAACTTGTCGTTTTCTTCATCCGACAATTATTCTATTACAAATGGTTGCGCCGTCGTACGAATACTCCCCGATAACAAGAATATTCCACGACCAAACGAATATTCCCGGACAAAAAATAAATATTTTATAACCACTTGCTTATTTTGTAAAATTTGTACATTTCACCCATAACCAAAGTATTATATCAAATTAACTCCTTATTATTTCAAGATAATAAATAGAGAAAATTTAATTTTTATTCATAATAAGATGGGGTCTTACATTACAACATTACCTTCATGGTCACACAACCCATCTCATATCCCGCATGGATCCTCTCAAATACGTGTTCAGTAAGCCCATACTGAATTTTTGACTGTCCAGATGGTAGTTGATTCTGCAACAATTCGACATCGTCTACGTGATGTAAATGACCATTAAAGGTCAAGGAATTACGGATCAACTGGCCGCCGCACCCGCAGGGGATTACAAACCCTTAGAAACATACTTCCTTGATGAAGGGTCAGCGGCATTCAATGAACACCATCAATCGATGCATGCCACACGTGGAAAATGTATTTTGATGGAGTTTATTAACATAGAAGGTTACGGAGTGGAGCGGTTCTAGTGTCCCATGCAGGGAGCAAGCGATATCCGTCGTAGTTAAATTGCGATTTATCAAGCACCAATAACATAACCGAGTATGAAGGCTGTATCATGGGGCTAAAACTTGCTCACTCAATGGGAATCAGACGGTTAACTATTTTTGGGGATTCGGAGTTGGTAATCAAATACACAACGGGAATCTATCAAACCAAGGAACTACATTTCCTGCCTTACCATCGATAAGTTTTACAGATGGCTTCGGAGTTTGAAGAAGTAACCTTCCTCCACATTCCTCGAAATAGGAATGACTTTTCAGATGCACTAGCAACTTTAGCATCCTTGATTCACATATCTGACAAGGAAAGCATGCCAAGCATTACATTTTCCCTATAAAAGGTTTCATCCTATGTGAACTATGTTGGAGAAGTATCAGATGAGCTACCTCCCATCCAACACCCTTGGTATCAGCACATCAAGGAGTATCTGCGAGATGGATCTACACCCGCTGAGGCGAGCCCAACTGAAAAAAGGCGGATCCATCGATTGGCTATAAAATTCTACCTGATCGGAGATGCACTCTACAAAAGAGATGCGGGATTAGGTCTGCTTAGATGTCTGGACAAAGACCAAGCTCAGAGGCTTATGGATGAAATCCATGGTGGAGTATGTGGCCCACACATGAGCGGCTCCCTACTTGTTAAGAAGATCCTCAGAATAGGGCATTACTGGCTTACTCTCAAGACTGACTGTGATGATCACGTCAATAGGTGCTACCAATGCCAAATTCATGGAAATGCTATCCACGCCCCTCCAAGGGAATTCCACAGTATGAGTTCGCCCTAGCCCTTCTCAATGTGAGGAATGAACGTGATCGGACCCATCGAGCCTAAAGCCAGTAATGGGCATCGGTTTATCTTCACCAAGATTGACTACTTCACTAAGTGGGTAGAAGCAGCCTCCTTCCCTAGGGTTACCAAAGAAGTCATCATTGCTTTCATCAAAAACAATGTCATTTGTCGATATGGACAACCAAAAGTCATTGTGTTAGACAATGTTAAGAATCTCAACAACAAAATGATGAAAGAGTTATGCAGTAAATTCCACATCAAACACCTTAACTCCGTCATCTACCATCCAAAGATGAATGGTGTTGTTGAAGCGGCTAATAAAATTATCAAGAAAATTATGCAAAAGATGTTCACCAACCACAAAGGATGGCTTAACTTGTTGCCTCTGACTTTATTAGCCTACAGAACTTCAATGCGTATTTCCACTAGGGCAACCCCCTACTCATTAGCCTATGGGATGGAAGTAGTGTTCCCCATAGAGGTGGAAATGGAATCCCTTAGAGTGTTGATGGACGCTCAGCTGGATGAAGACCAATGGATACAAGATAGATATCACCAATTATCTTTAATAGATGAAACGCGAACCACGACTATCTTCCATGGTCAGTTATATCAACAAAGGATCGCCAGATCCTACAATAGAAAAGTCCAGCTACGTTAGTTTAAACAACATGACTTGATTTTGAAGAATATCATTGACAACCAAGATCAATCTATGGGAAAATTCGCTCCAAGCTGGGAAGGCCCGTTTATTGTCAAAGAGGTATTGACAGGAGGCTCTCTCAGACTACAGGAAATGGACGGCGATGAATTTCCACAACTCATCAACTCGGACACCGTGAAACGATACTATGTCTGAGGTTACCATCAAGCAAACATCCTAGTTTTGGATCATCAGATCACTAGTCATTCAGGTTTTCTAACCCTTTCTTACATACAAAATCTTCTTCATACTCTTCTGCCCCATCAGGGAAACATACTCTTCAAGCCAGCAGCCTGGTTTCACTTCATTTCAAACCTTTCATACAATTTTGGTTATCCCACTAGGGATTGAACCTTTCACACCTGCAGTTTGTCCTGAACATAGGATCAAACTTTTTCAAACTTGAAGTTTGTCCTGAACATAGGATCAAACTTTTTCACACCTGCAGTTTGTCCCAAACATAGGATCAAACTTTCTTTCCCCCACAGTGTAGCCTACACATGGGGTCAAACTTTTCATCGGTTGCGAATCGTCATGAGGGGCAAACTACGTCGACATAATCTCCCTGATACCCGGAAGTACGTATGTGACGCCCCCAAAATAGGTATACATCACCCATCTTGGGTCGCCAGATACATGGTGCAGAATACAAATACAATCTTTAATATACAACAAGAAAGTTGTGAGTTTTAATATAAATATTGTATTCTAGACAATATTCACTCTCAGAATAAGTCCTCATTACATTTATTATCACACTATTTAACAGAATAGTGAGGACTACTAATACTATCATCTGGACCATCACTCCGTTCCCCGACTAGTCCCTGCTACGTTCTCATTTCTTGAAGAGAAAAGTGAAAGAAAGGGTGAGCTCAACTAGCCCAGTAAGAAATATTATGACTAAGATAATGCAGGATAAATTATCATTAGCCTTCAACAATGTTAAACTGATAAAATACAATAGACAACAAGTTTAAGCTGCGGTGGAATAAGCAATCCATTAAAAAGTCAAGTAGAGAATAAAATCTACTATCTTTTATGATTTAAAAAGTTTTTCATCATTTTTATCATTTGAGACTCGACAATAAATAATCCACATCATCCACGCACTTTTCTGACCGAGGATATTGATTAGGTCACGACCACAAATTATCCATGCACTACGGGCCGAGGATATTCGTGTATTCATCGATGGTCATGATCATGCCAACAAATGTCCATCGATGCACTACGGGCGATGAGGACTTTTACCACATCATTTGTAACATTACGGTCGTGATTATCTTAGAGAATAATCCACAGTCATAATCATACCAAGTCCATCTATACTTTCTGAGGCCACGAGATGACTTTAAAAAATATAAACATGAGTATGATGACAATGATATAAGAATTCAATAAAACAAGTTCAAGAATTAGTTTATCCGAGGAACTAATAACGTCCAAATTGTCAACATGATACTTCTTTGTAGAGTAAAATTCAAGAATGCTCGGAAGAATATTTCCATAAAAAAATCTTTGGATGAAGCGCAAATATCAAGGATATTCCACTAATTTCATAGAGTATAGAAGTTATAACTTTAATCAAGTTGAGTATAATAAATAATGGAATAACAAAAGAAATCATCGGGCATGTGATAGATAGCACGGACGGTAGAGTTATTCCAATCAAGAATAATAAATATGGAACAGGTCCGGCGTAAGCGCGCAGCACAAGATATTCGGCGAGAATAATAAATACGGAATAATAAATAATAGAACCGGTAACGTAAAAGCGCATGCAGGATGAGGATATTAAAGCGAGAATAATAAATGCGGAATAATAAATAATGGAACGAAGTCGCAAAAAATTGCGCATAACGAGGATATTAAACGAGAATAATAAAGAAAAGAATAATAGAAGAATTTTCACCACGTATGCGGTACTTTGCATAAGCAAGGTTATTCAACATAATAATATAGAATGGAATAACAGAGGATTTCACCAAGTATAGGGTATCTGGCGTATCTGAGTTATTCAATGAGAATAATAAAGAATGGAATAATGAAGTTCTTTTCATGAATAAGAAAGAATAACACCCCCACCAAGTAAAAAGACCTTTGGATATCGAAGTAGTGAAGTAGCGAGAATACTCTTCTTCTTTCTCTCTATAAATTTCTCTCTCTAGAGTTTGGTGAATTCGTAACAAATAATGAAGGAATGAGCTTCTATTTATAGAAGAATGGATTGAATAGTAACTAATTCCTGAACGGTCCAGATTGATTTATTTTTAAACAGACGGTTCAGATTGATTTACTATTAAAACTTAAAGCAACGGTCCATACTGATTTATTATTAAAACTTTAAACCAGCGATCCATATTGATTCACTATTATAACTTTCCACCAGCGGTCCATATTGATTCACTAATATAACTTCAACCAACGGTTTGAAAAATTAGCACATCTCCTCATGAAATAATATTGTACCCCGAATACACGAATGCACAATACTAGAGTGAATAATGCTTGGGTGAATAGTAATACTGAATAATAAATCGTGAATAGTAACTTCGTGAATAGTAACTCATGAATAGTAACTCGTGAATAGTACTCTCGAACCACGAAAAGTTCCCGAATACCCGATTGAACAATATAACCCCCAGACATCAATTATCACCCGGAATAGATGTCGATTTCTACTAACACAAATAATCCCAACATAATGAAACTATCAAATTCATCTTTAATCAACACGAACTTATTTATCATTAATATTATAACTCACAATATTTATGACGAGGTTGTTCCCGGGAAAGAGGGGTTTCAATAAGGATTTCTCCTATTGGTAGCTTGATTAGGTGACCAAACCTCTCCTTGTGAGAACTTCTAGACATTGTAAATATTGCAATTTAATAATATGAATAACTTTGTCGTCTCAATTATTGATTTAATAATATAACATATAATGCGAGATGATCTTGTGACAATAATCGAATCAATAATATGAGAGATATGATCAAACAATTCTTGTAGCAATAATTGAGTATAAATGAGTGACTTCTCCACGTAAGCATCGATAATCAATCTGGTGTGCTACTATGCAACCACAGCGTATTCTTTGTACTTTTACTCTAGGAGAGTTCAGCGGTTTTAATAATAACACCTCATAGTTATTTATAAAATATTTTTGTCATTTTCTCAATCGACAATAATTCCATTTATGGGGTCCACCAATGATTGTGTCAGTTATACGAATATTCCCGAAAAAAAAGAATATTCCCGACCAATCGAATATTTTATAATAACTTGCATACTTTTGCAAAATTTATAAATATTACCCACAACTATAACATTATATAAATTCATTCCATAATATTCAAAATGATATTTATAGAAAAATCATCTTTATTAAAAAAAAATTGGGGTCTTACAACCTCCCTTCTTATCAAATTTAAGCCCTCAAAATTAGAGTGCGTGCACTGGTATGTGAAGAGTAAGTATACCTTGATTTCATTTGATTCTAATTCCCGGTCATTTCCTCAACATCGTGGTTCCTCCACAAAACTTTGACTTGAGGTATAACCTTGGGCGTAGAATATGCTCCTTTTATCAAGATTTTAACAGAACCTCCTCATATGTTAAATCTTTCGCTATTTCATCCGGTTCTAACTCAATAATGTGGTTCGAGTCTTTCACATATTTACGTAATATAGATATGTGAAAAACATTATGAACACGAGACATACTTGGCAGTAAAGCGAGTCTATAAGCCACAGTTCCTACTCGTTTGAGGATTAAAAATGGACCAATGAATCGAGGATTGAGCTTTCCTCTCTTTCCGAATCTCGTAACTCCTTTCCATGGAGCAACACGTAACAACACATGATCTCCAATATCGAATTTCACGTCCTTTCGATGAAGATCAACATAACTCTTTTGTCGATCTTGTGAGGTTTTTATACGTTGTCGGATTGTTTGAATCTTTTTTGTAGTCATACGTACCAACTCTGGTCCCAACAACAATGCTTCACCCACCTCATCCCGATATCTTTGGAAGCGACACTTTCTTCCATACAACGCTTGAATGGAGCCATTGCGATACTTGCTTGATAAGCTGTTGTTGTATGAAAACTCCACAAGCAGTAAGAACTTGTCCCAACTTCCCTTGAAGTTAAGAGGACACGAGTCTTAATAAATCTTCAAGAGTTTGAATAGTCCTCTCGATTGTCCGTCAAATGCGAGGATGATATGCCGAACTAAATCGTAAATCCGTGCCCATAGCTTTTTGCAAACTAACCCAAAATCTTGAAGTGAATCTTGGGTCTCGATCAGAAACTATGGATACTGGCATACCATGCAATCTTTTAATCTCGTTTATATACATATTAGCAAGACGTTCAAGTGTATAAGTTTCTTGTATCGGTAAGAAATGAGCAGACTTAGTCAATCTATCAACAATGACCCAAATCGCATCTATGCCTTGAGAAACCTTGGGAAGGCCAGTAACGAAATCCATGATAATGTGCTCCCACTTCCATTTTGGAATTTCAAGTGGTTGCAATGGACCTTTTGGCACTTGATGCTCTGCCTTGACTCGTTGACAAGTTAGACACCTTGAGATAAACAACGCTATCTCTCTCTTCATATTGCTCCATCAAAATGTATGATGAAGATCACGATATATTTTGGTACTCCCAGGATGGATTGCAAACGGTGTGTTGTGCGCCTCCATCATGATTCTATACTTTAAATCAGGGTTGTTAGGAACACAAAGTCTGGAGTTGACTCGAAGTATTCCTTCTTCATCGATTCTTGCTTCCGGTATAGCATCTTCTTGCACTTTCTTCCTCATACGCATCAGCTCCAGGTCTGTAGCTTGAGCAGCTTTAACTTTATCAATTAAAGTCGGTTCTACTCATATATTCGCTATCATCACATGGGTCCCTGGAGTCTTTAACTCTATCTCCATCCTTTGCAAGTCACACAAAATGGGCCTTTGCGTTGTCAATATCGCACTTGTACCCGCATATAATCTTCTACTCAATGCGTCAGCTACCACCGTTCGCTTTTCGAGGGATGGTATTGGATGGTATGATCATAATCTTTCAATGATTCAAGCCAGCGTCGTTGTCGCATGTTGAGTTCCTTTTGAGTAAAGAAATATTTGAGGCTTTTATGATCGTAAAGATCTCTACTTTCTCCCCATACAAGTAATGCCTCCAAATCTTTAGTACAAAAAGCATCACGCTTGACTCTAAATCATGAGTAGGATAATTCCTCTCATATTCTTTGAGTTGTCGAGAGGCATAAAGCTATGACTTTCCCATGTTGCATGAGAACACATCCTAAACCTTTAATAGAAGCATCACTTATAGATGACAAACCCTCTCAAGGCAGGATGGTATTATCGAGCAGTCTTTGAAATGAGTCTCCTCTTGAGTTCTTGAAAACTCTTCTCACATTCCTCGTTCAACCGAATTTTGTATCTTTTTGAGTAAATTTGAGTTAGTGGAGTAGCGATTAGAAAACCCTTCTCTGAATCTCGATAATAACCGACTAAGCCGAGAAAGCTACGTACTTTGGTCTTGATTTAGGTTGCTCCCGACTTTGAATAGCTTGATCTTTGTTGGGTCAACAAATATTCCATGACTTGATACTCGTGCCCAAGAAATGCTACTTCCTCAAACCGAACTCGCATTTCTTCAACTTGGCATAAAGCTTATATTCACGAAGCTTTTGGAGTATCGACCTCAAGTGTCTTTCATGATCTTCACGACTTTTGGAATAAATAAGGATGTCATCAATGAAAGCGACTACAAAGTGATCCAAATAATCCTTGAATACTCGGTTCATCATATCCATGAAGGCAGCAGGAGCATTAGTCAATCCAAAAGACATGACTAAGAATTCATAATGCCCGTACCAAATTCTGAAAGCCGTTTTTGGAATGTCATCGGTTCTAATCTTTAATTGGTGATATCCGAAACGAAGATCAATCTTTGAAAAGAATTTGGCGCCTTGCAACTGCTCAAACAGGTCATCAATACGTGGCAATGGGTACCTATTTTGATGGTGACATGGTTCGACTCCAGATAATCAATACAAAGTCGCATACTCCCATCTTTCTTTTCACGAATAGAGCAGGAGCACCCCGAGGAGAAATACTAGGATGAATAAAGCCGATGTCTAACAATTCCTGCAGTTGGGTCTTTAACTCCACGAAGTTCAATAGGAGCCATTCGATATGGGGCTTTGGAAATAGGTTTTGTCTCTAGGGTTCAAAGGTCGATACAAAATTTAATTTCACGCTCTGGGGTAGGCCAAGAAGTTTTTGAGGGAATCGTCGGGAAATTCATTAACAATAGAAATATCATTCAAAAGCGGCGTATTTTGTTTAGATCGTGACATGAGCTAAGAAAGCTTGACATCCGTTTTTCAATAAGCGAATAGCTTTATGGCTTGAGATAGCGATGATTGATTTTAATGGTTTGGTTGCTTGAATTAGCATAATAGGTTGGTTAGGAATATGAAAGCTAACAACCTTACGAAAACAATCAATTTTTGCATGATGAGTAGTTAACCAATCAATCCATAGAATTACGTCAAATGCAAGTATTTTCAATGAAATAAGATCGACGAGGTAATGTGAGGATACCGATTTGAACCAAACAAGACTTATAAATAGTGGATGTAATGAAGGTTTCTCCCAATGGAGTTTCAATGACTAAGTCAAAGTCCAATTTCTCGGAGTCAATTTTAAGCGTTGAGTAAGTAGGAGAAATAAAAGAATGGGTAGAAGCGGTATCAAATAAGGTATATACTTCGCTAGAGTTTATGATAAGCTTACCCGTAATGACCTCATTCGGGTTCCTTGCTTTTTGGGAGGTCACGACAAACGCTCTCCCTTGCACTATTGGCTTTGACTTTTCTGGGATGACCTTTAGTGCCTCCTTCCCAGCTATACTTGTCTTCGATGAACGAGAAAATCAGGCTAGGTGTCCTTCTCTTCCACAATTGTAACATGCTTTGGAGGGCATTGCGCAGTTTGGACTGATATGTCCCTCCCCTCTGCATTTGAAGCATATAATAGGTGGTCGTTCTCCTTCCTTAACAACGGGTGATGGTGATGACGTCTTTCCATCATTGTTGAATCTCCTCTTCTTGAAATGTCCATTCTTATTGTTTTGGCCATGATTACCACCGAAGTGTTACCATTTCTGGCATGTTAATTCCCTCCACGCTTATTGTCACAACCCGATGATGCGCTATCACTAGTATTATCATTTTTTAAATTTGCTCTCTTTTGGTTGGGTTGACTCATTATCGCGTTCAATAATGAGCCCTATTAACAACATCCGAATACAAACCACGGTTTATGAGAGATAAGGTATTGGCGTATCTCGGGTTTCAAACCTCTTAGAAACATTCACGTCATTCTCTCCTCATTATCAACCAAATGGGATATAAACCAGGACAACTTCGGCAAACTTGAAAACCCGTCTTGTGACACGGTCATGTTGTTTTGCTCCATCTTGATGAACTCTACCTCTTTCATGTGATGAATACTTTCGGGAAAGTACTTGTCGTTGAATAGTTCTTGAAACTTCTCCCAAGACATCTTGATGTGGCGAGGTTGAGTACGCTTTCTGATTCCCACCGATGATGTTGCCTCTACCATAACATGAAGGTGGCAAAGGAACCTTTTGCTCCTCGGAGCAACCCAGAGACATCAAATATCTTGTTGATCTGTTTTATCCACGTCTCCGCCTTAAGTGGTTTTGGCTCACCAAAAAACTCCGGTGGTCCCAGCTCCTTGAACTGTTTGGCGGTGGCCGTCCGAGAGTTGCCAGTGTTTCCACCTGCATTTTGGACGGAGCCGCTCTGCTTTGATGTTGCATATGAATTGCATGAAGCCTCGGAACATTCCATCGTTCATCATTTAGTCAATGTTGTTGTTTGCATGAGGTTTGTCGCCTTCACGATGCACATTGTCATGGTTATTGATCTGTGGAGACTCAACGGTCTCCTGTGCTCCATTGATGTTCTCAACATTCTCGGATGCCATTTTCAAATACTGCCACAAAACAAGGGTTAATTAACATATCACATATTAACCCTATACTCTGACCGACCAATTAAATAACAAATAAACTTAGGTAGGTCATACTAGTGAAGGAATTTTCCGTCTCTCCCCTCCTAGTTCTTATCTCACATCTTAGCCAAGGATCATATCACTAAGCTTTGATACCAACTGTGACGCCCCCAAAATAGGTATACATCACCCATCTTGGGTCGCCAGATACATGGTGCAGAATACAAATACAATCTTTAATATACAACAAGAAAGCTGTGAGTTTTAATACAAATATTGTCTTCTAGACAATATCCACTCTCAGAATAAGTCCTCATTACATTTATTGTCACACTATTTAACAGAATAGTGAGGACTACTAATACTATCATCTGGACCATCACTCCGTTCCCGACTAGTCCCTGCTACGTTCTCATTTCCTGAAGAGAACAGTGAAAGAAAGGGTGAGCTCAACTAGCCCAGTAAGAAATATTATGACTAAGATAATGCAGGATAAATTATCATTAGCCTTCAACAATGTTAAACTGATAAAATACAATAGACAACAAGTTTAAGCTGCGTGGAATAAACAATCCATTAAAAAGTCAAGTAGAGAATAAAATCTACTATCTTTTATGATTTAAAAATTTTTTCATCACTTTTATCATTTGAGACTCGACAATAAATAATCCACATCATCCACGCACTATGGCCGAGGATATTCATTAGGGTCACGACCACAAATTATCCATGCACTACGGGTCGAGGATATTCGTGTATTCATCGATGGTCATGATCATGCCAACAAGCTGTCCATCGATGCACTACGGGTCGATGAGGACTTTTACCACATCATTTGTAACATTACGGTCATGATTATACAAGAATAATCCACGGTCATAATCATACCAAGTCCATCTATGCACTCTGAGGCCACAAATGACTTTAAAAAATATAAACATGAGGATGATGACAATGATATAAGAATTCAATAAAACAAGTTCAAGAATTAGTTTATCCGGGAACTAATAACGTCTAAATTGTCAACATGATACTTCTTTGTAGAGTAAAATTCAAGAATGCTCGGAAGAATATTTCCATGAAAAGATCTTTGGATGAAGTGCAAATATCGAGGATATTCCACTAATTTCATGGAGTATAGAAGTTAAAACTTTAACTAATGAGTATAATAAATAATGGAATAACAAAAGAAATCACCGGACATGTGATAGATAGCACGGTAGGTTATTCTAACGAGAATAATAAATATGGAACGGTCAAAGGCGTAAAAGCGCAGACGTGATATTAAAATGGAATAATAAATACGGAATAATAAATAATGGAACTGTGTCGGCGTAAAAGCGCGCATGTAGCGAGGATATTCAACGAGAATAATAAATGCGGAATAATAAATAATGGAACAGGATTTCAATAGGAAGAAATTAAGATTTCCATTATACGGATATTATTCAATGAGAATAATAAAGAACGGAATAATAGAAGAATTTCACCACGTATGCGGTACTTTGCATAAACAGGTTATTCCAACATAATAATATAGAATGGAATAACAGAGGGATTTCACCAAGTATAGGGTATGTCGCGTATACAGGTTATTCCAACGGAATAATAAAGAATGGAATAATGAAGTTCTCTTCATGAATAAGAAAGAATAACACCCTACTAGTAAAAGACCTTTGGATATCGAAGTAGTGAAATAGCGAGAATACTCTTCTTCTTTCTCTCTATAATTTTCTCTCTAGAGTTTGGTGAATTCGTAACAAATAATGAAGGAATGAGCTTCTATTTATAGAAGAATGGATTGAATAATAACTAATTCTGAGCGGTCCAGATTGATTTACTTTTAAGCAGGGCGGTTTGATTGATTTACTATTAAAACTTAAAGCAACGGTTCATACTAATTTACTATTAAAACTTTAAACCAAATGATCCATATTGATTCACTATTATAACTTTCCACCAATGGTCCATATTGATTCACTAATATAACTTCAACCAACAGATACGAAAAATTAGCACATCTCCTCATGGAATAATATTGTATCCGAATACAGAGAATGCAATCTATAGTGAATAATACTAGAGTGAATAGTAACTCGTAAGTGGGATGAATAGTAACTCATGAATAGTAAATGAATAGTACTACGACACGACGAAAAGTTCCCGAATACCGATTGAACAATATAACCTCCAGACATCAATTATCGGCCCGGAATAGATGTTGATTTCTACTAACACAAATAATCTCAACACAATGAAACTATTAAATTCATCTTTAATCAACACGAACTTATTCATCATTAATATTATAACTCACAATATTTAGCAACCGGGTTGTTCCCGAGGAAAGAAGGGGCTTTTCAATAAGGATTTCTCTCCTATTGGTAGCATGATTAGGTGACCAAACCTCTCCTTGTGAACTTCTAGAGATTGTAAATATTGCAATTTAATAATATGAATAATTTTGTCGTCTCAATTATTGATTTAATAATATAACATATAATACGGATGATCTTTATGACAATAATCGAATCAATAATATGAGAGATATGATCGTGATTCTTGTAGCAATAATTGAGTATAAATGAGTGACTTCTCACGTAAGCATCAATAATCAATCTGAGTGTGCTCTTATGCGACCACGCGTATTCTTGTACTTTTACTACTAGGGTAGTTCAAAAGTTTTAACAATAACACCTCTCGTGTCTTTATTTATAAAATATTTTTGTCGTTTTCTCAATCAAATAATAATTCCTTTTGTGGAGTCCACCAATGATTGTCTTGGTTATACGAATATTCCCGACAAAAAGAATATTCCCCGACCAATCGAATATTTTATAATAACTTGCATACTTTGCAAAATTTATAAATATTACCCACAACTATAACATTATATCAAATTCATTCCATAATATTCAAAAATGATATTTATAGAAAAATCATCTTTATTAAAAAAAAAAATTGGGGTCTTACAACGTAGGCCTATATTATATATGGCCCTGTCGCAATAAAAAAACAAAAATAACAAAATATTTCTGCCCTTTCTCTACATAAACAGAAACAACAAGAACATTCTTACACCCTTTTACATTTAGCGTTGAACCCCTTACACCAGGTTCGAACTACACAAACCTAATCTCCTCTTCAAAAGGAGTACATATACAGCCATTCATGGTTTGGTCTAACCCCCACCTAAAAACAAAGACTTGTCACCTGGTATTAGGATCAAACTTCAATCCACCACATTTCATCGGCTTCAGACCAAAAGGATGGAACTACCTGACCTCTCCCTAAATGGGAGATTCGGCAACCATCTAAGCTGCAGTTGATTCCAAGAGAAATACCAATCCATAAGAGATGGAACTAACTGGGCTCCTCTTAAATAGGAGTACTGACAACCATCTGTGGTACGGTAAATCTCACATTACTACAAAACAGTTAATAGACAACGCGAAAAAAATATTATGATTTCAGTTAGAAACGTCGTGGTTAAGGATGTTATCTATTTGACACCATTACACAACATTTTTAAAACGTTGTAGTTAAGCACAATACACAATGTTTTTTAGGAAAAAACGTTGTACATTTATTTTTCAAAAATTAACAGATGCTTAAAAACATTGTAGAAGGTATGATTCCACAACGTTTTTTGGATAAAAATATTGTTTAGTATATCAGACAACGTTTTTTAAATGTTGTAAATAAAAAAGAAAAAAGAAAAAAAAACATGTTCACCTATATTACCAACGCACTCGCATATGCAATATGCTAACTTGTGATATATAATAAAATGTATCAACCATTCAAAATACATCCCAATAATACCATTCGTTTACAGTTTTAATTTACTAGATCCACAAAATATATACCAAACTATCCATATATGCATCTCAAATTCGCTATATAGAAATTAATACAAAGAATATTAATACCATACAATACGTTTACATCCCAATAATACCAAATTATCCATAATACCAAACTATCCAGAACCAATTATGATCTATGTGGAGATTTCAAACTTAAGACTAAAAGGCGTCAAGCAATTGAGCTCATACCAGCTTCAATCAAGAATAACAGAAAAGAGGACTAACTTGTTAAACTATAAACCATCAACACAGACCCTGACATATAAAAGAAGTTACAGTGTGTTTGATTGTGACTATCATGGTAATGTGACGCTAAAATAAAAATTAACAAATAAAGAAGCTATCTTGATATTGATTATCAGGCAACTTGACCTGAATAATCAGACCAGTGGAGTTATGCAGCAGAATTGGGAAAATTCGAATGACTAAGTGACAACACTGTGAGTAGAGTGTAGACTTGCTTGGTAGGCTCTTATTTCTAGCTAATTTTACAAGAGTAGACTTGCTTACAAGAGTAGAGTGTAGACTTGCTTATTCCCTAGGCAAGGCCCTGAATAATCCATATTTCTCTTTTCTCTGCAATTTCTTCTTTTGCATATGAAGCTCGCAATCCTGAAGGTAACAAACTACCGTTCTTCTTCCGTAAAAATAAAATAAAAATCCCTGTTAATTAGTTTACCAACTCTTTTTTGCTTGGTAATGTGGCAGTTGAAGCTCTGATTACTATAAGAAGTGCACTGAACGGCTTCCACAAATCAATTGGTTACCCACAAAACTATATGAACAAAAAGAAATATCAGATAAGCACCACGATAGAAAAAGATTAGATAACACATTGCATACACAATTATGTACATACTTCTCATACATTCTTTTGTAATCTAATATACTCCATATATTCAGTTAGTTCTATTATGTTTACAAGAGAAATAGTGATTGGCAGGAGAAGCATACTTGAATGTTCTTGTAGGAAACTTGGGCACATGTCCGCTGAGATTATTGAATGACATGTCCCTATTGAATGACATGTCCCTACATGATCAAAAGAGATCCCAGAAAACAGAACCCGATTATTCACAATTTGCAACAAAAATAAAAATAAATTCCTGCCTAAGAAAAATCGCAAGCTGTTTACAGTACTTAAGACACCATGATACCACAAACAAAATCGAGAAATAGAAATTTTGAAAGAAAGAGATGTAGTAATTTATTACTCACAAGAAAGTAAGATGAGGGACTCTGGCTAGAGTCAGAGGAATAGGTCCAGACAAGCTATTATTGTTTAGCCTCCTACTTATTACAAGACAAAAATTAAACAACAGAGTCAAAACAATATAACAATAAGAAGTGAAAACTATATAAAATTTAAAAACAAACTTGTTATTCAAGAAAAAATAAATGCTTACAGATATTGAAAACCATTCAACTAACCCAAATCCAATGTCTGAAGGTTTGGAAGACTGCCTAGTCCTGGTGGAATTTGGCAAGAAATATTGTTGTTCTGCAACAATCTGCATGACAATTCAGAGAGAGAAATAAATTGGGTTGTGAAAATTTTTAAACAAAGCTAAATTTGTGCATAAACATAAAATAACTGAATAAATGTAAAACTAATAAATGTTTTGGTTAATTTCTTACACTTGTCTAAGGTTTGTGAGATTTTCTATCCTACCAGACAAATTTCCCAACAAACCTTGGCTCGGAGCTCCCCTACAATACCCAAAAATTTAAATTTCTTAACATTAAAATAGTCAAACAAAACATGCATATACATGTATATGTGCAAATAGATTTAATTAGAGAGAAAAATTAAGAAGGTTAAGAAAATACTGACAAGGCAGTGACAAGATTATCGGGGGAACAAGTAATCAAAGACCAACTACACGGGTCTACGGAGTCTTCATCCCAGTTGTTTAGAGCTCCATGTGGGTCGTTCAGTGCACTTCTTATAGTAATCAGAGCTTCAACTGCCACATTACCAAGCAAAAAAGAGTTGGTAAACTAATTAACAGGTATTTTTATTTTATTTTTACGGAAGAAGAACCGTAGTTTGTTACCTTCAGGATTGCGAGCTTCATATGCAAAAGAAGAAATTGCAGAGAAAAGAGAAATATGGATTATTCAGGGCCTTGCCTAGGGAATAAGCAAGTCTACACTCTACTCACACATGAAAACTAGTTTTTACAAGAGTATTCTTATTGCCTAGGGAATAAGCAAGTCTACACTCTACTCACACTCTACTCTTGTTTTGTTAGGCCTTGCCTTGGGAGCATGAAAACTCTTGTGGGAAAATGAGAAAAGAAGAAATGACTAAGTGACAACAATGTGAGAAATATGTACCCGGCATCCGAGTAGATTCCTAGCTTAAGACCCTTGCTATGAACATAGTCAGCAAGAGCTCGAATACTAGAAGGAAATATGGATTTCTTAGGCACTAGATGACCCTGAAATTGAATTCCCATCTAGAGTGTAATAGAACTAATTCTCACCCAAAAGGAGAAACAAAAAATGACAGGAAGTGGAAACATGAAAAACCTTTTCGTCACGAGCAATTTAAGCCCAACAATCATCTACGAAAATAAGTATTGAAATATTCAGTCAGGTTCTCATAACGTGGATAAGGCTAACTCCACAATAGTTAGCATCCTTGTGTCCTGAGACATCCAAATAACATTTCCTTGGCTATTCATCATTAAATTTCCAGAATGAGGTTCTTACATGAGATATCCAACCCTGTTTTCAAGGTACTTCAACTTCTCCTTTGCCTACTGGAAAGTTACTCTCCTGATTACCTTAAGCCATCTTAAAGCCTTTTCAAATCAACAAACTGGAGGCAACCTATGATGATGCTAACTCTTATGCATTGAACAAACATAAGAGCAAATGGGAACATCAAGAAGATGTCAAGAGCCAGCTCAAATATCTTAAGAATTTGCAGTTCAATGGGTTTAAGTTGGGGTAACTAGAGCAAAATAGTATTAACAAAACATACAGTTCGAGCTAGCTTAAGATAGACTGGCTTCTCACCGAAAAGAAGGGAATTCTCATCCTTAACTTTTAGTTCATGATGCTTCCAGGGACCGTGGACACTGTCATACTTGAACATGTATGTCTGAAACAAAAAATAAAAATTAGTTAATCTAAAGTACCAAACAAACAACAAACTAAGATTGAAATAAACCAAGCTAGCCAATGATCAACACTAATTGGCTTTATACCCACTAATAATTTTAGAACTGTACTAAAACGACTAGGATATTGCCAGAGCTGATTCTCTTATACTACCTCTAATCCCAAATTTATAGTTCCCATTAAACACCACACTATTAAATATTAAAGCGTGGGACATGATCAGATCTAGAATGTACCCCATATAGCTCAGCAGAGTATATAAACGGCTCATTAAAATTGGTTGCACATATCTTTCATGTATAATCTTGTTAGGTTTGTAATATTCATAACGCAATCAAATTGCAAAAATTAGCGGAAGCGTGTAAAAAATCAGAGTTTAAAAATTTACAAACCATATACCCGGATCATCCTTTATGCATAATTATTAATTAAACGAAAAGATAAAGAATAAATCATACCCTTCAAGATCGAAGCTTCCTCGCGATACAAGTTCACCTCCAAATCCTTTCGCTCAATCTTGAATCCACCGGGTTTGGTTCCTTCCTTTCGATCAACGTTAGCCACCCATGTGTTTGGCCTCAGAGGTGATCCACCATGAGGAAGAATAAAATTCAAGAAGATGGGTGTTTATGGCTCAAACCCTAGCTTTTTCCTATCTCTATAGAAAAAGCACTTTCCCAACAATTGGAATTAGTTGTATGTTGAAAAAGTCAACAACTCCCATACCACCCATAATAAGATCGCTTCTTATTTATAGATGTGGGCAACCCACCTTAACAATTAAGGAATTGGGTTTTAATTAATTAATTCTTTTAATTAATTAAGCTCCCTAATCTTATTAGGGATAATTAATTAAACTCCTTTAACTAATTTTCCTTCCTAATCCAATTAGGAATAAATGAGAGTACTTATATTAAATTAATTCCTAAACTCTTTTAGAAATTAAAATAATAATAATTGTAATAATATTAATAAGACTCCTCTTATTAATTTATATTTAATATTTCTAAAATATTAAATAATAATATTAAGCTATTTAATTTATTCTATCACCATAGATTAAATTAAATATACTTAACATATTATTACGATTATGCCATTAACTTCTTAAATAATTATTCTTCCTTTTTATGGTGTGACCCTTTAGGTTCTCCATATTAAACCTATTGTGAATAAATCAATTAGAACAATTCTAATCTTATTTAAATAAATAAATTAAATAATTAATTTATTTAAATAAATAATATTTATTCTACAATAGGGATAAGCCTCCCTAGCGATCAACGACTTTCCGGATAATATAGATTTCAACATTAATCATTAAAGAACCTTTGAGTAAATAGTTACCGCACAATTCAATCCTTCCACCATACAATGTCCCAATTAAATATAAGACATGGAATTCTTGTCAAGTCTTATTTTATTTAATTATATGTATTTTCGATCCTTAAATGCACAACTCCAAATAATGCAAATTAGAAACTCCTTTCTAATTTCATTCTCGCCTTCGCCAAGGACTCTTTGGGTTGTCATTTATCGAATCACATAGGACATTTCTTCTTTATTAGAAGTGGTAGATTCTTTATCGATCATACATTATCTCCATGTATAACTTATTATACCTAAGCATACCCTTTGATATACCCTAAGGGTCTTAAGGAATAAGTCAAAGTATAACTCATCATACACAAGATACTATGATGATCTCAAGTCCAAGGATTATTCAGACTACTATCACTACAGAATTCCTATTGACAAGCAAATAAAACTCCATTAGGTATTCCTTAGCGAGCCAACGCTCAAATGAACTTATTCTCTAATAAGCACCTACATACTACTGCTTTAGTGTCTCCACACAAATGATCATGAGATCAATCATCCTCATCCAACGAGCAAGCAACGATGTACCAATCTATCCGGATTCACTAATCCCCAATTTAGTAATCCAATGATTGGGAACTATTTTAGTTTTAAGCTTTCTAAGAATTTAGATCTCATTAGAATGATCATCATCATTATTCTAAAAGCATTGCTTAAAACTATGGGTTTATCACATATTATAAAAACAAAGATCATGTAGATAATTTAAAAGCCTTTAATAAATTAATACTTTTTATTAATAAATGAATAAGATTGTTACAAAGTATATGCTTTATCATCAAACATGATCGCTTGTGTGCATACTACTTTCAATCTCCCACTTGCACTAAAGCCAATCGTCATGGTATCTTATACTCTTCTTCTCTAAGTGACGATTATCCCGGCTTTGTTGGATAAGCTTTAGTTAATGGATATGTAATGTTGTTCATGAGAGTCCACTATCTCTATAGTGATTTTCCATCTTTCAATGATTCTAATAATCAAATGAAAGTGCCACAACACATGTTTAGATCCAAGATGAGACTTAGGAACTATTCCTAGTTCTCAGAATGAACTTTTAATCCAAACAATCAATTTGCAGCCTTCATTTATAGCTATTTACTTTGTCTTTATCACCAAACCAAGAACTCTTTTCTTTGTTTGGAACCTTTCCAATTCATCGCACCATTGCTCAAGATAACGCTTTACCTTAAAGTGGATTTTCATCATCTTGGTGCGTCTCGAAAACTTGAGTCTCGTAAAGCCCTCTAGTTTTAATTCGCACTCCACCATGTATGCTCACATCCTTAGTGTGCTGCTAAGAACTTTAAGATGTTTTTCATCGCCTACACGGTGATCTTCTCCGCAATATGACCGATCAACATCGTGTCTCGTGATATTTCATTGCATACATGATTGTCACTCATGCGATCTCTCTTCTTTGGAGTCTATGGGGACTATTAAGAGAAATACACTCCATAGCTCATCGACATGAAACATCTCTTGGAGTTTGCCATGCTAAACGACTTTAGCATCAAATGAATATACGTTCTTTGGGTTAAGTCGAGCATCCTTTTAAATCTATCTATATAGATTTATATCCCCAATTAAGATACTCTTCCAAACCATTCATGGAGGAATGTTTAGACAACTTTATATTTACTGATTGTAGCATTGGTATGTAATTCCTCATCCGTAGTATATCAACATATAATACTAGAAATTTCACGACGCCCCCATCGACCCTTTGTATATACACTAGAAGTCTTACCTCATCGAATGTAACTCTCGATCATCATCTTCTATTATGTGTACCTCATCATCATCATCCATGATGAATTCATACCTCCTGTGTATCTTCTGTGATTATTTCGCATTTATGATTCTATTTGTGGTACAATAGGTCTATCTACAGGTTTCTCTTATTTGACTTATTGTATTTTGTGGTTCTTGAACTCTTCAAGATCTATTATCCTCCCACTAGCCCTTTCAATGATAAACACCTTTATCTTAGAAGGAAGCGTGTTTCGCAACAAACACCTTTTGCTAAGTAGGATTATAGAACATATACCCTAAACTTACTTTAGGATGTCCCACAAATCAGACTTTGTCAAATCTTGTCCCAAGCTTATCCTTTGAAACCTTTTCACATAAGTTGGACAAACCCTTATCTTAACATACTTAAGATTAGGAATCCTCCCCGTCCATAACTTTTATGGAGTCTGAAATGGATTTAGAGATTACCCTTTCCGTAGATATGCGTACCATTTCTAGGACATTATCCCGTAAGGATCTTTGGAATGTCGGTAAAATCATTATGGACCGCACTATGTCCAACAAGGTACAATTTTTCATTCAGATACATCAATCAATTATTGCACAGACGATGTGTCCATTATGAGAAAACCATTTGAGATGATCCAGAAACTTATTGCACAAGTATTCCTTCCTTGATCCGATCAAAGAATCCTAATACTTTGTCAATTTGTTTCACTTCTGAATTCTTTGAACCTTTCAAATAATTCATACTTGTATTTCAGCAAATACATACATTCAACTCTTTGAATGATCATCTCATTTTCTTATATTAATTTGTTCAATATGTAAAATTATTTTCATGCAAGTCAAGTATACAAAATTTATTAAGTAATATTCCATTCTATACAAAACATTATTATTATAAATAGAACAACAATTGTTCTTAATTATAATACCAAAAATTTTATTGTTCAACAATAAAATGGAAATAATGTTTCTAACAAGAATTGGAATACAATAACAACTTATCGACTTAATAGATTTGCTTCGTAGCATTGCTAAACTATAAGTTTCTATGGCTAATATGGCAACCTTTGCTACATTTTCCGCACATAGATCTACTTATATTTGTTTAGCTTTCTACTTCTGCTTGGTCCCTTCATAAATCTATATTTATGATAACCAAAGTCGGTATCCAATACCCAAGTAGAACCTTGACTTAAAGAAAAATTTATTTCAATCATGAACAAAATTTGTATTTGTAACCGAAATTTCACTAAGCTTCTTTGGTTAGCCTCTGCAAGATGCTTCTCGCAGTTTCTTTCCAGTGTCCAGGCTTATTGCAGTGGAAGCAAACTCCTTTGCTATCCGTATCAGTTTTGTTCTTATTATCCTTTGTTTACGCCTTTCTATTTACCTTCTTTTGAATCGTTCTTCTTTCGGAAGATCCTTTGGCCCCTACCAAGAAGACTTGGTCTTTCTTGGTTGAAAGTGACTCTCAACATTTTTCAATATGTTAACAAATCAAATAAGTCGATATCTAGCTTATTCATATGAAAATTCACAACAATTGTGAAAGGAGTCCAGGAGTGGGTGCAAGATTAAATCTTGGCTCAACTCTCCATCCATGACAAAACTAGTTGTCCTAATTGATCAATCAAATTGATTATGTTAAGAACTTTTTGTCTGCATTTATAGTGCCATTGGCCATTCTAGGCGGAAGAGCTCCTTAGATATCTCGATATCTATCGGCCCCACTTTCCTCACCATCAACTACTTGATGTGCGGGAATATAGTAGGAGCATCTATAGTTTCATCGACGATTTGAAGCTCGTTACTCATGGATGCGAGCATGATGCATCGAGCCAATCGTGCATCATCTTGCCACTTTCTAAAAGTAGCAATGTCTTCCTCGAGGCATTGCTCGCAACCATTGCAGGATAGGCGTATAAGGACATAAGATAGCTTTTTCATTATGAGAACTATTCTCAAATTCCTTAACCAATTCGCTTAATTGCCCCGATTAATTTAGCATCTAATATGCTTCGCAATGATAGTAATTTTAGACATTGTAAAATTCTGTAAATGAATTTGTAATTAACAACATTTTAACATACATTCTATTATTAATTACCAAAATAAATTAGGTCTTGTTTTAAATTGGTATCTCCCACTATTTTCTTCAAACTATATTACCCTCACTTATATAGTTCGACAAAATCTAATTAAAGATTTGCTAGTGAGAATAAGGATCCCATTTCAAATGTATATAGCCTTGTGGTGACACAACAAACTATATATAAATAAATAGGTAGACAACTTTTGTCAATTACATCAACTATGCAACTCCTTGTCTTTTGCCTCTTAGATTATTTTGATCAAGTGGTGGCACATCCGAATCAAAATTATCCAAGTTAAGTCCGACCTAGCACTCCATATATTCAAAAAAGAAAAATATCATCCTTGTGGTGACACAACAAAACAATATTGTTCAATTTTCTTTATAAGCATCAAATGTGATAAATTAACATCTTAAATACTTAATACTTGCCTTGTGGTGACACAACAAACTCATATTAAATATTTAATACTCTATTAATTTTATCATGCTAGAAAGCTGACGCTCGATATTCCAAATATCTTTGAACGCTTAGGACTTAATATAAAAAATTTGAGGGTTTGTTATTAATTTGTCTCATCTGTGTTTAGCAAGGCATGCACATATATATATATAAAATACGCCATTATATTAATTAACATCGCGAAGCATGTTTGCATAATATATAATATATATAGTATAAGCATGCACATATAGAATACTATATTCTACCTGGATTGATTATGGACTTTTATTCTAGTTTGGTTCACTAGAGCCACCAAGTGAACCAAAAGGTCAAACCCTAGGGGTGCAAGAATTAATATTTAAATATAACAATTACATTTAAACCTGGGCTCCATTACAAACGGGTCTTCAAGCGCTCCTTGCTCCTTGATCTCCAATTTTTTCAAAATTAATTCTAACTATTCCTATTACAAAACTATTTAAAATAAATAGAAACCTTGATCAGCAGTCAAGGGGAAGTACATAGGAGAGAGATAGAATTTACATTAAGAAAAAATTAGAGAAGACGAGGTACGCAGACCCCATTTAATAAAACCCATACATTCATGCATCCAACTAAAATAAATCCAATCGCATTGGTCAATAGTCCATAATCAATCCCATTTATTATCATACACATCACCTTATGCATCAATAAATAACATTCATCTCATGAATAATAAACATTTAATATATATATTGATATCATTTAATGGGCAAAATTAGTTAGTATAAAATCTAATTTTTGAATCAAAATAAACTCCTTTATTTTAATCCAAATTTAAATCAAAATAAAACTATTTTATTTTAATTTATCCAATTTTGAATAAAATAAACTATTTTATTTTAATCAAAATTTTAATCAAAATAAACTCCTTTATTTTAATTAATTATGGAATCTAATTCCATGTAAAAAAAATCTTTAATTAAAATAAACTCTTTTATTTTAATTAATTATGGAATCCAATTCCATGTAAAAAAATCTTATATTAAAGGAAACACGGATATTATTTCCTATTCACAAATAAACTCCTTTATTTTGAATAATATGAAATCTTATTTCATATTTAAATAAACTCCTTTATTTAAGGAAACACGGATTCTCTTTTCATATTCACAAATAAACTCTTTTATTTTGAATAATATAAAATCCTATTTCATATCTAAATAAACTCCTTTATTTAAGGAAAGATCAATTTCAACTCCAATTAGTTATTATGGAATCCAATTCCAATTCTAATTAGTTAGCATGAAATTTAATTTTAAAATTAAAATAAACTTTATATTTTAATATTAAAATAAACCTTTTATTTTAAAATTAAAATAACTTTTTATTTTAATAATAAAATTATTAAAAATAATATATATATATATAATATATATATATATATAACTATTATATATATATATAATATAATAATCAATATATATATATATTATATAAAACCGTGTATATTTTCCATGTAATCAATTAGCATGATATCCAGTATTAAAAAAAATGATAATGCATTGATATACTGATATCCGTTCCTTTTGTTTTAATATATATATATATATATATATATATATATATATATATATATATGATTGATTCCTTTTTTTTTTTCTAAGAGACAAAAACCGTGACTCCGCTTTTTTTAAAAAAAAATAAGTCGCTTTCTTATTTAGGTAATGAAGTTATAGGATTCATTAAAACAAAGACGGAAATCCGACAAAGATACCAACTCACGTATACTTAAAAAAAAATAAGCTGCTTTCTTATTTCCGTGACCTGCTGCCTGAATTCCGTTCGGTTTTGTTTTGTTTTTTTTTTATTTAATAAATTTTATACAATAAAATTATGCCCAATTAAATTGTTCTAAACACATATCAATATAATATCAAATTAAAACAATTAATAATTCGCATAAAGGTTTGGCTCTGATGCCACTGTTAGGTTTGTAATATTCATAACGCAATCAAATTGCAAAAATTAGCGGAAGCGTGTAAAAAATCAGAGTTTAAAAATTTACAAACCATATACCCGGATCATCCTTTATGCATAATTATTAATTAAACGAAAAGATAAAGAATAAATCATACCCTTGAAGATCGAGCTTCCTCAGGTACAAGTTCACCTCCAAATCCTTTCGCGTTCAATCTTGAATCCACCGGGTTTGGTTCCTTCCTTTGATCAACGTTAGCCACCCATGTGTTTGGCCTCTAGAGGTGATCCACCAAGGAAGAATAAAATTCAAGAAGATGGGTGTTTATGGCTCAAACCCTAGTTTTTCCTATCTCTATAGAAAAAGGGTACTCTCCCAACAATTGGAATTAGTTGTATGTTGAAAAAGTCAACAACTCCCATACCACCCATAATAAGACTGCTCTTATTTATAGATGTGGGCAACCCACCTTAACAATTAAGGAATTGGGTTTTAATTAATTAATTCTTTTAATTAATTAAGCTCCCTAATCTTATTAGGGATAATTAATTAAACTCCTTTAACTAATTTTCCTTCCTAATCCAATTAGGAATAAATGAGAGTACTTATATTAAATTAATTCCTAAACTCTTTTAGAAATTAAAATAATAATAATTGTAATAATATTAATAAGACTCCTCTTATTAATTTATATTTAATATTTCTAAAATATTAAATAATAATATTAAGCTATTTAATTTATTCTATCACCATAGATTAAATTAAATATACTTAACTATATTATTACGATTATGCCATTAACTTCTTAAATAATTATTCTTCCTTTTATGGTGTGACCCTTTAGGTTCTCCATATTAAACCGGTTGTGAATAAATCAATTAGAACAATTCTAATCTTATTTAAATAAATAAATTAAATAATTAATTTATTTAAATAAATAATATTTATTCTACAATAGGATAAGCCTCCAAGCGATCAACGACTTTCCAGATAATATAGATTTCAACATTAATCATTAAAGAACCTTTGAGTAAATAGTTACCGTACAATTCAATCCTTCCACCATACAATGTCCCAATTAAATATAAGACATGGAATTACTGTCAAGTCTTATTTTATTTAATTATATGTATTTCGATCCTTAAATGCACAACTCCAAATAATGCAAATTAGAAACTCCTTTCTAATTTCATTCTCGCTTTTGCCAAGGACTCTTTGGGTTGTCATTTATCGAATCACATAGGACATTTCTCTTCTTTTATTAGAAGTGGTAGATTCTTTATTGATCATACATTATCTCCATGTACAACTTATTATACCCAAGCATACCCTTTGATATACCCTAAGGGTCTTAAGGAATAAGTCAAAGTATAACTCATCATACACAAGATACTATGATGATCTCAAGTCCAAGGATTATTTGTACTACTATCACTACAGGAATTCCTATTGACAGGCAAATAAAACTCCATTAGGTATTCCTTAGCGAGCCACGTTCAGTGAACTTATTCTCTAATAAGCACCTACATACTTGCTTTAGTGTCTCCACACAAATGATCATGAGATCAATCATCCTCATCCAATGAGCAAGCAACGTATGTACCAATCTATCCGGATTCACTAATCCCCAATTTAGTAATCCAATGATTGGGAACTATTTTAGTTTTAAGCTTTCTAAGAATTTAGATCTCATTAGAATGATCATCATCATTATTCTAAAAGCATTGCTTAAAACTATGGGTTTATCACATATTATAAAACAGCATCATGTAGATAATTTAAAAGCCTTTAATAAATTAATACTTTTGATTAATAAATGAATAAGATTGTTACAAAGTATATGCTTTATCATCAAACATGATTGGCTTGTGTGCATACTACTTTCAAATCTATCAATACCCAATTCTCTATGCATGCAACCTCAGTTAAAATCCTAAAATCTTGAGAGAAAAAAAGCCATAAAAGTTAAATTAGCCAACTAGAACTTCCTGTGTCAAGAATATATAGTGAAAATTCAAATAAATTCATTCAAACAGTAACCATGACCTACAAGCAATTGGAATGAAAAGTTGAATGCATACCATGTAATCAATTGTAATCAAGGGATCGTTAATAAAGCTGACAAAGCTCAACATCGCCTCTTTACAAAGCCACCGCCACCAATCGACCAATTCTTCCAAATCCTTTACATCATATTTCCATGATTAAAACAAAACCTAAGTAAAACAAGTAAATTCCGGTAAAAATGAATAAACAATGATAGGAGACTAGATCTAATATCGTTGATTCCGATCTTAATCTTGGGTGAACCCATATAGAAAACAAAAAAACACATACAAATCGATGATTACAAGGAGAAAAACATATGAAAACTTTCATAATAAAAGAACGAAAAGTAACAGAAAGATCATACCCATGGTTTCAAGATAATATAGAAAGACTCAGAGAGAGAAAAAAGTATATAGAGACGGAGAAAAGTAGTATATAAAAGCAGAGGGACGGCGACGGTGGAAGAGAGGGACGACGACGGGAAGGTAAGCCACGACGCCGTGGCGATATCCTGCTAGCGATGGCGAGATTTCGAATCGGCCCGAGAGGCGGGAGTGGGCTAGGCAAAATATCGATAAGAGTGATACTACCGATCCGGCCCGAGATTGGTAGTAGTTATTATTTAAGTTTTCACTTCAATGAGATTTTTAAAAGCTCTGTTTTTTTTTATAGACAACGCTTTTTTAAAAAACGTTATCTAGTTAATATCAAAAAAATATCCTTTTAAATAGATAACTTTTTTACATATATATTTATAATATATTTTTAAAAAATGTTGTGAAAAAAATACCACAACTTTTTTATAAAAAACATTGTGGTTTAAGTGTTGTCTATTTACTGTTTTGTAGTAGTATCAGAGAGGAAAAACCACACTCCTCTCCACATCTGCATACAGAAACCAGTCCCAAGACACTAAAGATGGTAGGGATATACACAGAGCAATGATCCGTTCTGAAAGATCCTGCAACGTCTCAATGTCCACACACCAAGGATTAGTTCAGAATACATAAAGATCACAAGCCCTGAAAAAATAGGCAAATATCAAGCAAGTATCAAGGCATAATTGAAAGGGAAGTGAATCAAAATATATTTTCGTGCCATATATAATGTTGTTTGATATATACATATGTGTTGTACATGATAAAATGACTAAGTTAGTCTGTTCAGAAAAATAAAAGTCTATCTACGAATCTGTATGTATGTGTAGTATCAGATCTAACATAACATCTCTCTCCGAAGAAGGAGGTAACGCTGCAAGCTCCTGCCCAATGGTATTTACACGAGCTAGCAGATTCGAGGCCAACTGCATGGTAGCATGATGCTCATCAATGTATGCACTCATATCGGCAAGGATGCCAGTCGTAAGGGATCTGACTGAAGTACTATGTGAGACCCCAGATTTTATGAATAAAGATTTAAATTTCTAGAAATATTTTTTTGAATATAATGGTGTGGATTTGATATAATGTTATAGTTGTGGGAAATATTTATAAATTTTGCAAAGTACGCAAGTGGTTATATAATATTCGATTGGTCAGGAAATATTCGTTTTAATAGGGAATATTCATACGACGACACAATCATTGGTGGACCCTACAACAGAATTATTGTCGGATTGAGAAAACGACAAAAATATTTTATAAAAATAACAGCGGAAGTTTTACCGTTAACTGTTGAAACACCCGGTGTTAAAAGTACAAGAATACGCATGGTTGCATAGTAGCACACGATATTGATTATTGATGCTTACGTGAGAAGTCACTTAGTTTTGTTCAATTATTGTTTCAGTAATTGTTGCATAGTATCTCACGTTAATTGATTCAATTATTGTCGATATTTTATATATTATTAAATCAATAATTGAGATAACAGAGTTATTAATATTATTATTTATAATATTAACGATGTCTAGAAGTTCTGCCAATGAGAGGTTTGGTCATCTAATTGCGCGCCAATAGGGAGGAATCTTTATTAGAAAGCTCCCTCTTTCTTGGGAACGACCTGGTCGATTAATATTGTGAATTATAATAATAATGATAAATGTTGTTAAATATATTGAGGTGTCTTTTTATGAAGTCACGGGAGTTTATATAAATATATATAAATTTTGTTTTATTAGTATTATTAATGTAATAAAACAGAAAAGCTTTTTATATAAAACAGAATACTTTTATAAAGTTATTTGTTTTATTAGACTATAAATAGAATATATTATATTTTATTATGCATAGTGTTTGCAAAGTGCCTGCGCATAATGTTTCAGATAGTAAAATCTTTTTATATAAAAATGTAATACTTTTATAAAGTTATTTGTTTTATTAGATTATAAATAGAATATATTATATTTTATTTAAAATATTTTATTTTATTAGAATATTTTATTAATAATTTATAGTAAATCAATATGGACCGTCTGCTTAAAAGTAAATCAACTGGATCGTTTCATGAATTAGTTACTATTAGGTCCATTCTCCTATAAATAAGCTCATTCCTTCATTATTTCTTATTTAATTCATTCAAACTCTAGAGAGAGAAACTATAGAGAGAAAGAAAAAAGTATTTTGCTACTTCACTACCCTCAGATCAAGTTTCTTTTAAGATAAGGGTATTATTTCTTTCGTATTCATGAAGAGAACTTCATTATTCCATTCTTTATTATACATTGTTGAATAACTCGTATCATGCGGACTACCCTATACTTGGTGAAATTCTTTCGTTATTCCATTCTTTATCATTATGTTGGAATAACTTTCATAATGCATCAACTAGAATACATGGTGAAATTCTTTTGTTATTCCATTCTTTATTATTCGGGTTGGAACATTTTATGCATGCGTTTTACGCATGACCTGGTTTCGTTATTTATTATTCTGTTGGAACATCCTGTCGCTTCTTGTCGGTGCGAATTTCGCCTTACCTGGTTTCGTTATTTATTATTCTATTGGAATATCCTGTTTGTGCGTTTACACATGACCTGGTTCCGTTATTTATTATTCTGTTGGAACATCCTATCGGTGCAATTTAATTTCACCGACTGGTTCCGTTATTTATTATTTCGTTGGAAATATCACATCGCATGCGTTACGCATTTAATTGACCGGTTTCATTATTTATTATCTCATTGGAATAACTTGCATGCGGCGGTCTATCGCATGCCTGATGATTACTTTTGTTATTCCATTCTTTATTATACTCAGTTGGTTAAAGTTTTGACTTCTATACTTCATGAAATTAGTGGAATATCCTTGATATTTGCGCTTCATCCAGTATCTTTTCATGGAAATATTCTTCTGAGCATTCTTGAATTTTACTCTACAAAGAAGTATCATGTTGACAATTTGGACGTTATTGGTTCCTGGATAAATTAATTCTTTAACTTATTTTATTGAATTCTTATATCATTTTCATCATCCTCATGTTTATATTATGTTGAAAGTCATCTGTGGCCTTTATTGCATAGATGGACTTGGTATGATTATAACCAGGGATTAATCAGTATAATCATGACCGTAATGTTACAAATGATGTGGTAAAAGTCCTCATTGGCCCGTATTGCATTGATGGACAGTTGTTGGAATGATCATGACTATTAATGAATACACGAATATCCTTGGCCCGTAGTGCATGGATAATTTGTGGTTGTGATACTAATGAATATCATTGGTCGTAGTGCACGGATGATGTGGATTATATATTAAGCCGAGTCCCAGTGATAAAAGTGATGAAAAACCTTTTAAATCATACTAGATAGTAGATTTTATTCTCTACTCGACTCTTTTAATGAATTGCTTGTTCCGCTGCAGTTAAACTTGATGTTTGTTATATTGATAATTTATTCTGCATTATCTTAGTCATAATATTTCTTACTGGGCTAGTTGAGCTCACCCTTTTGCTTTCATTGTTCTCTTCAGCAAATGAGAACGTAGCAGGGACTAGTCGGGGAACGGAGTGACGGTCCAGATGATAACATTAGTAGTCTTCACTATTCTATGAAATAGTGTGATAATAATTGTAATGAGGACTTATTCTGAGAGTGGATATTTTCTAGAAGACAATATTTGTATTAAAACTCACAGCTCTTGTTGTATATTTAAGATTGTATTTGTATTCTGTACCATGTATTTGGCGACTCAGAATAGGTGATGTATAACTATTTTGGGGGCGTCACATACTATCTCAGAATTCGCCACATCCCGAAAGCAGATATAAAGATCATCCGCCTATAATCAATGCATCTCTGGCTGATTTGGCCTCATCTCTCTCCAATAGAGCAACATCTCTCCCATCAAGAGCTGTCAATATGAAGGCCCTAGCCTGATCTCTCTCAAAGGTAATCAGATAAAGATTGTGCTCTAAATATTGTGCTAAATGCTTAATCATAGTAGCACTCGTACTAGGAGAATCAATCACAACTGCTGGCAACCCAGTGGTCAAATCCTCCTCGATGGGAATATAAGTCTCCTCCATAGGCTCCCCATCATCAGAATTAATCCCCTGCACTGTGGATACTGCCACAGTCAATGCCATCTCTGTCGCCATTCATACGGAATACTCTGCAGAACAACTCGAGTGGCTAATGGAAAACGCACGCTGATCCCAACACACGTACAACCTGGATCTTTCCTCTGCTGATAAGTGACGAGAAGCTAAGCGCTGACTCAATGCCCCCTCAAAAGGATGGAAGTCCTGGAACTGGTCAAACTGACACATCACGGCCAATGGGTGGTAAGTAGTCATGCCCCTCAAACCAGTTAGAGGGAGATAATCCATGCCCGGAGCATGAGTGATGAAGTTGTAGGGTGAGTGAGCACATACATGCACAACATGACCGAAGCCGCATCGTGAATACCCCCGCAGGTAAGTCTTCGCAATATGTGGCCAACCTAAGTGTCTTTGCTATGATCATCGGTACAATGGTGTGACCCTCCCTGAGAGCTCTCACTGCCATAATAACGCCAATATCTAACTTATCCATGTACCGTGGCATATATACATATGATAATATGCACAATAGCAAGACATCTACTCTGGCCGAGTGCCAATGATCCTCCGACATGGTAAAATCCTCGGAGTGCCGTGTATGACTATCCTCAGAGCCAAATATGTCCATCAGAAAACGCTAGGATATAAAGTTACCGGATGTGATCTCATCTTGTATAACTCTATGCCTCAACCGGATGAGGGTCATAAACTATCAGCTCATGTCGTCGATGGCCATCCGCGCGCAAGGACTGTCCAATGGCAGCACTGTCAACCGTGCATACTCCTCCAAATTAGGAGTCAACTCATGGATTCCAAACTGGAAGACCTTCCTCTCCGGTATCCAATGCTCCAACATACCCTCTACAAAGCCTACGGGAACCTGAAACATCAGGAGAGTCATATTATGCTTCAATAACTGATCTACAGTCAACCTGTCTGAAGGTGACATACTATTATACCACGATCTCAGATGGGATACCACCAATACTGGTGGGATATGATCAATGTGGCTAACTGTCAAAGAAGACATATGTGTGGGCCGTATCATAAGACCATCCAGGGGTCAATGCTGAAAATATCTGAACATACATACATATGCATAACATAATACATGCATGATAAAGAATAGATGACAATATGATATAGGGAAGGGAAAATTGTACATACATTCCTAAGTATATCATCATCTAATACATCTCTGTACAGCTAGAAATACAGGGAAATGGGGCACAGACGCCCTACATCTAACAGAGGCCTATCAAAAGATATAGCGAGAATGAGGGAAAGCCACCCAGTGTCTAACATAGGCCTATCAAAAGAGATAACGAGAATATACATTAGAAGAAGATAATAGTGTCAATGTTTACATCATCAATCATGTCCACCTGATGTAACTCCTCTTGAGTCACTGGATCTCTATCCACAGGGATGTCAGGCCTATACAAGGGAGGATCTTCACCTAAAAGCCATATATGGGTCACCTGAGGGGCCAGTGCCAGAGCTGGAAGGATCAAAAGTATCTACCTCTGAAGGATCTCTGTCCAAGTGCCGGATAAAGAAATGTGCCTGGTCCAACTACTGGGTCAAACTGTCAATCTGTGTCAAATGAGTCGGATCTCGAACACATGCTAGCCAATCTGTCATCATCACGGATTCAGGAACCATAACCCCCATGAACTGAGTGGCGCGGGTCTGGGCTCCAATGGTACGAGGGACCACCAATACTAGAATATCTCCTGAGTGCAGGGACCCTCTAATAATGTAAAATCATCAACACCCAACAACGGGATATCAATGATGGGTGACTGTGAAACAGGCCAATAACGCTTGCCATGAGATAAGATCGGTATAAGAATCTCTCCTGTGGTGCTCCTGATAGCACGTTCTCCTAAATAGAGCTCTCATCCTCCATCTATGAAGACAGTAATCCTACAGGTAGAAATCACGTACTCAACACCAGTCGGGTACTCATCCTCAAATCCAATTCTGAAGTGCTCCCCTGAATAGGGAATCCATTTGATGACATCAGCTGTCAATAACTCCACCTGTAGGTAGCTATGAGTGAAACCCTCAGCTACAAGGACCTCTGTCAGTATGGAATGATGCCATCGCCATCCTCGTGTGTAGGTATCTAATCCTAACACACTCACCAGACGCAAACATGGGAGCCTCTCGTAGGCCCAGAACTGCCAACACAAAGGCAAACATCTGCAGTCAGTCAACACTCTTAACCTGTACATGGGAAATTACAAAGAGAAATACTCACAAGCAGAATTGGGTAAAATCCTAGCCAAGCCTCCGTCAAGCCCTACGAACGCATGCGCATTCCCCAGAGGAAATAGGTAAAGGTGTAGGAACCCAAATCATACTCTCTAATACAGTCAACGCGTCGTGTGGCACTGATCAAAGCGAATGACACTGTAGAAGAGTTATCAGCTATGAAGTAGCCCCTAATGATCATCAGGAATAATCGTTGAAGAATGCGAGCCCTGACTCTCACATCATTGGGTATGGGCTCACTCAATAGCCCGCTCACAGCATCTACGCTTAAAGGACCTGTACGCACAGTCCTGCCCTTGAGCGCCTTCGCCAGAACTTCTAGTAAGGATCTGATAGCAGTCGGGGTAATATCTGTCGTACAAGGCACTGACGCCCCTCCAAACTCCATACCTGTTATAAACCGCTAATCCATTGACGTCATCATCACCTCACAGTCCAATAAATGGAATGACTGAGTCTGGTGAAACCAGCGCTCAGACAATGCTCTGAGGTAACCCCAGGGACAACGATGGGGAAGGATGGAAAAGAATGCCCCAAATCCCTAGTTATGCACGATCACTCTATAGTCAGGATGCAGAGCTTGATACAAGGAGTGAATGTAGAACCAGTTCCCTCTAGGCTGTGTAAAGTCGAAAACTTACATCATAAAGTAGATCAACATCAGAATCCTTTGCTCCTCATCAATAGGAAAGAAGGAAGATCAAAATCTAGCTTTGTACCTCGTTTGCATGCAAGTAAACTGAGGGGTGTCGACTCAAATAACCCAGAAGCTCTGGGTTTACCACCTAAATACTCGAGAGGTCCCTACAGGGAACATTTGCAGCTGGAGCGGGAGCCGCAACCGGTACGTTCTCGTCCTCATCCTCGACATCCGGTACATCAACCCGGACAGGACATATCACTGCCTCCGCTAAACGACGAGGATGTCTAACGGAACGGGGTCGAGGAACTTCAGAAGCCCTCCTCTGCACACCAGAAGTGGTCCTGTGAGAACTACTCGGCTGATCTGGATCCATATATCGGGGCAATAAGTCTCCAAATCTCCTCAGAAAGGGTGTGGTAAATTCTAACCTAGAGATTTTCAAAATGCAATTTTATGACTACATGCATGCATGCATTATTTTAACATACATCTACAGTAAAGTTAAAAATGCATGACTACCCAATACCTACATTTTGAAAATTTTTGCCATAGTTTCATTCGTAAATAGGACTATCCACATGCACATAGGCATGACTAGGTGGCCATTCAGTAGCACACCTGCCTATAGTCATATACATCCTACATGCATCAGTACATCAGAGTAAATAATCCGTAAGGGTAGCCTAATTACCAGGATTATTTTGCTTTTTTCACCTTTGCTTTTTTTGTCCTCAAATAGGTTAATAAATAGCAGAAAAAGGTGTCAATTTGACTGTTTCAAAAGTTAATTTTTTCACATCATTATATTCAGCATGGTTTAATATTAACATTTACTATGTTGAATATTTTTTGTCAAGTCATTTAAGCATGCATAATCACTATTATGTGTTTAGATGCATTTCATGTGATAAGTCATTTTCCAACGGATAAAAACTGGAAAAGAAGACATGCATAAATTACTAGGATAGTGTAGAACACTCGTACGGTAACAAAATTTGCAGAGAGACACCCGAACTCAACAGATATGATAAAGAGCTCTTAGATTTCCTTCGCGACACAAAATGAAATGACTTGGAAAGGCAACCTGCAGCCTTAATAGCCATCCACGGCTGGCTGTAGGTTCACCTGCGGCTCCCCTGGGTGGGGCCCACCCCTCCAGCTTGGTCTAGTTTGAGTTGCAAAGGAGTTCTCACAAGTTGAAAAGGCCAAATCAGGAATAAAAACGCTACGTGATTGAGCAGAATAACATGAAATCATGGTTTTCATGGGTCAAGTTGTGGCTTTACATATCACTCATTAGAATTCGCCCAAACACAGGGTACACTATACCAATGTTCTCAGCCATTGCAAACTACATTCGGCAATACCTCACGAAGGTCTGATGCCATCAGTTAAGGGTCGTTGCCCTAAAACCTTTCCCCAATGGGTCTTCATACAATTCAACCGTTAATACACACGTCAATGAAGGTCAAGAAGCCTTAACATTATCCCCAGCAGGGATCTCATCCGTTGATGCACATGTTAATGAATGTCATAAAACCCTGACAACACTGACTGTTGGCAGTAACTCTAACAGAGCAATGGAAACATCTGGCACTACAAACCAAGGAAGATCGTCCTCATCGGGGAGGACCGATGATGGAATATGTTATACACATCCTCAACAGACAAAACCCATCCCCACAGAGTCTCTTGTATGTAAGAGATATATCTTCAGGATAAAGTCTATATCAAGGATTTAATACTTTGGTGATAACCCCAACGTCAACAAACTTAGAGATTCCTGGTAGTATGTACATGAATGAGATTGTGAGATTGCATGGCATGCCAGTATCCATAGTTTCAGATCGTGACCCAAGATTTACTTCACAATTTTGGGTTAGCTTGCAGAAAGCTATGGGAAAGGATTTACACTTCAGTTCGGTATAACTGATGATTGGGTTACATACCCATGAATCGACTACTTTGGGTTTAAATTATTGCGTTCCCAAGGTATTTAGGTTCATTTTTATTGTGTTTATGTGTTGATTTGCAGATTTGGGACATTTGGGAGCATTTAAGCTAAAACAAGACATGACTAGCAATTTCGGCCGCTTAAGACCGGGCGCCGCTTATCTGAAGCTTAATCCGGTGGCCACGGGTGTTGGGCCGTGTCATGAGTTGACTGGGACGCACATTGACCTTGTGTTGACAACTCAATTATAGATTGTTTGAAGCCTATTTGGATTGGGATTGCTAGAGTTGGACAAGTGAAGTTTAAATTGGTTATTTGCATTGAATTGGGGGACTAACACTACACAATTGGGAGATTAATCAAGGAGCAAGGGCAGATTTTGAAGATTTGGACTTGGAGTTCTTCTTCTTCTTTACTCTTTTAATTTGTGTAATTCATTAAGGATAATTTATCAATTATTGTTGGTTTTAATTTTCATTATGAACTAATTTCTTTTATTAAGATTCCAATGGAACCTTTTATGGATATGAATTGATTATTTAATTTATTCCAATTATTTATGTTGAAGTGAATTGTTCAACTTGCTTTGTGCTAATTGTTTAATTATCTGGCCAATAATTACCTTGTTACTCTAGAAGGAATTGAGAAAGGAATTCTAGGGTTAGAACTGGGCATGGTGACATGTGACTTAGTTATTTGCACAGTGAATAATTAGGTTTGTGAGTAGAATGAGAATATCTATTTATCGCATGTAACGCATAAGGAATTGGGATTGTAGCAAGTTTAATTCAATTATTTTGCATAGAGATATAACAAAATTAACTTGGATTAAATAGAAGGCAAATGATCACTTGAGAAAGGGCTTTTGGCATTTGAGAATTCCTGTTAACAATTCAGTAGACATAATAATTGGGATAATTGAATAATTGATTTAAAAATCATAATTGGGGATATTGGAGTCTTAATTGTTATTTATCTGCATTCAATCAATTCTTAGTTTGTTTATTTGTTTTCTTTTAGAATAATCTCTTGCTTTGTTAAAATTAGTTTTCTTAGTTCTAAAAATCACAATTATTGGTTGTTTAAATAAAATTGAATTGATATAGTACTAGTAGTTGGAGTTTATTAATTAGAATTCTCTGTGGGATCGACACTCTATTTTATCACTATATTACTTATTGACAGTGTATACTTGCACGTTTGCTTTGATTGTGAAATCAACCAACAAGTTTTTGGCGCCGTTGCCGGGGAACTTCTTTGTTAATATTAATTCCATATTAGTTATAATCGATTTGGTCTTAATTTAAACGTTACTTATTTTTCTTCTTGTCTTTGCAGGAATTCTTTGCGAGTGTATGCACACTAGATCAAGGGCGAGAAAGGAACTTTTTCCTTATCTGAGACGAGATTGAAAGGAAGTTAGGAAAGTGCAATCGACTAGTGCAAGATCACCCGAGGAAGAAAAAGCGCGTAACAAGAAATTCCAGTGAACATGGCAGGGAACGATCAGAAATCACTTCGGGACTATGCCATGTCGAATGTCACAGATATACAGTCGAGTATTAGGAGGCCGGAAATCAATGCTAAAAATTTTGAGATTAAACCAGCAACAATTCAAATGCTTTAGAATCAATGTCAGTTTAGGGGTAGTTCGTTAGATGATCCGAATGAGCATATCTTAAGTTTCTTGGAAGTTTGCGACACCTTCAAATTCAATAATGTATCAGAAGATGCTACAAGGTTGAGGATGTTCCCATTTACCTTGAAAGACAAAGCGCGAAGTTGGCTACACTCCCAGCCTCCTGGTTCAATCACCACCTGGGATGACTTAGCTCAAAAATTTCTAGCTAAGTTTTTCCCACCAGCGAAGTCGGCAAAACTACGGAATGATATTCATTCCTTTGCATAATTTGATTCAGAATCGTTATATGAGGCGTGGGAAAGGTTTAAGGATATGCTCCGTAAGTGTCCTCACCATGGAATTCCGCAGTAGATGCAGTTAGGGATATTTTGTGATGGCTTGCAGGCTTCCACGAGGGCTAGTATAGATGCAGCAGCAGGAGGAGCAATCATGTCGAAGAGTTTTGATGAGGCATATCAGTTGTTAGAGACAATGGCCACCAACAACTATCAGTGGCCCATGACTAGGTCTAATCCTCCAAAAACTGCAGGAAAGTATGACATAGACGAGATGACAGCATTACAAGCACAAGTGGCCGCAATGTCTAAGCAAGAATTATGGCGTCCTCCATCCACATAACAGGTAGCGATGGTTTGTGAAATTTGTGTTGGGGGTCATACTACGGATCAATGTGCCATAAATGCTGAATCAACACAGTTTGTAGGGAGCTACAGTCGGTCTACCAAGCCCTATCCGAATCAAAATGTATATAATCCAGGTTGGAAAAATCATCCGGGATTTTCATGGAGTAACAACCAAGCTGCAGTTCAAGCGCCGAGACAACAAAACAATTCCGGGTTTCAAAATCAGACACAACAACCAGAGCGGAAAGCAAGTTGGGAAGAAGCCTTGGATAGATTTGTTAAATCATCTGAGAAAATGAACAAGGCAACTGATAAAAAATTTAATCAAATTGAACTGAACATGCAAAGCCAAAATGCGTCGATCAAGAATCTGGAAAATCAAGTGGGACAAATACCACATGCATTGAATAACCGACCACTTGGAACACTTCTGAACGATACAGAGAAAAACCTGGGCAGAAATGAGCATTGTAAGGCGGTAACTCTACGAAGTGGAAAAGAATTACAAGAGACAGTCACGGATAAGGAAAAGAGGGACAAGGCATCAATTAAAATAGAGGAAGTGGTGGATACCGAAAAGCGTCAAGATGAGACCTTACAGCAAAAAAATTCGGAACCAACCAGCACAATGCCTCTCATACCGTATCCGCAGAGATTCCAGAAAGCTAAGTTGGATAAGCAGTTTTCATGATTTTTGGATATTTTCAAAAAGCTACATATCAACATCCCCTTTGCCGAAGCCTTGGAACAAATGCCGAGTTACGCTAAGTTTATGAAGGAGGTTTTGTCGAGGAAGAGGAAATTGGGAGAATTTGAGACGATAACATTATTGATCAAGAATGCAACGCTATCATTCGTAATAAGTTACCACCAAGCTCAAGGATCCGGTAGCTTTAATATACCGTAATGCGATTGGAAATCGCTTTTTCATTGACATTATGTGATTTGGGGCGATGATAAATCGAGGCCATTATCCGTCTATAGCCAGTTCAGACTTTAGGCTCCACGCCCAAAGAATATCAGTTTGCAGTTAGCGATTAGATCGATTACATATCCACGTGGTATTGTTGAAGATGTGTTAGTAAAAGTGGATAAATTCATCTTCCCCGCAGATTTCTTTATCTTGGATTGTGAAGTGGACAGTGAAATCCCGATCATTCTTGGGCGACCATTTTTGGCAACAGGCAGAACATTGATTGATGTTCAAAAAGGTGAATTGATCAACAAGTCACCTTTAACGTTTTCAAGTCAATGTCTTACCCAAAAGAAAAAGGTGAATGTATGCGGGTTGATATCATGGAGGAATTGGTGAATCACAAATTCAGCGCAAATGTAAGACCCCAGCTTTTATAAATAAAGATGAATTTTCTATAAATATTATTTTTTAATATTATGGAATAAATTTGATATAATGTTATAGTTGTGGGTAATATTTATAAATTTTGCAAAGTAAGCAAGTTGTTATAAAATATTCGTTTGGTCGGGGAACATTTTTTTTGTCGGGGAATATTAAGACGATTTTACTCAATCATTAGTGGACCCCTACAACGGAAGTATTGTCATAGTTAAAAACGACAAAATTATTTTTCTATAAAAATAACTACAGAGGTGTTACCAGTAAAACCGTTGAACTACCCAGTAGTAAAAGTACGATGAATACGTGTAGTTGTATAGTAGCACACGATATTGATTATTGATGCTTACGTGAGAAGTCACTCACTATGCTCAATTATTGCTCTGATGAATTCTTTGCGATCATATCTCTTATATTATTGATTCAATTATTGTCACACAAGATCATCTCGTATAATATGTTATAGTATTAAATTATTAATTGAGACGACAAGTTATAAATGATTAATAATTGTTGAAAGATTAAATATGTGTTGATTAAAATAAAATGATTTGTGGTAATATTTATTCAATCCTTGATGTATATAAAGAGTCTCGTAATGAGACGTTTGTGGTAAGTTTGATTATTTTATGGGGGCCCATATGTCATCATCTAAGAGTCCCTTCATCAATAGTAATTACCTTTGTGAATAGTAATTACCTTTGTGAATAGTAATTACCTTCGTCAATAGTATTTACCTTCGTCAATAGTAATTACCTTTGTGAATAGTAATTACCTTTGTGAATAGTAATTACCTTCGTCAATAGTATTTACCTTCGTCAATAGTAATTACCTTTGTGAATAGTAATTACCTTCGTCAATAGTATTTACCTTCGTCAAAAGTAATTACCTTTGTGAATAGTAATTACCTTCGTCAATAGTATTTACCTTCGTCAATAGTATTTACCTTCGTCAATAGTAATTACCTTTGTAAATAGTAATTACCTTCGTCAATAGTAATTACCTTCGTTAATAGTAATTACCCCTTCGCAAATAGTAGTTGTCCCTTCAATATTACCAAGAGTTAATTGCTTCTTCGGTGTTCCAAGGGTTAATTACCCCTTCGCAAATAGTAGTTGTCTCTTCAATATTACCAAGAGTCATTTTGACCCTTCGTTAAGACCAAGAGCCACCCTCAGTTTTTCTATAAATAGAAAGCTCATTCCTTCATTATTTCTTACGAATTCAATTTGAAACTCAGAGAGAAACTATAGAGAGAAAGAAGAAAAAGTATTTTGCTACTTCACTTTTCCAATATTCAGGTTCTTCTAAGGTAAGGGATATTATTTGTTGTATCGTAAAGGGTGTTATTCTTTCTTATTCATGAAGAGAACTTCGTTATTCCATTCTTTATTATTACATTTGAATAACCTGTATCTGTGACATACCCTATACTTGGTGAAATCCTCCGTTATTCCATTTTTATTATTCGTTGGAATAACTTTGTATCTTGTGACATACCCTATATATAATCTGTATACGTGGTTTACCCTATACTTGGTGACATTCTTCTATTATTCTCATTGGAACATCCACATGCATGTGTTTTTACATCGAACACGGGTTAAAATCTTTATTATTATTACATTGGAACATCCACATGCATGTGTTTTACAATTGGGACCGGTTAAAATCTTTATCATTCCGTTGGAATATCCTATCTTTGTGTTTTTACAGGATCCGGGTTCCATCTTTATTATTCTATTGGAACATCCTATCGGTGTGAATTTCAAATTTGACACGGTTACATTATTATTATTATTCATTGGAATAACCCGCCTCATGCTAAGTACCGCATGCATGGTGATTTCCTTTGTTATTCCATTCTTTATTATACCCAGTTGGTTAAAACTTTGACTTCTATACTCCATGAAATTAGTAGAATATTCTTGATATTTGCGTTTCATCCAGTATCTTTTCATGGAAATATTCTTCTGATCATTCTTGAATTTTACTCTACAAAGCAATATCATGTTGACAATTTGGACGTTATTAGTTCCTGAATAAATTAATTCGTGAACTTGTTTTATTGAATTATTATGTCATTGTCATCATCCTCATGTTATATTATGTTATCTTTGGCTTACGTGCATAGATGAACATAGTATGATTATGACCAGGGATCATTCGGTATAATCATGGCTTGTTATAAATGATGTGATAAAAGTCCTCGGTATTCTGTAATGCGTTGATGGATAGTTTTTGGTATGATTATGACTAGGGGTGATTCGGATAGATAGTCATGACCATTGATAATTTGATGAAAATCCTTGACCGTGGTAATACGGGGATGATTAGATATTGTGGTTTATTCATTAAACCGAGTCTTAGTGATAAAAAATTATGAAAACCTTTTAAAACCTAAAAGATAGTAGACTTTATTTTCTACTTGACTCTTTTAATGGATTGCATATTCGCCGCAGATTAAACTGGTTGTCTATTGTATTTTATCGGTTTACCATTGTTGAAGACTATTGATAATTTATTCGCATTATCTTAGTTATAATATTTCATTGGGCTAGTTGAGCTCACCCTTTCTTTCACTTTGTTCTCTTGAAATGAGAATATAAATTTGGGGATTAGTCTGGGAAAAGAGTGATGGTCCCGAAGATAGCATTAGTAGTCCCTCACTATTACGTTAAATAGTGTGACAATAAATGTAATGAGGACTCCTTGAGTATGGATATTGTCTAAATGACAATATTCTATTAGAACTCTCGGTTTATGTATTGTCGTATGTTACACGACAAATGTATAATTAAGTTTGTATTTGAATTTATGTACCATGTAAGTGGCGACCCATGATGGGTGGACGTATACCTAATTTTGGGGGCGCCACGGTTGGTATCGAGCTTAGGATATGATCCTTGGCTAAGATGCGAGATAAGAACTAGGAGGGGAGAGACCGGGAATTCCTTCGCTAGTATGACCTACCTAAGTTTATTTGTTATTTAATTGGTCGGTCAGAGTATAGGGATAATATTTGATATATTAATTAACCCTTTTACTTCACAATTCCTTTCAGGTAATAAGAGTGTAGCTAGGTCGAGGTGGGGTAATGATGAGAATAGAACGGTGGTCATCATTTAGTAGTTATATTTGGTGAATCAACTAGGGTGAGGCGAACTCAACGTTGGAAGAGTGTTTTGCCACTATCATACAAGATGTCTAATGACATACAACCTCGTGTCATCATAAGATAGGGTTGTGCTCATCCACTTGCTGAGTATATTTATGAGCACTACCTATATGATCTTGGTGTTTGTTTGAAGTATAATTCTCAATTTGAGACAGTGGAGATAATGATAAGTCAAGAGAAGACTCACCATTGGGAAGAATATGATAGTGATCTTCTTATTTTTCTTTGGGGTCTATTGGGTAAACCAAGGATAATTCTGTGGCCATATGATATCTATCATAACCTAGAAGCATGGCCTCCCATGTACGAAGGTTTCCTTGAGCACTTCCCAAAGATTCTAATTTCTAAAACAGTTTTTGACTATACATTTATGTAAGGTGTCATTGTGACGTCTTATCCAAAGTTGGGATGAAAGTCACAGTTGGTATCAATGTAACGTACTATCCAAGTCTTGGATAAGAGTAGCGATTTTGAATGATATTTCTATCATTAATAAATTTCTTGGCGTATTCTTGAAGATTTCCTAGCCTACCCTAGGCGTGAAATCGAATTTTGTATTGACCCGATCAAAGACATAAAAACCCATTTCTTAAACCCTCAAATATTTCTTCAACTAAAAGGATCTGTTTATGAGGATTATGATGAAAGTCATAATAAAAGCATTGGACTAATGAAAATCATGGGTATATGAAGTATTAGTAAGAGTTATGATGAGTTATGTTGGTTATTATGTGAAAACATGAAAGTTTCTTAGAGATCACAAAGGGTTGAAAAATCAGATTTTGGTAAAAACGTAACATGAAATTCAATTGACCATATCTCCTATTATATTTTGAATTTTTGAGTGTGGTCAAGTCCTAGAGTTAGATTTATGAGTTACCTAACTAATCCAAGTGGAATCAATGAAAAAGGTGTTGTAGATTTTCGTGTGGACTGATTTTAGCAAAGGAGTCAAAACTTCAAAATGTCCAAAAGCTGCTCACACACGTTTTTGTAAGGGCTGTTTTGGCCACTTAATTAGTGAGAAAAATTCAGGCCTTTTGGGACATAAAAGTATGTGGTATAAAGAACATCGTGTCCAAAAATAAGCTCATTCCGACTTAAAATGAGCAAGTTATGACCATTTCAATATTTAGGATTTTTTGACGAAAAATGCTATAATCGGAGTTCTACAACTCAGATGACCATGAAATTTAAACTGAGGCTCACATTAACATGCGTAAGGTCCCGCCAAGATTTGGGAATTTTGGAGTTAAACTTGAGGTAGCTAATTTCTTAAGGAATTAATTAGAAATTGATTTTTGAAAAATAGTAAATGAATTTTAAAAATTTGAATATATTTTCATTATGGGACTATATTATGCTAAATCTCGTAAAAGAAATATTTTTGGGATTTGATTTGGTATTTTTCATGAAAATAGTTTAGTTACGAACATATGAGTTAAATATGTTATGTGAAGTAACAAAGTTGAAAATAGGATTTTATGGCTAGAGAATCTATATAGAGTATATGCATATTTTTGAGGATTTGATAATTGGTGATGATATCTTATGAGTATGACATTTTTGAATGATTAAATGCATTATATGGTAAAGCGTAAACAATTGAGATAAATTGTTTATAAATTTAAGAAGTGATTAAAATATTGTTATAATATTAATGATATTAGATTATGAGATTATTAAGTGATTGATAACATGGGGATATTCTTGAATCTCGGATAAATTATATTATAAATGTTTAATATTTATCCTTTATCTTATTTGATTGATTCTTTATATCATTATCCTCATGTTTATATTATGTTGAAAGTCATCTACATGTTTTGTAGTGCATAGATGGACTTGGTATGATTATGACTGAGGATTGTTTCGGTATAATCATGATAGTAGATTGAAAACACGAATATCCTTGGCCAAGAGAGTGCATGGATAATTCGTGGTTAATGATACTATTAAGTCTGCGTCTCAACATTATTGGTTTTACGATTTGTATATCTTTGCTTTTTGAAGTAAAAGATGAATTGTTAATGAATATCTTTGGTAGGATTGTAAGATGAATTTAATATTTTTAACGATAAAGGTATTCAAGGTATCCTCACCTCTTTATCATATCAGTACGCATTCTAATTAATTTGGGCTTAAATTTCATAAGAAGGGGAGGTTGTAAGACCCAACTTTTATAAATAAAGATGAATTTTCAATAAATATTATTTTTAATATTATGGAATAAATTTGATATAATGTTATAGTTGTGGGTAATATTTATAAATTTTGCAAAGTAAGCAAGTTGTTATAAAATATTCGTTTTAATTGGGAATATTCTTTTTGTCGGGGAATATTAGATGACGACTACTCAATCATTAGTGGACCCCATTAACGGAAGTATTGTCGTAGTTAGAAAAGCGACAAAATTATTTTTCTATAAAAATAACTGGCAGAGGAGGTATTACCAAAAACCGTTGAACTACACGGTAGTAAAAGTACGATGAATACGCGTAGTTGTATAGTAGCACACGATATTGATTATTGATGCTTACGTGAGAAGTCACTCACTATTATGCTCAATTATTGCTTCTGAGAATTCTTTGCATCATATCTCTTATATTATTGATTCAATTATTGTCACAAGATCATCCGTATAATATGTTATAGTATTAAATTATTAATTGAGGCGATAAGTTATAAATGATTAATAATTGTTGAAAGATTAAATATGTGTTGATTAAAAATAAAATGATTTGTGGTAATATTTATTCAATCCTTGATGTATATAAAGAGTCCGTTATAAGGCGTTTGTGGTAAGTTTGATTATTTTATGGGGGCCCATATGTCATCATCTAAGAGTCCTTAAATCGATAGTAATTACCTTTGTGAATAGTAATTACCTTTGTGAATAGTAATTACCTTCGATAATAGTATTTACCTTCGTCGATAGTAATTACCTTTGTGAATAGTAATTACCTTTGTGAATAGTAATTACCTTCGTCCAATAGTATTTACCTTCGTCAATAGTAATTACCTTTGTGAATAGTAATTACCTTCGTCAATAGTATTTACCTTCATCGATAGTATTTACCTTCGTCAATAGTAATTACCTTTGTGAATAGTAATTACCTTCGTCGATATAGTATTTACCTAAATCGATAGTAATTACCTTTGTGAATAGTAATTACGTTAAATCGATAGTATTTACCTTCGTCAATAGTATTTACCTTCGTCGATAGTAATTACCTTTGTGAATAGTAATTACCTTCCAATAGTAATTAATTACCTTCGTTAATAGTAATTACCCCTTCGAAATAGTAGTTGTCCCTTCAATATTACCAAGAGTTAATTGCTTCTTGATTGTTCCAAGGGTTAATTACCCTTCATGCAAATAGTAGTTGTCTTCAATATTACCAAGAGTCATTTTGACCCTTCGTTAAGACCAAGAGCCACCCTCGCTTTTTCTATAAATAGAAAGCTCATTCCTTCATTATTTCTTACTTAATTCTTTGAAAACTAGAGAGAGAAACTATAGAGAGAAAGAAAAAAAGTATTCGCTACTTCACTTTCCAATATTCAGGTTCTTCTAAGGTAAGGGATATTATTTGTTGCATTCGTAAGGGGTGTTATTCTTTCTTATTCATGAAGAGAACTTCATTATTCCATTCTTTATTATTCATTGGAATAACTCAGATCATGTGAGATACCCTATACTTGGTGAAATCCCTCTGTTATTCCATTCTTTATTATTACATTGAATAACTCAGATACGCTGTGGCATACCCTATACATAAATCAGATATGTGGATAACCCTATACTTGGTGACATTCTTCTATTATTCATTTGGAACATTCATGCGTGTGTTTTACAAGGACGGTTTTAAATCTTTATTATTATTCGTTGGAACATCCCGCATCATGTGTTTTACAGGACTGGTTAAAATCTTTATCATTCATTGGAATATCCTATCATGTGTTTTACAACCGGATCCGGGTTCCATCTTTATTATTCTATCGAACATCCCACTTGCATGAATTTCAAATTTGATTCGTTTCATTATTATTATTACATTTGAATAACATCATGCGCGGCACCGCATGCATGGTGATTTCCTTTGTTATTCCATTCTTTATTATACCCAAGTTGGTTAAAACTTTGACTTCTATACTCCATGAAATTAGTAGAATATTCTTGATATTTGCGTTTCATCCCAGGTATCTTTTCATGAAAATATTCTTCCGATCATTCTTGAATTTTTACTCTACAAAGCAATATCATGTTGATAATTTGGGACGTTATTAGTTCTGAATAAATTAATTTCGTGAACTTGTTTTATTGAATTATTATGTCATTGTCATCATCCTCATGTTATATTATGTTATCTTTCGCTTACGTGCATAGATGAACTTAGTATGATTATGACCGAGGATCATTCGGTATAATCATGGCTTGTTATAAATGATGTGATAAAAGTCCTCGGGGGCACATAATACGGTGATGGATAGTTTTGGTATGATTATGACCGGGGTGATTCTAAGATAGTCATGACCATTGATAATTTGATGAAAATCCTTGACCTGTAGTACGGGGATGATTAGATATTGTGGTTTATTCATTAAACCGAGTCTTAGTGGTAAAAATTTATGAAAACCTTTTAAAACCTAAAAGATAGTAGACTTTATTTTCTACTTGACTCTTTTAATGGATCAGATATTCTCTCGCAGCTTAACCGGTTGGTTGTCTATTGTATTTTATCGGTTTAACATTGTTGAAGACTATTGATAATTTATTTCGCATTATCTTAGTTATAATATTTCATCGGGCTAGTTGAGCTCACCCTTTCTTTCACCGTTTCTTGTGAAATGAGAATATACCGGACGAGTCTGGGAAAAGAGTGATGGTCCCAAGATTGCATTAGTAGTCCTCACTATTCTGTTAAATAGTGTGACAATAAATGTAATGAGGACTCCTTGAGTATGGATATTCTCTAAATGACAATATTCCTATTAGAACTCTCAGTTTATGTATTGTCGTATGTTACACGACAGATGTATAATTAAGTTTGTATTTGAATTTATGTACCATGTAAGTGGCGACCCATGATGGGTGACGTATACCTAATTTTGGGGGCGCCACAGCAAATTATTCGGAGGACCCACTTGAAGCCATCCTGCTCGGGACAGACGAATGTGGCATTGAAGAGGATATTGAATATGTCAAATGGCTAGACACACCATCAGTCTTTCGAAAAAGCACTCAATCTTTTGACACCATAGAGAGGCCCGAAGCGGAAGGTAAAAAGTTTAAACCCTCAATAAAAGAGCCGCCTGTGCTGGAATTAAAGCCATTACCATCTCATCTGTAGTATGCTTATTTGGGAAAAGATGATACCCTACCAGTTATTGTTTCGACAGAGTTGACTGACACGCAAAAGGAGAAATTGCTACGGGTCTTGCGTGAGTTCAAAACAACAATTGGTTGGACTATAGCGGACATTCGAGGTATTAGCCCATCATTCTGTATGCATAAAATCTTAATGGAAGAGGGGGCAAAACCAACCATTGTGATGCAAAGAAGGCTAAACCCCATCATGAAGGAGGTGGTGAAAAAGGAGATTATAAAGTGGTTGGATGCTGGCATTATTTACTCGATCTCAGATAGTTCATGGGTGAGTCCTGTACAATGCATACCAAAGAAAGGGGGTATGACAGTGGTGAAGAATGAAGCTAATGAGCTCATCCCTACTCGAACAGTTACAGGATGGAGAGTATGCATGGACTAGCGCAAGCTAAATAAAGCCACACACAAGGATCACTTCCCCTTGTCATTCATTGATCAGATGTTGGATAGGCTAGCGGGACATCAGTTCTATTGTCTCTTGGATGGTTATTCTGGGTATAATCAAATTGCCATAGCACCGAAAATCAAGAGAAAACAACATTCACATGCCCATATGGTACGTTTGCATTTCGGCGTATGTCTTTTGGTTTATGCAATGCACCAACAACCTTTCAACGGTGCATGATGGCGATTTTTTCCGATATGGTCGAGAAAAACTTGGAGGTATTTATGGACGATTTCTCTGTGTTCGGTGATAGCTTTGATCTTTGCTTGAAAAATCTGATTTTAGTATTGAAACGATGCGTGGAGACTAATCTGGTTCTTAATTGGGAAAAATGTCACTTTATGGTGAAAGAAGGGATTATTCTAAGGCATAAGGTTTCTGTAGCAGGGTTAGAAGTAGATAAAGCAAAGATTGAGACTATTGAGAAATTACCTCCTCCATCATCTGTGAAGGGGATCCAGAGTTTTTTGGGACATGCGGGTTTCTACAGACGCTTTATTAAAGATTTTTCACAAATTTCAAAACCTTTATGTTCCCTGTTGGAGAAAGTCGTGCCTTTCAAAATGGATCAGTCATGTATCGTGGCATTCGAGGTATTAAAGAAGAAGTTGGTTTCTGCTCCGATCATTGTGGCGCTCGATTGGTCTTTACCGTTCGACTTGATGTGCGACGCCAGTGACTATGCAGTGGGAGCAGTTTTGGGACAACGTCATGACAAGATTTTTCACACAATCTATTACTCCAGCAAGACGTTGACAGATGCGCATTTGAACTACACAACCACAGAAAAAGAACTACTTGCAGTTGTGTTCGCCTTCGACAAATTCAGAGCATATCTCATTGGGACCAAGGTAGTTGTCTACACAAATCATTCTGCCATCAAATATCTGATTGAGAAGAAAGATGCTAAACCGAGGCTAATTCGGTGGGTGTTACTGCTGCAAGAGTTTGATTTGGTGATCCGGGATAGAAAAGGTACAGAAAATCAAGTGGCGGATCATCTTTCGCGGTTGGACAATGCAGAGGTACAGAGGAAAGACAATGCACTGATTAACGAGAAATTTTCGGATGAACAACTTCTTCGAGTAACCACAACACTGCCTTGGTATGCTGATTATGTGAACTACGCGGTTGCTAAGGTATTACCAACAGATTTGAACTCACAACAACGAAAGAAATTCCTCCACGACGTGAAGCAGTACTATTGGGATGAACCATTCCTGTTTAAGGCTTGCGCGGATCAAATGATTAGAAGTTGTGTGCCACATGAAGAGATGGATAGCATATTGGGTCATTGCCACTCGTCAGATTATGGAGGCCATTATTCCGGTGATCGAACTGCGGTCAAGGTGTTACAATCAGGATTTTACTGGCCTTCTCTATTCAAAGATGCTTACCTCTTTGTGCTAAAGTGTGATCGATGCCAACACGTAGGTAATATCTCCAAGCGAAATGAAATGCCACTCAACTCTATTTTGGAGGTAGAACTGTTCGACGTATGGGGAATCGATTTTATGGGACCTTTCCCATAATCTTTTAATAATCAGTACATTCTGTTGGTGGTTGATTATGTTTCCAAATGGGTAGAAGCCACAGCTTTACCCACAAATGATGCCAACGTTTTCTCCGATTCTTAAAGAAAAACATCTTCACGCGATTTGGGACTCCGAGGGCAATAATAAGTGATGAGGGAACGCCTTTTTGTAATAAGCAGTTCACAAAATTGCTGGTGAAGTATGGGGTTCGTCATAAAATTGCAGCAGCATATCATCCCCAAACTAATGGTCAAGCAGAAGTCTCGAATAGGGAGGTCAAGAGAATTCTGGAAAAGGTGGTAAATCCGTCACGAAAAGATTGGTCTTTGCGTCTTGACGATGCTCTATGGGCATATCAAATAGCATACAAGAATTCGATCGGCATGTCACCTTATCGAATGGTCTACAGAAAGGCGTGTCACCTCCCGATCAAGCTAGAGCATAGTGCACATTGGGCCATTCGGAAGCTTAATTTCAATGTACAAGCAGCGGGTGACAAAAGGTTACTACAATTGAACGAGATGGATGAATTCCGATTCAACGCCTATGAAAACGCAAAACTCTACAAAGAGAAAGTCAAAGCTTGGCATGATAAGAAAATTCTTGAACGAACATTTGAACCAGGCCAACAAGTCTTGCTTTTCAACTCAAGATTGCGTTTATTTCCGAGAAAACTGATATCTCGTTGGTCAGGACCTTTTAAAGTTGTGTTTGTTACACCACATGGTAATATCGAGATCGAGAAACCAAATTCCAATTGCATATTCAAGGTTAAAGGTCAAAGACTCAAACATTACTGGAGTGGACCCATCGAACGTCAAACTACGGTCATGAACCTCTCTGATCGGGCAATCAATTGAACATAGCAAAAAAGTCGGGCTGACTACTGTAAACCAAGCGCTTTTTGGGAGGCAACCCATTTAATATTAAATTTATTTTTGTGATTTAGTTTCATAGTATTTCCTTACATTATTTCTGTCGTAGTGCTATAACCATTTTGGTTGATTCAGTCTTTATTTTCCATGTGCAGGTATTGCTCAAGTGTTAATTCTCAGGTTGGGGAGGTGTGCACGTTGAGGAACATAAGTGTCAAGTTGATGAGTACAAGTGTACAAGTTGTGTAGGTCCTGTCTACCAGTGCCCCGGCGCTAGCCCTTCATAGTATTCCCTGCCTTATAGTGCCCCGACGCTTGTCCATTTTAATAAAACCAAATACCATATTTGGAACTCTATATCGAGCCACGAAGGCTATTTTTTGCATTACGGTTGTATACTAGTTCATTTCAAGTGCCCCGGCGCTGCGGTTAAAAAAAAAAGGGAGAATTATAAAGGGACTCAAACACTGATTGGTTACATTATTTCCTTTTCATCTCTCTACCTTCTCTCTAACTCTCACATGTCTCTAAGACACTCCTAAAGTAACCGAAATTTGGCTAGTGAATATTTGCAAAAATCATAGACTCAACTTCATACCTTGTTGTCTGTGTTCACTGTGTGTCGTAATTTCCATCTTTCACATTCATCATCAAAGAGATGAGCGAGGATGATGATGCTCCACCCGAGGCATAAACTCGTCAGGGAAGTCCTCTATTTTATATTGTTTTATCTTTCGCATGAGGACATTGCTATAGATAAGTTTGGGGGTAGTTTATTTTTATTTGCATGAGTAGACTGTGATTGTTAATAGTTTGTGGTTGCTTTGATTATTATAAATGTTGCATTTAGGATTGCATATTAATTCCAGCTTTTGATAGTGAGTATATTTGGAGGCCAATGATGAATTTAGAATTGCATGAACAAGTTTAGTAAGGATTGTTGAGTTAGGGATATGATTTTCTTGACATGATTTGAATCCTCATCTGTTTGACACTGATATTATAAGGATAACACATTTTGAAAAAATGACCATGTTGGCTATGATAGTTTAAATGGATAGATAATAGAGTTCTAAAGGATGAATGCTAGTGAAATGAAGGAACAAGTTAAATAGCTAGTGAAAACTAAAATTTAGATATGAACTCAAGTTTGGGGGAAAAATATTTGGAGTATATAAGCTATGAAAAAAAAATTTAAAAAAAAATAAACACCGTAACATGCTTGTTTAGTTTTGTGGCCTTTGTTACTTGAGTAAGTAAGCTCGAGGGGATTGTCTCTACACCTAGCGCCCTAAGGTCTTAATAGGTTGGGAGTCGTTGGTCGAAAGCTCGTTAAGGTAGCATTGAAAAGCCTAAGGGAATAAGACAATGCATAGTCATGAGAAAAAAAATAATAATAAAGTGGGAAAAGTGCAAAATGCCCTCGTCTAGCAAAAACAAGCATAAGTACTCCATGTTGACCCCTGGATTTTGGTGATTGTTTACTTTCAGTTGAATCTAGTTTATTTGATAAGTTCTTGAGTTGAAACTGTATGATGCCTATTAAGAACTTTATTATCTTTCGTATTTTGCTGTTCATTGGTTAGCATGGTTGTTGAACACACACTCACAATATCAGTAATAACATATTTAGATTCATTGAGTGTTGGGATATTATTGATCTGCTTTATCATGATGTATTAGCATGTTTTTGTGATTTTTCTGAGGCCCATGGATATTCGTCAACTATTGAATTGCTGGAATTAAGAACATATAGATTGTTTGCATGTGCATAATAGTTAGTAATTCGTGATGTTTTGTGTTTTGTTGCCTGAGGACATGCAACAATTTAAGTTTGGGGGCATTTGATGATTGGGTTACATACCCATGAATCGGCTACTTTTGGGTTTAAATTATTGCGTTCCCAAGGTATTTAGGTTCATTTTTATTGTGTTTATGTGTTGATTTGCAGATTTGGGACATTTGGGAGCATTTAAGCTAAAACAGGACATAATTGGCAATTCTTTTTTCGGCAGGGCGCTTATCTGAAACTTAATCGGTGGCAAGGGGTATTCGGCGTCGTGTCATGAGTTGACTAGGATGCGCGTTGACCTTGTGTTGACCACTCAATTATAGATTGTTGGAAGCCTATTTGGATTGGGATTGATAGAGTTGGAGAAGTGAAGTATAAATTGGTTATTTACATTGAATTGGGGGACTAACACTACACAATTGGGAGATTAATCAAGGAGCAAAGGAAGATTTTGAAGATTTGGACTTGGAGTTCTTCTTTTTCTTTACTCTTTTAATTTGTGTAATTCATTAAGGATGATTTATCAATTATTGTTGGTTTTAATTTTCGTTATGAACTAATTTCTTTTATTAAGATTCCAATGGAACCTTTTATGGTTATGAATTAATTATTTAATTTATTCCAATTATTTATGTTAAAGTGAATTGTTCATCTTGCTTTGTGCTAATTGTTTAATTATCTGGCCAATAATTACCTTGTTACTCAAGAAGGAATTGAGAAAGGAATTCTAGGGTTAGAACTGGGCATGGTGACATGTGTCTTAGTTATTTGCACAGTGAATAATTAGGTTTGTGAATAGAATGAGAATATCTATTTGCCGCTTGTAACGCATAAGGAATTGGGATTGTAGCGAGTTTAATTCTATTGTTTTGCATAGAGATATAGCAAAATTAACTTGGATTAAATAGAAGGCAAATGATCACTTGAGAAAGGGCTTTTGGCATTTGAGAATTTCTGTTAACAATTCAGTAAACATAATAATTGGGATAATTGAATAATTGATTTAAAAATCATAATTGGGGATATTGGAGTCTTAATTGTTATTTATCTGCATTCAATCAATTCTTAGTTTGTTTATTTGTTTTCTTTTAGAATAGTCTCTTGCTTCGTTAAAATTAGTTTTCTTAGTTCTAAAAATCACAATTATTGGTTGTTTAAATAAATTTGAATTGATATAGTACTAGTAGTTGGAGTTTATTAATTAGAATTCTCTGTGGGATCGACACTCTATTTTATCACTATATTACTTGTTGACCGTGTATACTTGCACGTTTGCTTTGATTGTGAAATCAACCAACAATAGCATCCTCAAATGGATAAGCAATCATAAAGGACTATTCAAACTCTTGAAGATCTAATAAGACTTTATGTCCTAGATTTCAAAGGAAGTTGGGATAAGTACTTGCCATTAGTGGAATTCACCTACAACAACAGTTATTAAGCAAGTATAGGCATGCTCCATTCGAGGCATTGCATGGACGAAAGTGTCGTTCTCCAGTATGCTGGGATGAGGTGGGTGAAGCAACATTGTTGGGACCAGAATTGGTACGCATGACTACAAAAAAGATCCAAACGATTCAACAACGTATATAAACGGCACATGATCGACAAAAGATTTATGCGGATCTTCATCGAAAGGACGTGGAATTTAATATTGGGGATCATGTATTGTTACGTATTGCTCCATGGAAGGGAGTTACAAGATTAGGGAAGAGGGGAAAGCTCAATCCACGATTTGTTGGTCCATTTGAAATTCTTAACCGAATAGGAAATGTGGCCTATAAATTCGCATTACCTACAAGCATGTCTCGTATTCATAATGTTTTTCACATATCTATGCTTTGTAAATATGTGAAAGATCCAAATCACATTATTGACTTAGAACCAGACGAGATAGCCGAAGATTTAACGTACGAGGAGGTACCTGTCAAGATCTTAGATAGGATGAAGCATGTCCTACACAAAAAGGTTATACCCCAACTCAAAGTTTTATGGAGGAACCACGCTATTGAAGAAATGACCTGGGAGTTGGAATCAAAAATGAAGCGAGGTACCCTCACCTTTTCGAAACACCAGGTACGTATGTCAATTTCGAAGATGAAATTTCATAAGGAGGGGAGGTTGTAAGAACCCAACTTTTTATAAATAAAATTGAATTTCCTCTATTTATTATCTTGAAATAATAAGGTGTTAATTTGATATAATGTTTTGGTTTTGGGTAAAATGTGCAAATTTTGTAAAATAAGCAAGTGGTTATAAAATATTCATTATTGTCAGGGAATATTCGTTTGGTCGTGGAATATTCTTGTTGTTGGGGAATATTCGTACGATGGCGCAGCCATTTGTGGGCCCCATAATGGAAAACGGTCGGATGAAGAAAATGAAAAGTTTGAGTTTTTATAAATAACGACATAGTTGTTACCGTTAACATTGCTGGACTACCTAGTGGTTAAAATACAGTAATACGTGTAGTAGCACAATAACACATGGTATTGCACAATATTTTTGAATTATTGATTCTTATGTAAAAAGGCACTACTCAATAATTATAACAGTAATTACTGTTCAATATTTTATTTTATTAATTCAATAATTATTGTGTTGATATTTTATATTATTGTTGTTTCAATAGTTGTCACTACACAGTATTTCCCATTATCAGATCAATAATTCATATTATTTGAATAATATTATTGGATAGCATTATTGGCAATGTCTAAGGAAGTTCTGTCTAGGAATGGGTTTGGTCATCTAATTGCGTGCCAATAAGGGGAAATCATTATCGGAAAGCCTCCTCTTTCCTAGGAACGACCTGGTTGTCAATATTATGATTCTTTAATATTATTTGTGAATAATTAATTATTGATTTATATGATAAGGAAATATTTATTTTTTATGTGAATATTAATTAAGGAATTAATGTTGAAGTGTTTTATCAGTATTTTGTCGGAATGGAGGTATTAAAAATCATCCGTATGTAGATTTCGGGCATTTTTTGTTTGGAATTTGGAAAATCTTTCTTCTACAAAGTTGTTGAGAATTAAATTTCCTATGGAATATACATGAGATTCGAATTTTTTTGATAAAAGAGTTATTTATTATGAATTATTAAAGTTTCTGAATATTGTTTAAATTTAAAATATTTTGGTGGAGATTTTCTAGAATGGGTGGGCCCCACTTTTGGTTGGTGAGAAATGTGCTGAAATTTTATTTCAAAAGTGGTGTGCATGAATAGTAGCAGGTTAAGTCTGCTTTGGCGTTCTAGCATTTTCTTATAATTAGGGTGCTTAGTTAGAATTGAAAATCACACCAAAATCAGAAGTTTTTTCTCTCTATAATATCGACCATATTTTTTGAATATTTAGATACTTTGAGAGTTGATATTCAGTGTAAGTTTCCTTCAACATTATATCTGATATTTCGGTCAAAAGTACTATTCTTTTGAGGTAAGGGATGTTATTTTCTTCGTAAATGATGTTATTTCTTTCAATATCATTATACCGAAATATAAGTATGATTTTTACTGTGGAATTTCTACCTTTTTGTGTCGGGGTTACTATTCACATAAATGACACTATTCACAAATACTTCAATATTCACCGAAAAATGAAATTTTCTCTTCTTTATCCCAGATGTCTATTATGGTTACTATCTTTGATTGTATCCATGTTTTGATCTTCATTCTTGAATTTTACTCCCCTATGGTTTATTATGGAGTATTTTTGAACTTGGATTATCTAAAGTACGAATCCCTAATCTTTGTCTTTTTATCTCACTGGATTCGTTCTTTAAAATGTTTTTCATTATCCTCAGTCTTTAATGGTGATACTTGATGAATATCTTTGACCTAGAGTGCAAAGATGAATGATTACCTGATGAATATTTGATAAGTGGGTTTTATACCTACTTATTGGATATCAATTCACGAGAACTATGCCCACCTCAAGTATATTTTAGTGTGTTTTGTTAGTCACATTTCATAATATTTTGTATTGCATGTACTGAGAACTCCTTTGGTGTGAAAATGCAGGAAATGGCATAGCTCAGCGTTGGTTGGTGGAAATGAAGCTAATGGAGGTATGACTGAGGGTCGAGTGGATAAAAGAAACTAAGTAGTGGTGGACAAAAGAGCAAAAGTGGCATGTCAAATGAACAAGGGCAGCATGGCAAGGAAGTAGCAGCAGCAGACTCAAGACTGCAGATTTTAAAAGCCGCGCTTCTACACAGGCTAAAAGACGCGCGCCCGCGCCATCACCTGGACATAACTTATCTTGCATTCGCGTGCCTGCGCCGTATTTACAAAGGAATCTCGCGCGGCCGCGCGTGTCATGGACTGAAGCTGCTGACTTTATTTTAATTTTTAAATTTGAAGAGTTTGAGTTGGTTAAAACTATTCTGGTTGGTACTAGACGCATCTATCGATTGTTTTTATGTGTTTTTTATAACAAAGAACTAGGGTTTGACGCTTTGAGCGATTTTCCAACGTGGAGCCAAGCATAAACTTCATATTTTCTACTTCTTCTTTGGGAATTCAATCATTGTGGATGACTTACTTTATTGTTGCTGGATATTATTGAGGATTTGAACATCACGTTGGATTATAATTAGCAATTGGGTTTGATCAATTCTATCTTCTTTATTTCAATTGTTTATTTATTTTCCATGTATTGCTTTGATCCCATAATGGCTTTCGGTTAAACGATGAACGAAACTCCATTATGGGATTCTAACGGAGTTTAATATGTAGTCTAATTGATTGCTTGATTGCTGGACTGTTTGTGTATCTTCATGAATTTTTATTATGGTTGATTTGAATGCATGAATGATTGATCACCATTCATTTTATGTGCTTATATGGAATAGAAAAATAACATTCAAGTATGGTTATAATCATGATAGCATGCGTATATAGGGCTGATTTGCTTAACTTTATATTTCGTGAACCAGATAGACATATACTGTTTCACCGTATGAGTTATATAAGGGCTTGTGCTTAAATTCAATATGGCTGCAATTTCACATAGACATATAGTGAGGTTGGTTTTATTGACGATTACATGATGTCTATTTCATGTGGATATTATGTAAGTAGGTCATAATACATTGAAAAATGGTTATGTCTACGTTTGAAGCTCTTGGCTAAATTTTTGTGATACGTGAATAGTCTTGCATGAAGGTGGCAATTAGATGAACTATTAAATGAAGTTAGGATTCCATTATTTCCAGATTTGATTTATTACATTAATATTCTTATTTTAGTTATTATTTGAGTTTAGAATAATTCACAATCATAAGTGTTCGTTTAAGCATATAAAAATAGTGATTTAGTTGATGCATAATAGTTTAATTTAGAAACCTTTCTCCATGGATTCGATACTCAACTTACTATGTATTACTTGTTGACACATGTATGCTTGCATGAGTTAGAGTCCTTTTATTAGAAGTAAAAAGGAGGCAACAATATCTTTGGCCCGTAGTGCAAAGATGGACAGGTGTTGAGATGAACATGACCAACTGTTGATACAAAGAATATATTTGGCCCGTAAAGCAAAGATGAATATTTGGTTCAAGATGTATATTGATTGATGTTACAGGAATAAAATATTGATGATTGACTTTTAAATCATAGAAGACAGTAAATTTTATTCTCTACTAAACTCTTCTAATGAATTATTATTTTCACTGCGAATATTGATCTAAAACTTGTTGTCCATTATATTTTATCTGATTTGTTGAAGGTTAACGATAATTTGTTGTTCATTATCTTAGTCATAATATTCTTTACTAGGCTAGTTGAGCTCATCCTTTTTCTTTTTGTTCCATTTTTCTTCTCAGGAAGCGAGAATATAGTGGGAAGTAGCCGGGGTGTGGAGTGATGTTCCATGACAGTTATTATAATAGTCCTCACTATTTGGTAAAATAGTGTATCAATAATTGTAATGAGGACTTATTTGAGTGTGGATATTGTCCAGAAGACAATATTTGTATTTAAACTCACAGTTTATGTGTTGTCGTATTTTGCACGATAACTATATTAATGAAGTTGTAGTTGTTTCTGTACCATGTATTTGGCGACCCAAGATGAGTGATGTATACCTATTTTGGGGGCGTCACAACCACAATTTAGATTATATGAATCACATGATAAAAATTTAGAGATACTTGTAATCAATGAACGAATCGAAGAAATTCGAGAATTTGCTTGAATATGAATATGTTAGGGATACTTGCTCAATAAAAGAGTAAAATTCAGATACTTGCAGTAGGTGCGAATATCGATAATTATCATAGATGTGGAATAATTTTTAATAATTAATCCACTAGCATGCTTGAAACATAATAACTCGAGTTTGAGTTAGGAAACTTGTCTTGTTCGCTAATTACTGCTACACAATTAAATATAATCTCTTATGGAAAGACCTATCATTAATAAGATCTATCCTTCAATCAATATAATACACCATGATTCAAAATACTACTACTCTTATAATAAATTATCTAACATTTAGTCATATAATCAAACATTAAATAATATCTTAACTCATTAGTAATATTATCACCCTTTGATAATATTTCTATCGCTTAATAATCATCTTAAAATCTCATCTAATATTATTAATCATTTAATGATATTTTACTCACTTCTTAATATTTTTAATCACTTAATGATATTTTAATCACTTACTAATATTATTAATTGTTTATTAATATTTTAATCACTTACAAATATTATTAATCTCTTAATAATATTTTAATCACTTACTAATATTATTAATCATTTAATATTATTCTAATTCATATCCTAATATTATTAATCATTTAATAATACCTTAATCACTTATTAATATTATTAATCATTTAATAATATTTTAATCAATTCTTAATATTATTATTATTAATATTTAATCACACTCTAATATAATTAATCATTTAATAATATTTTAATCATTATCTAATATTATTAAGCATTTAAGAATATTTTAATCTTTATCTAATATTATTAATCATTTAATAATATTTTAATCTAATATTATTAATCATTTAATAATATTTTAATCAATTATTATCATTTCATAATATTTTAATCATTTATTAAACTCATGAACAATTAAATTTATTTAACTAACATAACATGACATATACATAACATAACATGACATACACCAAAATACCCTCATAAAGTCTTAATACATCATATAATGATTATTAATCAATAAATTCACATTTTTAAGTTTTATAACTTAATATAACTTAATTTACTCATTTATTCTTAACTTAAACATAGGAATGAAAAATATCAAAACAATTTTTTTTATCTTTTTGGAAATATCATTATATGATATTTTAGTGATAAAATAATTTTCCTACAATTTTCCAATCTCGTTTGCTATTTTTAAATAGCCTAAAATAATTTAAAATTGCAACATTTATCATAAATTATCCTTTTGTCCAAAAATTCTGAAATTTACAGGGTCGTATTCTATTATTATAATCTGACGCCTGTAAAAATTTCATATTTTTTCGGAGTTACACACACAGAGTTATTACCGTTCACTTTTAAAAACTTCTCATTGAATCCTTCTATGTAGGGCAAAGAGATGACATGCTTTTTTCTATTCCAAAAAGCAAGACCAATTCAAATGACTGAAAGGTTTCTTAAGCTTTGCCAAGAAGAAATCAATGATCTCTTAAAAAAGGGATTAATAAGGAAAAGTTACTCACCATGGTCATGTTCTGCTTTCTACGTAGAAAATGCTGCAGAAATAGAAAGGGAAGTTCCAAGGCTGGTGATTAACTATAAACCTCTAAATAAAGTTTTGAGATGGATTAGATATCTAATTCCAAACAAGAGGGATCTGCTAAATTGGTTGCTTAAAGCAAATATCTTCTCCAAATTCGATATGAAGAGTGGATACTGGCAAATCCAGATTAAAGAAGAAGATAAGTATAAAACAGTGTTTATAGTGCCATTTGGGCATTACGAATGGAATGTTCTGGGTTTTGGTCTTAAAAATGCGCCATCTGAGTTTCAGAACATCATGAACGAAATCTTTAATCCATTTATGGATTTTATGATTGTTTATATTGATGATGTCTTAGTCTTCTCAAAAGACATTGATCAACATTGGAAACATTTAAACGTTTTCAAAAAACTTGTTAAAAGAGAAGGTCTTGTGGTTTCAGCTAGCAAAATGCTGTTATTCCAAACAAAGATAAGGTTTCTGGGATTTGAAATTTCTCAAGGGAAATATTTCCCAGTCGACAGAGCCATTGCATTCGCCAATAAATTTCCAGACAAAATGTTGGATCAAAAATAGCTCCAAAGATTTATGGGAAGTGTTAATTATGTTAGAGATTTTTATAAAGATCTGGCGATTGATGCTGCTCCTCTTTACAAAAGGTTAAATAAGAAGCCTACACCTTGGACAGAAAAATGTACTCAAGCCATTAAAAGGATCAAGACTCATGTGAAATCCTTACCGTGTCTACACTTCTCTAATCCTGATGCTCCAAAGATTGTCGAAACTGATGCTTCAGACAAAGGATATGGGGGCATTCTAAAACAAATTATAAACTCAAACGAAGTTTTAGTTTGTTTTATTTCTGGAAAATGGAATGATGCACAGAAAAACTATTCTACTATAAAAAAGGAAATTTGTTCCATAGTTCTGTGTATTGATAAATTCCAAGGAGATCTCTTAAACCAGAGATTCCTTCTTAGAGTTGATTGTAAATCAGCCAAAGAAGTCTTAGAGAAGGATGTTAAAAACGTTGCTTCTAAACAGATTTTTGCTCGGTTGCAAGCCTTGCTATCAGCCTTTGATTTTGACATCGAGTTTATTAAAGGAGACTCTAACTCTTTGCCAGACTTCTTAACCAGAGAGTTTTTGCAGGATACTCCTAATATTTGTGTGTTAAATCTTGACAGGTCTCCTAGACGCTCAGCCAAACCAGCAATGGAGAGACCCTCTAATGACTTCCTCAAAGGACAATTTTCAGGATCTCAAAAGCAGGGCAACAAAGGCAAGACTCCTGAGCTTAAAGTTCAGAATGATTCTAACTACCTTGACACCATGATCAGAGAAGTAGTTGATATTGAAGATGTGGATGCAGTTAGATCTCCAGAGCAAGTAGCTGATCTCTATCTATCTTACTCTCATGATCTACCAGTTTTTCTCGAAAGTAAAACTAGAGTTTTTGAAAAATTACGGTTGAAACGAGGCTCGATTAAAGTCTCTCATAAACCTAGAGATCGTTATAATCTGGCGTTCTCAACGGTTAAGATCTTAAAGGTCTTACGTCCTTGTGACTGGATGGGTGATCTAAGGACTCATAAATATTTTGAAACAAAATCTATGGTTCCTAAATACTTTAATTATTTTGATTACACCCTGGCACAGGAAAAGTTTTTATATTATCAAAATGAGCATTATACCCATAATTGGTTTCTTCACCCTAAGTTTCCCAAAACCATCAATGTTCTGGATTTTCCTAAATGGTTTCAGTCTTGGTTCTATTACTGGGGACCAGTCCCACAGTTTTTCCCCCTAAGGTTGAAGATATGTTTGATAAATATTTTCAAACCTCAAATGGCCTTTATGAGAATCAAGCCTTATTATCTTTCTGTTGTGCCAATGAAATTCCTTAGATCTTTAAATGGTCATATACTATTACTCAGCATGCAGGTACAGGGGTTAATTTGCTTTGTAGACAACTAGCCATTAAATGGTGGTCCAAATTTGATGAGGATAAAATTAAAAATATTCCTCCTCATGTTGTCAATGGTGATATGGGTAAATATGATGCCTCTCAGCAGAAGTTAAAATCCATCCTCAAAGGAATTCCAAAAAATGAAATCCTTGAATTTCTTAGGAATCATGATGACACGGTCACTATGCTAGACAATGATGATGAGAATTATGACCCGTTTGGTGGCCCGTGCTCTCAGCCTAAATAACGGAGGCGTGCTAATGCTTAAAGCATTTTGTTGGGTTTGTCGTTTGCCTTAATAATTCAGGCTTTTGGTGATAAGATTCTCATCTTATCTTTTGTGGTCCTTCGATCATCCTTTTTAGGCCTCTTTGTCTTCTCAACTCCATCTTATCTAGACACGCGTCGGTGATGTTATGGAATGATTTTCTTGCTTTTGCTTTTGCTGTTGTAAAAGTAGATTCCTTTGAAAAGTTGTTTGTTTTTTGTAATCATTTTCTTTCTCCTCGTTCCTATAAGAAGATAGGTCTGCCCTTCTGTGAAGGCATCCGAAAAATTTGTACTCAGTTTATTTCTTAAGTTTTCTGGTGTGAATTATCAAGTTCGAAGTTCTCAAGCTTCCAACTCTATGTAAGTTTGTATGTTATTCAATAAAATTCCGCTTTTGTTAATCTTTATATTCATATCATAATCTCTATATGATCATGGACAAGTTGAGTTTATAGTCGTGTTGACGTAAACCCTGTAGTAGACTTCCCAGTTCATCAAAGCTTGCCTGCTTATCTTGTTAAGTTTTAGGTACCGTTTATACGTCTAATGGCAAACCTATTCAGGAATCTTTCTAAGTCAAGAAGCTCTTCATCTTCTTCTTCCTCTTTGGATTCATCTACTAAACAAGTTATGTCCATTAGGAACATTGAGACCCATTTATAGAATTGGTCTATCCCAAAAACTCCTATTTCCAAAGTGTACAATAAAGGCATTTTTTTGTTTAAGTCTGATTATATTATTAAGTACATTGAGCAGGTCTCTTCCGATAACTTCAAGGTCATATGAGTGATGAGATGTTACCCAAAAGATTGCTAGAAGAAGCGGTTGAAAGAGGCTATAAATATTTGCATATTGGGTTAGTCGAGTCTGTCAAGCTAGATTAACGAATTGGCCTTCCCACTTCTTTATTGTTGTGTTTAAGGGATAAGAGACATTTAAAGTTTAACGATTCTTTGTTAGGATGTATTACCTCATCTCTCTCGGAAGGAATAGGGTTTACTTCAACAGTTTTCCAAACTTTTAGGTCTCTCTTCTTGATCCCACGATTCTCGAAACCTTAACATTGACTTCTGAGCGTCGAGGTTTTGATATGGATCCTCTATCCTCTAACATGGCACTTATATATAGAATATATATTAAGGTCATGAATACGATTACTCAGGATATTAATTTTAAGAGTAATTTTATTAAAGATTGTAGAGGGAAACTACGTTGTTTCAAATCAACCCTTTGAAAGCTAAATCAATTTCTTTAAAGGGTTGACACTATAAGATGCAAGATAAAAAGGTACAAGGAGCAAATCATCAATCGGAAGAGGTTAAGGTAAAATCCAGATGGATCTCAGAATATCGATTCTAAATAATAGCTCTATTCGTCTTTAATCTCGATTTAACCCTGAGAAAAAGCACGCCATCCTGCTCCTCAAAGGAATATGAAACTCAAGAAGATCTACGCCTTCCATTCAAGGAGTTATTAATCAACAGCATGATCCCATCTACGTCCAACATATATGGTTGAAACTCCCTCCTCAACTATTCCAAGGGCTCAAAGTCCTACTAAGATCCGCCTTACTCTCAGAGTATTTACTATCAATCAAAGTTTGGGTCCTGATCAATGAGAGTCCATTTGATGTGATCGTCGCCAAGCACATTTACATCGTGAAAATGTTGACTTTGCCTTTAAATGGACTCTCCATTAATGTTCTATAAGAGAGTCCATTTAAGGCACACAATGCTGTGCTTCTCCTTCATTGCATTGTGTTGATAAATATTTAACTCATCACATGATATCTCTTCTTTAATAGAATGAGAATCACTGAAAGTTAGAACAACTACTTCTAGGACTCTCAACCGGATGAAGAGAATTCTTCCTCATCGTAGTCAATAAAAACGCTAAAAGTTGTTTTTTCACCCTCATCTCAACCAGCTGGTTAATTTTCTTCTTAGTAATACACTCGTGGCTTTTTGTGACCTATCTTGCCACATTTATAAAGATGTTGGAGGTTTTGAATCGATCACCTTTCTTTTTAGATGACTTTCTCCTTTAGGTTGATCTTCTTCGGGTCGATGTTTAGACCTTTTACGATGATAATTCCTTTTAGATTTTCGCTATCTTTAAAAGCGTAAGATTCTTTTCCAGCTTCTTCTTTACGCTTTATCCTTCTGGATTTCAAAGAAGGCCATATCGTCACAAAAATCTCCTAGGCTCGCTTTCCTCTAGATCTTTCCTCCTAAATTTGCTTATGGATCTTCAAAATATTGCATGATCCGCCTTCAAGAATGACTTTTGAAGCTAATTCTCCATAGGTATATTCATCCAAGGGAATTACTCCATCATTTTTATTTTTAACCTTATTTTAACTCTTTCGAGAGAACAAAACAGTAAACCTTCAATGAACTTTTCTTTCCAAAGAATCGCTATTGCAACTGCTCATAAACACCTTTAGAGAAAAACGGTCACAATAGTATTTGAATTCGTAGAGCGATTTGCACTTTAAGTCGCTTAATCGCTCATACGCTCGATATTACCAAATTGATTGTTTCCCACAAAATGGCGCATGATGGTATACAACAAAGTGTTAATCAGATCCTCTACAAAAACGCCTGCTCATAGCATCAACGCCTCTTTGAACTTGAAAATTAAAGATGCTCTCCTTTGTTTCATTGTTAGATGTTATCCCACCAAAGTCCAAGTCGACCATAATAAACCGTATGCTAAAGCTTCGAGCAATCCTTTTTCAGAGTTCATTTTAATCCTAGTCGCTTGGGCAAACATCGCCATTTGTTTTAGAAGAACTACTATTTGATAATCTCCAGAAACTATCAAGATTCCATTCACAAATATATTCTCCACTAAACCGACTCCATCATTAAATGCTCTATTTTCAAACCGAGCATCAATAGAGATGGACGGCGATAATAGGTAATGGTTTTTAACCTTTCCCCATTTTAACCTATTTATTCGAGGATCTTCCTGCTCCTCTTGATTTTATTTAAGATCTCATCAAGATCTAATCCATCGTTATTAAGAACCGAAATAAGGACCTCGGAGAAGTAGATCCCAGAGATGTCCGATTTAAAGACAACTTTTCTAATCTATTCTTCGCTTCTTCTAACATTTCGTAGAAGCAGCCCCTAGTTTAAACTCTTTAGACATCTCTCTAAAGTGGAGGCTTAAATAGGATCGATCCCTGCTTCCCCGCCTAACAAGTTTTCCTTCCTTCGAGGAAGTAGTAAGGATTTCGCTGTAGATGGACTAACAAATAAAGGTTTTACTTTGAAGTAACAACCTTTTCCGCCTGCATCGTTGTGTTCCAAGGGATTGTAGAAACAAATTAGTATAATTATTTTGTTCTATAACTTGATTGATCCCCTCAACTTCTTCTTCGCATTTTCTTTCACCTTTCTTTATCTAGCACCTTCGTAAGGAACAACTCTAGTCTTTCCAGCTCCTACAAAAATCAATGGAGGAGGATGAATTGATGACACAACTTCGCTTTTGTTTTTGTCATCGCCAACCTAGTAGGGTTTGTAAGAACTTTCTACAATGTTTATGGTGATAGAATTTTCCTTTATCCTTCGCCACCTTATCCCCCCAACAGGAAAGTATAACCTTTAAGACTACTCCAATGTTTAAGAAAATAAAGAAATCAACATTTTTCCCCGATTCTTTAAGAAATCAGATTAAATGTCAAGTAACGAGATCTTCAATCTCAAGAGAATAAGTAACAAAGAACCATTCATGTTTATCTTTGTTTTGTCGTAATTAAACATCGCTTTTAGCAAGGATTGATCCCGACCCAAACTTTGATTGATAAGAGTATAAATACTCCTGAGTAACCAAAATCGATGTCGTAGGATTTTGATTCCTTGGAACTTATAGTTCGTAGGAGTTTCAACCATATATGTTGGACGATCGATGGGATAATCCGCCGATTAATAACTCCTTAAATGGAAGACGAGATCTTCTTCAAGTTTCACCTATATTCTTTCGAGGAATGTATGACGGTTATTTCTCCTGGGTTCGCCTAAGTTAAGACTTAATAGAGCTATTATTTTCTAATCGATATTTACGTATCCATCCGGATTTTCTCGTAACCTCTTCCAGCTTGATGATTTTCTCCTTGTACCTTTTTAGGTATCAGATCTAGAAAAGTGTCTAATTTTCTCGAATTGTTATATCATCCCACCTTTAAAGTCTTAGAATTGAAATATTAGCCTTCAAAGGGTTGATTTGAAACATCGTAGTTTCTACAATCTTTTAATAAAATTACTCTTAAGATTAATATCCGAGTAATCAGATTCATGACCTTAATATATATTCTATATATAAGTGCCATGTTAGAGGATAGAGGATCCATATCAAAACCTCGACGCTTCAGAAAGTCAATGTTAAGGTTTTAAGAATCGGGATCAAGAAGAGAGACCTAAAAGTTTGGAAAATCGTTGAAGTAAATCGGTCCTTCCGAGAGAGATGAGGTAATACATCCTAACAAAGAATCGTTAAACTTTAAATGTCTCTTATCCCTTAAACACAACAATAAAGAAGTGGGAAGGCTAATTTCGTTAATCTGCTTCGAATTAACTCGACTAACCTAATATACAAATATTTATAGCCTCTTTCAACCGCTTCTTCTAGCAAATTTGGGTAACATCTCAACAAATATACGACCTCGAAGTTATCGAAAGAGACTGTTCAACAGACTTAATTATGATATGAATATAAAACATGTCCAAGATAATATAGAGATTATGATATGAATATAAAGATTAACAAAAGCGGAATATTATTGAATAACATACAAACTTATATAGAGTTGGAAGCTTGAGAACTTTGAACTTGATAATTCACACCAGAAAACTTAAGAAATAAACTAAGTACAAATTTTTCGGATGCCTTCACAGAAGGGCAGACCTATCTTCTTATAGGAACGAGGAGAAACAAAATGATTACAAAAAATAAACAACTTTTAAAAGGAATCTACTTTTACAACAGCAAAAGCAAAAGCAAAAAAAGCATTCCATAAACATCACCGACGCGGTCCTAGATAAGATGGAGTCGAGAAGACAGCAGGCCTAAAAAGATGATTAGAAGGGACCACAAAAGATAAGATGAGAATCTTATCACCAAAAGCCTGAATTATTAAGTCAAACGACAAACCCAACAAAATGCTTTAAGCATTAGCACGCCTCCATTATTTAGGCTGACAGCACGGGCCACCAAACGGGTCATAATTCTCATCATCACTGTCTAGCATAGTGACCGTGTCATCATGATTCCTGAGAAAATCAAGGATTTCATTTTTTGGAATTCCTTTGAGGATGGATTTTAACTTCTGCTGAGAGGCATCATATTTGCCCATATCACCATTGACAACATGAGGATGAATATTTTTAATTTTACCCTCATCAAATTTGGACCACCATTTAATGGCTAGTTGTCTGCAAAGCCGATGAACCCCTGTACCTGCATGCTAAGTAATAGTATATGACCATTTAAAGATCCAATGACTTTCATTGTCACAACAGAAAGATAATAAGGCTTGATTCTCATAAAGGCCATTTGAGGTTTGAAAATATTTATCAAACATATCTTCAACCTCAGGGGGAAAAAACTTTGGGACTGGTCCCCAGTAATAGAACCAAGACTGAAACCATGCAGGAAAATCCAGAACATTGATGGTTTTGTTAAACTTAGGGTGAAGAAACCAGCTATGGGTATAGTGCTCATTTTGATAATATAAAAACTTTTCCCATGCCAGGGTGTAATCAAAATAATAAAAGTATTTAGGAACCATAGATTTTGTTTCAAAATATTTATGATTCCTTAGGTCACCCATCCAATCACAAGGACGTAAGACCTTTAAGATCTTAACCGTTGAGAACGCTAGATTATAACGATCTCTAGGATTATGAGAGACTTTAATTGAGCCTGTTTCAACCAAATTTTTTTCAAAAAACTCTCTAGTTTTACGGAGAAAAACTGGTAGATCATGAAAGTAAGATAGATAGAGATCAGCTACTTGCTCTGGAGATCTAACTGCATCCACATCTTCAATATCAACTACTTTTCTGATCATGGTGTCAAGGTAGTTAGAATAAATCTGAACTTCAAGCTCAGGAGTCTTGCCTTTGTTGCCCTACTTTTGAGATCCTGAAGATTGTCCTTTGAAGAAGTCATTAGAGGGTCTCTGTAAGACCCCGAAATTTTTTTAAATAAAAAGGAATTTCCTTTATTTATTATTTTGAAATAGTAAGGGTTGATTTGATTAATGTGGATAGTTAAGGGTTAAATACGCAAATATTTCAAAATAAGCAAGTGGTTATAAAAATATTCATTTTTGTCTGGGAATATTCGTTTTGGTCGTGGAATATTGATCGCTTCAGAATATTCGCACGACGCTGCAGCGACCATGTGTGGGCCCCATAACGGAAAGCGATTGGATGAGGAAAACGACAAAGTTTGGGTGGTTATAAATAACTGGCGTAGTTGTTCAAGTTAAGATCGTTGGAATACCCGGTGGTTAAAACACACTAATACGCGTTGTTGAAAGAAAGTACACCAGTATTGCATCAATTATTGATTCTTACGTAAGAAGGCACTACTCAATAATTGTTACAGAATTATTGCTCAATAGTTTATTTTATTGATTCAATAATTGTCACTGCGTTGGTATTTTTATATTATTGTTGTTTCAATAATTGTCATCGCACAAAGATTTCCCATTATCGGATCAATAATTCATATTATTTGAATAATATTATTAGATAACATTATTGGCAATGTCTAGAAAGTTCTGTCTAAGGAGAGGTTTGGTCACCTAATTGCGCCGCCAAGAGAGAGAGATCCTTATTGAAAGCCCCTCTTTCCGGGAACACTGGTCATTATAAATGTGATTTCGTAATATTATTTGTGAATAATTAATTATTGATTCATATGATAAGGAAATATTTATTTTATATGAATATAAATGATGGATTTATTTATGTGGTTATTAATGAAGGAATTAATGCTTTAGATGTTTTATTTGTATTTTGTTTGATTGGAGGTATTAAAAGATCAAATTGGTGTTATTCTGACTTTATTGTGTGAGTTATAATATTTAATCCGACCGTTGGATCGTTGTAAATTTTGGATATGTTATACATATATAAGTTGAGTATATGTCCACAAATTTTGAACCGTTAAAAATGAGCGATAATTTATTATGAATTTTGAGAGGTGACTGATTCGTAAATTAGGTTATAAATGATTTTGGTGGAAAATTCTAGAATTGGTGGGCCCCACTTGTGGTTGGTGAAAAATGTGCTGAATTTTATTTCAAATGTGGTGGGTGGCAATAGTAGCGAGTAAAGCCATCAAAGTTGCGAAGTTAAGCTCGCCTTGGCATGCTAACATTTTCCTATAAATAGAGGGCTAAGTTAGAATTGAAAATCACACCGTAAACAAAGTTTTCTTTCTCTCTATATTATTGAGCGTATTTTGTGAGTATTTAGATACTTTGAGAGTTCATTGCTCAAGATAAGTTTCATTCAAAGATCACTTCCGACCTTTCCTTCCAAGCAATCGATTCTTTGAGGTAAGGGATATTATTTTTTCAGAATGATATTATTTCTTCAATATCATTACGTTGAAATGTTGATCTCAAGTTTTTATCAAATTTGGAACTTTTTCATGTCTGGGTTACTATTCATGAGTTACTATTCACTATTCACGAGTTATTCATGAGTTACTATTCACGAGTTACTATTCACGAAAGTACTATTCATGAAAGCATGAGGATGTTTTTTGTGGAATTTCTATCTTTTGGTGTCTTGAGTTACTATTCACGATATCTAAGACTATTCACGCGATATCTGCACTATTCACGATACGACACTATTCATCGAAAAATAAAATTTCTTCTTTTCGTCCAAAATATCTATTCTGGATATTAGCTCTGATTGTATCCATGTTTTGATCATTCTTGAATTTTACACCACTATGATTATTTTTGAGGTATTGTTGGACATGGATAAAACAAAGTACGAATCCTTAATCCTTAATCCTTGTCATTTTGTTTCAATTGGATTCGTTCTTTAAAAATATTTTTCATCATCCTCGCCTTAAATGATGATATTATTGAATATCTTTGGCCTCTGTAGTGCAAAGATGAATGATTTCAAGAATATCTTTGGCCTCAGAGTGCAAAAAGATGAACAGTGTTTAAATGAACATGACCGATCGATGAATATCTTTAGCCTTTAGTGCAAAGATGAACAGTGTTGAGATGAACATGACCGATTGATGAATATCTTTGGCCAGTAGTGTAAAAGATGAATATTTGATTTGAGATGAATAATTGATTGATGTTACTGTGGATAAAATATTGATGATGGATTTGTTAAATTCATAGATTATAGTAGATTTCATTCTCTACGTAACTCTTCTATGAATTATTATTTCACTGCGAATATTGATCCGAAACTTGTTGTATATTGTATTCTATCGATTTTTCCTGTTGGAGACTAACGATAATTTGTTGTATATTATCTTAGTCATAGTATTCTTTATCGGGCTAGTTGAGCTCACCCTTTTCCTTGTTGTTCCATTTTTCTTCTCGTGAGGCGAGAATGTAGTAGTACTAGCTGGGGTATGGAATGAAGGTTCTAGAGAGTTGTTTAGTAGTCCTCACCATTTTTGTAAAATAATGTATCAATAATTATGATGGGGATTTATTTGCGTGTGGATATTGTCTAGAAGACAATATTATATTTAAACTCATAAAGATATATTGTCGTATTTCACACGACATTTGTATTATTGAAGTTGTAGTTTGCTTCTTGTACCATGTTTTTGGCGACTCAGAATGGGTGTTGTGTATACCTATTTTGGGGGTGTCACAGCTTGGTATCGTAGCTTAGGATATGATCTCCTGGCGGAGATCTGGGAATAGAACTAGAGGGAGAGACGAGTAAATCCTTCGCTAGTGTGTTCTACCTAAGCTTATTTGTTGGTTGGTCATAATATAGGGGTATTATGTGATTTGTTAATTTATTTAATTAACCCTTGTTTTATGATAGTTTTTAAGAATGGTCACGAGAACGTTAACAATGGAGTGAATGAGATCGTGGAGACACCTCTAATCACCAACCAGGATAATGTGATGTCAAAGAAGAAGGAATTAGAGATATCCATGTGGTGAGTGAAGAATTGATAGTTGCATTTTTAGATAATCGCAGATGTAACAAATTTGAGAGTGAGGAAGAAGAGGAAGAAGAGGTACACCAAGAGAGTTTATTAGAGGTATTTTATGATCAAAATATAGAATTGCAAAATCGTATTCATGAGTTAGAAGAAGCGAAAGTCAAGAATTCATGGCAAATCGTGGAGCAAAAGGATGCAATGATTCAAGCTTGTGTTACCCGACACGTGATGCTTGAATGAAGCACTCTTTCGCGAGTATAAGATGATAAAGTTGGAATCGAAATGAAAGAAGAAATAAACGAACAGTGAGAATGAGTGATGCATGGGTAATAGCCGCACGCTCGACGCGTTGATATTATGGAAAGAGATGTCCAATCTAAAAGAGAAGATTTATGAACGACGGAAGACATCGGCAGCAAAGATCAAAGACCAAAGAACAAATTCTAGGGGAAGAGAACGATCGCCGATTAGATGCTCTGAGATCACGGAGAGGAGGGACATATAAGGTCAAACTGTTCAAAGCCTTCAATGGTATGTTTTAGTTGTGGAAAAGATGGTCACATAGCTCGATTTTGTCTATAAATAAATCAAGTCCATTGGGACGTTAGCACCAGCGGATGACATGTAAAAGTCAAAGTCAACGACATTTGGAAGAGCGTTTGTCGTGACCCATTAAAAATCGAGGAACCCGAACGAAGTTAGCACGGGTTAGTTAATTATAAATTCTTGCGAAGTTTATACCTTACTAGATATCGGTTCTACCCATTCTTTTATCTCTCTTACTTGCGCTCAACGTTTGAACTTGACTACGGAGAAATTGAACTTTGACCTATCTGTGGAGACTCCATTAGGAGAAACTTTCATTACATCCGTTATTTAAAAATCTTGCTTGATTCAGGTTGGCACTATCACATTACCTGTTAACCTTATTTCTATAGAGATATTTGCTTTTGATGTGATTTTAAGGTTAACTACTCATCATGCCAAAATTGATTATTTTCGTAAGGTTGTTAGTTTTCATATTCCTAAGCAACCTGTTATTCGAATTCAAGCAATCAAACCATTGTAATCAAACATTTTCATATCAAGCCATGAAGTCATTCGTTTATTACGGATGTCAAGTTTTCTTAGTCCATGTTATGGATTTGAATAAAGACACGCCGATTTGAATAATATTCTCGTTGTTATTGATTTTTCCGACGTATTTCAAGAATTTCTTGGCTTACTCCCAAAGCCCCGATATTAAATTTTGAATCGACTTTGAACCCCAGACAAAACTCATTTCTAAAATCTCATATCGAATGGCTCCTATTGAACTTCGTGAGTTAAAATTCAACTATAGAATTTGGTACCGAGCCTTTATCTTGTGACTTCCTTTGTGGAATTCACCTAAGCCGCACTCTCTGTAGGGACGTCATATTCGATGCGATAGTAAACTAATAGGTGTCATTGTGACGCTTTATCCAAGATTGGGATATGAGTCACGATTGAGAGCAACCTAAGTCAAGAATCGAAATCGTAGCTTTTAGGCTTAGTTGGTTATTATCGGAGATTCGTTGAAGGATATTCTCGAATCGCTATTCCATTAACGGTGACTCGTAGAGATACAAAATTCGAATGGAGCAAGGAATGTGGGAAGAGCTTCAAGAACTCAAGAGGAGACTCATTTCAAAGACATGTTACGACCATGCCATCTGGAAAAGCGAACGTGGTAGCCGACGCGTTGAGTAGAAGATCATATGCGAGAACGAAGTGCGATGATGTCAAGTATACGATAGAGCCAACTTTAATAGAAAAAGTTAAGGTTGCTAAAGCCACCAATCCGAGAAATGATGCATATGAAGAAGAAAGTACAAGAAGGAGCTATTCCTAAGCGAGAATTGATGAAGAAGGAATACTTGAGTCCACTCTAGACTTTGTGTTCCTAACGACTCGATTTGAAGTACAAGATTATGATGGAGGCACACAATACACCATTTTCAATCCATCTCGGAAGTACTAAATGTATCGTGATCTTGACATACATTTTGGTGGAACAATATGAAGAGAGAGATTGCAAAGTTTATCTCAATGTGTTTAACTTGTCAACGTGTAAAGGCGAGCATCTAGTACCTAAGGGTCCATTGCAACCACTTGAGATTCCGGAATGGAAGTGGGAACACATTACCATGGATTTCGATTACGGGTCTTCCTACGGTTTCTCAAGGCATCAATGCTATTTGGGTTATTGTTGATAGATTAACCAAGTCTCGCTCATTTCTTGCCGACACGGAGACTTATTCACTTGAACGTCCTCTTGCTAGTATGTACGTAAATGAGATTGTGAGGTTGCATGGCATGCCTGTATCCATAGTTTTGGATCGTGACCCAAGATTCACTTCAAGATTTTGGGTTAGCTTGCAAAAAGCTATGGCACGGATTTGCGATTTAGTTCGCATACCATCCCCAAACCGGACGGACAATCGAGAGAGGACTATTCAAACTCTTGAAGATATATTAAGACTCGTGTCCTAGACTTCAAGGAAGTTGGGATAAGTATTTACCATTGGTGGAATTCTCCTACAACAACGATTATCGTGCAAGTATAGGTGTGGCTCCATTCAAGCATTATATGGACGAAAATGTCATTCTTCAATATGTTGGGATGAGGTGGGTGAAGCAACATTGTTGGGACCCGAGTTAGTACGTATGACTCACCGAAAAGATCCAAATGATTCGACAACGATATACAAACCAAGCACAAGATCGACAAAAGAGTTATGCGGATCTTCATCGAAAGGACGTGGAATTTAGTGCGAGGGATCATGTATTATTACGAGTTGCTCCATGGAAGGGAGTTACAAGATTTGGGAAGAGAGGAAAGCTCAAATCCACGATTTATTGGTCCATTTCAAATTCTTGACCGAGTAGGAAATGTAGCCTATAGACTTGCGTTACCTCCAAGTATGTCTCGTGTTCATAATGTGTTTCACATATCGGTACTTCGTAAATATGTGAAAGACCCGAACCACGTTATAGAGTTAGAACCGGACGAGATAGCCGAAGACTTAACGTATGAGGAGGTACCTGTCAAGATTTTGGATAGGAAGGAGCATGTCCTACGCGCAAAGGTCATACCACAAGTTAAAGTTTTGTGGAGGAATCATGCTATAGAGGAAATGACCTGGGAATTGGAAACGAAAATGAAAGCGAGGTATCCTCACCTTTTCGAAACACCAGGTACGTACGTCAATTTCGAGGACGAAATTTCATAAGGAGGGGAGGTTGTAAGACCCCGAAATTTTTTAAATAAAAAGGAATTTCCTTTATTTATTATTTTGAAATAGTAAGGGTTGATTTGATTAATGTGGATAGTTAAGGGTTAAATACGCAAATATTTCAAAATAAGCAAGTGGTTATAAAATATTCATTTTTCTGGGAATATTCGTTTGGTCGTGGAATATTCAGATCGCTTGTGGAGAATATTAAATGACGACGGCCTTGACCATGTATGTGTGGGCCCCATGTCTGAAAGCGATTGGATGAGGAAAACGACAAAGTTTGGGTGGTTATAAATAACGGCGTAGTTGTTACAGAATTAAGGCATGTTGGAATACCCGTTGGTTAAAACACACTAATACGCGTTGTTGAACAAAGAAGACACACAGTATTGCATCAATTATTGATTCTTACGTAAGAAGGCACTACTCAATAATTATTTAAAGTAATTATCGCTCAATAGTTTATTTTATTGATTCAATAATTGTTGCGTTGGTATTTTATATTATTCATTGTTTCAATAATTGTCACCGCATAAAGATTTCCCATTATCGGATCAATAATTCATATTATTTGAATAATATTATTAGATAACATTATTGGCAATGTCTAGAAAGTTACATCTAAGGAGAGGTTTGGTCACCTAATTGCGCGCCAAGATGAGAGAGATCCTTATCGAAAGCCCCTCTTTCTGAGGGGAACACTGGTCATTATAAATGTGATTTCGTAATATTATTTGTGAATAATTAATTATTGATTCATATGATAAGGAAATATTTATTTTATATGAATATAAATGATGGATTTATTTATGTGGTTATTAATGAAGGAATTAATCTTTGAGATGTTTTATTTGTATTTTGTCGGATTGGAGGTATTAAAAGATCAAATTGGTGTTATTATGACTTTATTGTGTGAGTTATAATATTTAATCCGACCGTTGGATCGTTGTAAATTTTGGATATGTTATACATATATAAGTTGAGTATATGTCCACAAATTTTGAACCGTTAAAAATGAGCGTATAATTTATTATGAATTTTTGAGAGGTGGTGATTTGTAAATTAGGTTATAAATGATTTTGGTGGAAAATTCTAGAATTGGTGGGCCCCACTTGTGGTTGGTGAAAAAATGTGCTGAATTTTATTTCAAATGTGGTGGGTGGCAATAGTAGCAGGTAAAGCCATCAAAGTTGCGGAGTTAAGTCTGCCTTTGAGCGTGCTAACATTTTCCTATAAATAGGCGCTAAGTTAGAATTGAAAATCACACCGTAAACAAAGTTTTCTCTCTCTCTCTCTATATTATTGAAGCGTATTTTGTGAGTATTTAGATACTTTGAGAGTTCTTTGTCAAGATACAAGTTTCATTCAAAGATCACTTCCGATCTTTCCTTCCAAGAAATCGATTCTTTGAGGTAAGGGATATTATTTTTTTTCGTAATGATATTATTTCTTCAATATCATTATCTTTGAAATGTTGATCCGAAGTTTTTATCAAATTTGGAACTTTTTCATGTCGGGGTTACTATTCATGAGTTACTATTCACGAGTTACTATTCATGAGTTACTATTCACGAGTTACTATTCACGAGTACTATTCATGAAGCGTGAGGATGTTTTTGTGGAATTTCTATCTTTTGGTGTAGGAGTTACAATTCACGATATCTAAGACTATTCACGATATCTGACACTATTCACGTATCGACACTATTCATCGAAAAATAAAATTTCTTCTTTTCGTCCAAAATATCTATTCGGATACTAGCTTTGATTGTATCCATGTTTTGATCATTCTTGAATTTTACACCACTATGATTATTTTTGAGGTATTGTTGGACATGGATAAAACAAAGTACGAATCCTTAATCCTTAATCCTTGTCATTTTGTTTCACTGGATTCGTTCTTTAAAAATATTTTTCATCATCCTCGGCCTTAAATGATGATATTATTGAATATCTTTGGTGCAGAGTGCAAAGATGAATGATTTTCAAGAATATCTTTGGCATCAGAGTGCAAAAGATGAGCAGTGTTTAAATGAACACGATATGGTGATGAATATCTTTAGCCTTTAGTGCAAAGATGAACAGTGTTGAGATGAACATGATCGATTGATGAATATCTTTGGCACGTAGTGCAAAAGATGAATATTTGATTTGAGATGAATAATTGATTGATGTTACTGTGGATAAAATATTGATGATGGACCTGTTAAATTCATAGATTATAGTAGATTTCATTCTCTACGTAACTCTTCTATGAATTATTATTTCACATGAATATTGATCCGAAACTTGTTGTCTATTGTATTCTATCGATTTTTCCCTCGTTGGAGACTAACGATAATTTGTTGTATATTATCTTAGTCATAGTATTCTTTATCGGGCTAGTTGAGCTCACCCTTTTCCTTGTTGTTCCATTTTTCTTCTCGGGAGGCGAGAATGTAGCGAGTACTAGTGGGGGTATGGAATGAAGGTTCTAGAGAGAGTTGTTTAGTAGTCCTCACCATTTTTGTAAAATAATGTATCAATAATTATGATGGGGATTTATTTTGCGTGTGGATATTGTCTGTAAGACAATATTATATTTAAACTCATTAAGATATATTGTCGTATTTCACACGACATTTGTATTATTGAAGTTGTAGTTTGCTTCTTGTACTATGTATTTGGCGACTCGGAATGGGTGTTGTGTATACCTATTTTGGGGGCGTCACAGTCTCTCCATTGCTAGTTTGGCTGAGCGTCTAGGAGACCTGTCAAGATTTAACACACAAATATTTGGAGTATCCTGCAAAAACTCTCTGGTTAAGAAGTCTGGCAAAGAGTTAGAGTCTCCTTTAATAAACTCAATGTCAAAATCAAAGGCTGATAGCAAGGCTTGCCACCGAGCAAAAATCTGTTTAGAAGCAACGTTTTTAACGTCTTTCTCTAAGACTTCTTTGGCTGATTTACAATCAACTCTAAGAAGGAATCTCTAGTTTAAGAGATCTCCTTGGAATTTATCAATACACAGAACTATGGAATAAATTTCCTTTTTTATAGTAGAATAGTTTTTCTGTGCATCATTCCATTTTCCAGAAACAAAACAAACTAAAACTTCGTTTGAGTTTATAATTTGTTTTAGAATGCCCCCATATCCTTTGTCTGAAGCATTAGATTCGACAATCTTTGGAGCTTCAGGATTAGAAAAGTGTAGACACGGTAAGGATTTCACATGAGCCTTAATCCTTTTAATGGCTTGAGTACATTCTTCTATCCAAGGTGTAGGCTTCTTATTTAACCTTTTATAAAGAGGAGCAGCATCAATCGCCAGATCTTTATAAAAATCTCTAACATAATTAACACTTCCCATAAATCTCTCAGAAATTTTTTTTTGATCTAAGATTTTGTCTCGAAATTTATTAAGCGAATCTGATGGCTCTGTCACCGGGAAATATTTTCCTTGAGAAATTTCAAATCGAAACCTTATCTTTGATTGGAATAATAGCATTTTGCTAGCTGAAACCACAAGACCTTCTCTTTTAACAGCTTTTTTGAAAACGTTTAAATGTTTCCAATGTTGATCAATGTCTTTTGAGTAGACTAAGACATCATCAATATAAACAATCATAAAATCCATAAATGGATTAAAGATTTCGTTCATGATGTTCTGAGACTCAGATGGCGCATTTTTAAGACCAAAACCCAGAACATTCCATTCGTAATGCCCAAATGGCACTGTAAACGCTGTTTTATACTTATCTTCTTCTTTAATCTGGATTTGCCAGTATCCACTCTTCATATCGAATTTAGAGAAGATATTTTCTTTAAGCAACCGATTTAGCAGATCCCTCTTGTTTGGAATTGGATATCTAATCCATCTCAAAACTTTGTTTAGAGGTTTATAGTTAATCACCAGCCTTGGAACCCCCCTTTCTATTTCTGCAGCATTTTCTACGTAGAAAGCAGAACATGACCATGGTGAGTATCTTTTCCTTATTAATCCCTTTTTTAAGAGATCATTGATTTCTTCTTGGCAAAGCTTAAGAAACCTTTCATTCATTTGAATTGGTCTTGCTTTTGTAGGAATAGACTTCTCATTGAATCCTTCTATGTAGGGCAAAGAGATGACATGCTTTTTTCTATTCCAAAAAGCAGTAGGATCTGTAGAACATATTTCTTTACATAAATCCTCTTGGCAATCTTTAACTTTGAGCTTAAACTTATCATCTTTAAGATGTTCTTCAATCTTCTTTATTTCTAACTCTTGTTTGAGAAAGAAAAGAAAATCTTCTTTATGTTTAAGCAAATGATTGACACCTTGATAGCGAGGTTCTGAAATAAAATCAAATCTGACCTCTAACCCCTCCTTATTAGTGCTTATTCCCTTATGGTCAATAGAAATGGGGAAAATCAAACTAATAAAAGGTGTACCCAAAATAGCTGTCTGGGCCATATTCTTGACTAAGAGGAATGGAGTTTCAAAACAAACCCCATTATTGCATACCATGGCGTCCGATAATTTGTAATCAATATGCAATTGGCTCCCATCAGCAGTACTCAGCATTTGAGCTGTTTTTGAATAATATTTGGAAGGAACTAGACCTTCAGCCAGACAATTTAAGTCTGGTCCCGAATCAATCAAGGCTTCAGTAGTGACTGAGAACTCATCTTCAATAAGGATAGTAATTTTTACATACCACTTTTGAGTGATAATTCTAGCAATCAAGTTAATTTTTAATCCTTTTGAACTAGATTCTCCTAGAATGATTCTCCTATCTTGAGTGGCAAAGTTAAGGACTTCATCCTCAAAATCATCACCCTCGTCATCATCATCAATAATAGGTGAATTTGATTCATCCATTTTGCCTTTGCCTTTATCATCTCTGCCTTTAAGCCAGCGGATTTCCTTTTTAATCTGCTTGATTTCTCTTTTTAAATCCGCAATATCAACTTCTCTAGCGTCACTAATGGCTTGCAGATTAATGATCATTCCTTGAAGCTCTTTAAGAGTTGGCTCCTTATGCTGGTCGTTCACCTTATCAAAGATCTTTTGTAATGAATATTGGCCCGGGTACCTTTCATTATCCTCATCAGAAGATTTTTTCTTGCTTTTAGCAAGCATAATATATTTCTCGATCATTTGTCTTTTTTGACCAGAGTCTTCCAATTGATCAATAATATCAAGGATAAAACTATCTTCTTTAGATAGAACATTAATGGAGAGTCCATTTAAGGCACAAAAGCAGGCTTCTCCTTCATTGCAGTGACAGTCATTTAACTCATCACATGATATCTCTTCTTTAATAGAATGAGAATCACTCGAGTTAGAACAACTACTTCTAGGACTCGAACCGGATGAAGAGAATTCTTCCTCATCAGAGTCAATAAAAACGGCTAAAAGTTGTTTTTTCAGCCTCTCATCCTTAACCAGTTGGTTAATTTTCTTCTTAGTAGGACACTCAGGGCTTTTGTGACCTATCTTGCCACATTTATATCTTCTTTGGTCTAATGTTTAGACCTTTTATGATAATAATTACTTTTAGATTTCTTGCTATCTTTAAAATCAGAAGATTCTTTTCCAGTTCTTCTTTTACGCTTATCCTTTGGGATTTCAGTAAGGCCATATTGCTCACAAAAATCTCCTAGGGCTCGCTTTCCTCTAGATCTTTCCTCTGAAATTTGCTTCTGGATCTTCAAAATATTGCAAAGATTCGCCCCTTCAGCAATGACTTCTGAAGCTAATTCTCCATAGGTATATTCATCCCAGGGAATTACTCCATCATTTTTATTTTTTAACCTTATTTTAACTCTTTGAGAGAACAAAACAGGTAAACCTTCAATGAACTTTTCTTTCTAGTAATCGCTATTGCAATCTGTTCTGTTAAACACCTTAGAGAAAAACGTGTCATGATAGTACTTGAATTCAGAGAGCGATTTGCACTTTAAGTTGCTTAATTGCTCATACGTTCTTGATATTACCAGCTGATTGTTTCCCACAAAATGGTGCATGATGGTATACATCAAAGTGTTAACTGCATCCTCTACAAAAACGGGCTCGTTCATAGCATCAACGCCCTTTTGAACTTGAAAATTAAAGATGCTCTCCTTTGTTTCGCTTGTTAGGAGGTTATCCAACTAAAGTCCAAGTTGACCTACAAAACCAGATGCTAAAGCTTGAGCAATCCTTTTTTCAGAGTTTATTTTGATCCTAGCTGCTTGGGCAAACATCGTCATTTTTTTAGAAGAACTACTATTTGATAGTCGGTAAGACCATCAAGATTCCATTCACAAATATATTTTCCACTAAACTGGAGTCCATCATTAAATGCTCTGTTTTTAAACTGAGCATCAATAGGAGATGGACGATGATAATAGGGCTGGTTTTTAACCTTTCCCCATTTTAACCTATTTACTTGAGGATCTTCCTGTTCCTCATGGATTTTATTTAAGATCTTATCAAGATCTAATCCATCGTTATTGAGAACCAAAATAGAAGGACCTTGAGAAGTAGATCTGGTAGATGTCCGTTTTAAAGACAACTTTTCTAATCTATTCTTCAGTTCTTCAAACATTTCTGTAGAAGCAGTCCCTAGTTTAAACTCTTTAGACATCTCGGGTGGAGGCTTAAATAGGATAGATCCTGGCTTCTCCTGTCTAACAAGTTTTCCTTCCTTTGAGGAAGTATTAAGGATTTCTGCCGGAGATGGACTAACAAATAAAGGTTTTACTTTTGAAGTAACAACCTTTTCTAGTCTAGACAGTTGTGTTCCAAGGGATTGTAGAAACAAATTAGTATAATTATTTTGTTTTATAACTTGTTTGATCCCCTGAACTTCTTCAGACTTTCTTTCAGCCTCTTTATCTAGCACCTTCTTGTAAGGAACAACTCTAGTCTTTCCAGTTCCTACAAAAACTGGGGCTGGAGGAGGATGAATTGATGACACAACTTCGTTGTCGTCTTTGTCATTAGCCAACCGGTAGGGTTTGTAAGAACTTTCTACCATGTTTATGGTGATAGAATCTTCCTTTTTATCCTTCTCCACCTTATCCCCCCCAACAGGGAAAGTATAACCTTTGGCACGGCTCCAATGTTTAAGAAAAACAAAGAAATCAACATTTTTTCTTGATTCTTTTAAGAAATCGTAATAAATGTTGCGAATGAGATCTTGAATCTCAAAAGAATAAGTAGCAAAGAACCATTCACATTTATCTTTGTTTTTGTTAGAATTAAACATTGCTTTTAGCAAGGATTGATCCGGACCCAAACTTTGATTGATAAGAGTATAAATACTCTCGGAGTAACCAAAATCAGATGCCGTAGGACTTTGAGCCCTTGGAACTTCTAGTTCAGAGGGAGTTTCAACCATATATGTTGGACGACTGATGGGATCATCCCGCCAATTAATAACTCCTTGAATGACGTAGATCTTCTTGAAGTTTCACCTATATTCCTTTGAGGAACAGATGACGTGCTATTTCTCCGGGGTTCGTCTAAGTTAAGACAAATAGAGCTATTATTTCCGAATCTGATATTTACAGATCCATCTGGATTTTCTGTAACCTCTTCCAATTGATGATTTGCTCCTTGTACCTTTTTAGGTACTGCATCTTGTAGTGTCCAATTTTCTGGAATTGTTATATCATCCCACTTTAAATTCTTAGGAATTGAAATATTAGCCTTCAAAGGGTTGATTTGAAACACTGTAGTTTCCCCTCTACAATCTTTAATAAAATTACTCTTAAGATTAATATCTGGAGTAATCGTATTCATGACCTTAATATATATTCTATATATAAGTGCCATGTTAGAGGATTGAGGATCCATATCAAAACCTGACGTTTGTAAAGTCAATGTTAAGGTTTTGAGAATCGTGGGATCAAGAAGAGAGACTGAAAAGTTTGGAAAACTGTTGAAGTAAACCGGTCCTTCCGAGAGAGATGAGGTAATACATCCTAACAAAGAATCGTTAAACTTTAAATGTCTCTTATCCCTTAAACACAACAATAAAGAAGTGGGAAGGCCAATTCTGGTTAACGGTTTGACCGCAACTTGGACTAACCCAATATGCAAATATTTATAGCCTCTTTCAACTGCTTCTTCTAGCAATCTTTTGGGTAACATCTCAACAGTCATATGACCTTGAGTTATCGGAAGAGACTGTTCAACAGACTTAATAATATAATCAGACTTAAACAAAAAACTACCTTTATTGTACACTTGAGAAATAGGAGTTTTTGGGACAGACCAATTCTGTAAATGGGTCTCAATGTTCCAAATGGACACAACTTGTTTAGTAGATGAATCCAAAGAGGAAGAAGAAGATGAAGAACTTCTTGACTTAGAATGATTCCTGAATAGGTTTGCCATTAGATGTATAAGCTAAGACTTAAAACTTAACAAGATAAGCGAGGCAAGTTTTGATGAAGCGGGAAGTCTACTACGAGATTTACGTCAACACGGCTATACACTGTGACCTTAAACGACAACCAACTTACCCATAGCAAAACTGTAAGCTTAATCTATAACAGTATTTAGATGATGTTTATAACAAAATGTGCAGATTCAGGAAGAAAGAAGTCAAAATATCTTTAAACAAGATCAAACTCTATCTTGGCTTTGATACCAACTTGTCCAGGATCATATAGAGATTATGATATGAATATAAAACTTAACAAAAGCGGAATATTATTGAATAACATACAAACTTACATAGAGTTGGAAGCTTGAGAACTTCGAACTTGATAATTCACACTAGAAAACTTAAGAAATAAACTGAGTACAAATTTTTGGATGCCTTCGTATAAGGCGGACTATCCTCTTATAGGAGCGAGGAGAAACAAAATGATTACAAAAAATAAACAACTTTTAAAAGGAATCTACTTTTACAACAGCAAAAGCAAAATCAAGAAAAGCATTCCATAACACTGCTGACGCGTGTCCTAGATAAGATGGAGTCGAGAAGACAGCAGACCTAAAAAGATGATTAGAAGGGACCACAAAAGATAAGATGAGAATCTTATCACCAAAAGCCTGAATTATTAAGGCAAACGACAAACACAACAAAATGCTTTAAGCAACAGACGCCTCCATTATTTAATTTTGAGAGCACGGCCACCAAACGGGTCATAATTCTCATCATCATCCTTTTTCAGCATAGTAATGAGTGTCATCATGATTCCTGAGAAAATCAAGGATTTTTTTTTTTGGAATTCCTTTGAGGATGGATTTTAACTTCTGCTGAGATGCATCATATTTGCCCATATAACCATTGACAACATGAGGAGGAATATTTTCAATTTTATGCTCATCAAATTTGGACCACCATTTAATGGCTAGTTGTTTGCAAAGCCGATGAACCCTTGTACCTGCATGCTGAGTAATAGTATATGACCATTTAAAGATCCAAGGAATTTCATTGGCACAACAGAAAGATAATAAGGCTTGATTCTCATAAAGGCCATTTGAGGTTTGAAAATATTTATCAAACATATCTTCAACCTTAGGGGGAAAAAACTGTGGGACTGGTCCCCAGTAATAGAACCAAGACTGAAATCATGCAGGAAAATCCAGAACATTGATGGTTTTGGGAAACTTAAGGTGAAGAAACCAGCTATGGGTATAGTGCTCATTTTGATAATATAAAAACTTTTCCCATGCCAGGGTGTAATCAAACTAATTAAAGTATTTAGGAACCATAGATTTTGTTTCAAAATATTTATGAGTCCTTTGGTCACCCATCCAGTCACAAGGACGTAAGACCTTTAAGATCTTAACCGTTGAGAAAGCCAGATTATAACGATCTCTAGGTTTATGAGAGACTTTAATTGAGCCTGTTTCAACTAGAATTTTTTCAAAAAACACTCTAGTTTTAGGGAGAAAAATCGGTAGATCATGAGAGTAAGATAGATAGAGATCAGCTACTTGCTCTGGAGATCTAACTGCATCCACATCTTCAATATCAACTACTTCTCTGATCACGGTGTCAAGGTAGTTAGAATCAATCTGAACTTTAAGCTCAGGAGTCTTGCCTTTGTTGTCCTGCTTTTGAGATCCTGAAGATTGTCCTTTGAGGAAGTCATTAGAGGGTCTCTCCATTGCTGGTTTGGCTGAGCATCTAGGAGACCTGTCAAGACTTAACTAACAAATATTAGGAGTATCCTGCAAAAACTCTCTAGTTAAGAAGTCTAGCAAAGAGTTAGAGTCTCCTTTAATAAACTCAATGTCAAAATCAAAGGCTGATAGCAAGGCTTCCCACCGAGCAAAAATCTGTTTAGAAGCAACGTTTTTAACGTCTTTCTCTAAGACTTCTTTGGCTGATTTACAATAAACTCTAAGAAGGAATCTCTGGTTTAAGAGATCTCCTTGGAATTTATCAATACACAGAACTATGGAATAAATTTCCTTTTTTATAGTAGAATAGTTTTTCTGTGCATCATTCCATTTTCCAGAAACAAAACAAACTAAAACTTCGTTTGAGTTTATAATTTGTTTTAGAATGCTCCCATATCCTTTGTCTGAAGCATCAGTTTTGACAATCTTTGCAGCGTCAGGATTAGAGAAGTGTAGACACGGTAAGGATTTCACATGAGCCTTAATCCTTTTAATGGCTTGAGTACATTCTTCTGTCCAAGGTGTAGGCTTCTTATTTAACCTTTTGTAAAGAGGAGCAAAGATCAATCGCTTGAGATCTTTATAAAAATCTCTAACATAATTAACACTTCCCATAAATCTCTGGAGCTATTTTTGATCAAAGATTTTGTCTGGAAATTTATTGGCGAATGCAATGGCTCTGTCGACTGGGAAATATTTACCTTGAGAAATTTCAAATCCCAGAAACCTTATCTTTGATTGGAATAATAGCATTTTGCTAGCTGAAACCATAAGAACTTCTCTTTTAACAGCTTTTTTGAAAACGTTTAAATGTTTCCAATGTTGATCGATGTCTTTTGAGAAGACTAAGACATCATCAATATAAACAATCATAAAATCCATAAATGGATTAAAGATTTCGTTCATGATGTTCTGAAACTCAGATGGCGCATTTTTAAAACCAAAACCCAGAACATTTCATTCGTAATGCCCAAATGGCACTGTAACACTGTTTTATACTTATCTTCTTCTTTAATCTGGATTTGCCAGTATCCACTCTTCATATCGAATTTGGAGAAGATATTTGCTTTAAGCAACTGATTTAGCAGATCCATCTTGTTTGGAATTGGATATCTAATCCATCTCAAAACTTTATTTAGAGGTTTATAGTTAATCACCAGCCTTGGAACTCCCCTTTCTATTTCTGCAGCATTTTCTACGTAGAAAGAAGAACATGACCATGGTGAGTAACTTTTCCTTATTAATCCCTTTTTTAAGAGATCATTGATTTCTTCTTGGCAAAGCTTAAGAAACCTTCCATTCATTTGAATTGGTCTTGCTTTTGTAGGAATAGACTTCTCATTGAATCCTTCTATGTAGGGCAAAGAGATGACATGCTTTTTTCTATTCCAAAAAGCAGTAGGATCTGTAGAACATATTTCTTTACATAAATCCTCTTGGTAAGCTTTAACTTTGAGCTTTAACTTATCATCTTTAAGATGTTCTTCAATCTTCTTTATTTCTAACTCTTGTTTGAGAAAGAAAAGAAAATCTTCTTTATGTTTAAGCAAATGATTGACACCTTGATAGCGAGGTTCTGAAATAAAATCAAATCTGACCTCTAACCCCTCCTTATTAGTGCTTATTCCCTTATGGTCAATAGAAATGGGGAAAAGCAAACTAATAAAAAGTGTACCCAAAATAGCTGCCTGGGCCATATTCTTGACTAAGAGGAATGGAGTTTCAAAACAAACCCCATTATTGCATACCATGGCATCCGAAAAATTTGTACTCAGTTTATTTCTTAAGTTTTCTGGTGTGAATTATCAAGTTCAAAGTTCTCAAGCTTCCAACTCTATGTAAGTTTGTATGTTATTCAATAATATTTCGCTTTTGTTAATCTCTATATGATCCTGGATAAGTTTTATATTCATATCGTAGGTAAACTTGGACTTTGGTGGGATAACCTACTAACAAGCGAAACAAAGGAGAGCATCTTTAATTTTCAAGTTCAAAAGGGCGTTGATGCTATGAACGAGCCCGTTTTTGTAGAGGATGCAGTTAACACTTTGCTGTATACCATCATGCGCGATTTTTGTGGGAAACAATCAGTTGGTAATATCAAGAACGTATTAGTAATTAAGCAACTTAAAGTGCAAATCGGTCTCTGAATTCAAGTACTATCGTGACACGTTTTTCTCTAAGGTGTTTAACAGAACAGATTACAATAGCGATTACTGGAAAGAAAAGTTCATTGAAGGTTTACCTATTTTGTTCACTCAAAGAGTTAAAACAAGGTTAAAAAATAAAAATGATGGAGTAATTCCTTGGGATGAATATACCTATGGAGAATTAGCTTCAGAAGTCATTGCTGAAGGGGCGGATCTATGCAATATTTTGAAGATCCAGAAGCAAATTTCAGAGGAAAGATCTAGAGGAAAGCGAGCCCTAGGAGATTTTTGTGAGCAATATGGCCTTGCTGAAATCCCGAAGGATAAGCGTAAAAGAAGAACTGGAAAAGAATCTTTTACTTTTAAAGATAACAAGAAATCTAAAAGGAATTATCATCATAAAAGGTCTAAACATCAGACCAAAGAAGATCAACCTAAAAGGAGAAAGTCATCTAAAAGAAAGGTGATCAGTTCAAAACCTCCAACATGCTATAAATGTGGCAAGATAGGTCACAAAAGCCATGAGTGTACTACTAAGAAGAAAATTAACCAACTGGTTAAGGATGAGGGGTTGAAAAAACAACTTTTAGCCGTTTTTATTGACTCTGATGAGGAAGAATTCTCTTCATCCGGTTCGAGTCCTAGAAGTAGTTGTTCTAACTCGAGTGATTCTCATTCTATTGAAGAAGAGATATCATGTGATGAGTTAAATGACTGTCACTGCAATGAAGGAGAAGCCTGCTTGTGTGCCTTAAATGGACTCTCCATTAATGTTCTATCTAAAGAAGATAGTTTTATCCTTGATATTATTGATCAATTGGAAGACTCTGGTCAAAAAATACGTAGATCTTCTTGAAGTTTCACCTATATTCCTTTTAGGAACAAATGACGTGCTATTTCTCCGCGGTTCATCTAAGTTAAGACGAATAGAGCTATTATTTCCGAATTTGATATTTACAGATCCATCTGGATTTTCTGTAACCTCTTCCAGTTGATGATTTGCTCCTTGTACCTTTTTAGGTACTACGTCTTGTAGTGTCCAATTTTCTGGAATTGCTATATCATCCCACTTTAAAGTCTTAGGAATTGAAATGCTCCTTGTACCTTTTGATTTGTTTCTCCTCGTTCCTATAAGAGGATAGGTCCGCCCTTCTGTGAAGGCATCCGAAAAATAGAGTGGGATGATATAGCAATTCCAGAAAATTACAGGGGAAACTACAGTGTTTCAAATCAACCCTTTGAAGGCTAATATTTCAATTCCTAAGACTTTAAAGTGGGATGATATAGTAATTCCAAAAAATTGGACACTACAAGATGCAGTACATAAAAATGTACAAGGAGCAAATCATCAACTAGAAGAGGTTACATAAAATCCAGATGGATCTGTAAATATCAGATTCAGAAATAATAGCTCTATTCGTCTAAACTTAGACGAACCCCAGAGAAATAGCACGTCATCTGTTCCTCAAAGGAATATAGGTGAAACTTCAAGAAGATCTACGTCTTTTTTGACCAGAGTCTTCCAATTGATCAATAATATCAAGGATAAAACTATCTTCTTTAGATAGAACATTAATGGAGAGTCCATTTAAGGCACACAAGCAGGCTTCTCCTTTATTGCAAATGACAAATATTTAACTCATCACATGACATCTCTTCTTCAATAGAATGAGAATCACTCGAGTTAGAACAACTACTTCTAGGACTCGAACCAGGATGAAGAGAATTCTTCCTTATCGAGTCAATAAAAACATTAAAAGTTATTTTTTTCAAATTTTCATCCTTAACCAATTGGTTAATTTTCTTCTTAGTAGTACACTCAGGGCTTTTGTGAGCTATCTTGCCACATTTATAGCATGTTGGAGGTTTTGAACTGATCACCTTTCTTTTAGATGACTTTCTCCTTTTAGGTCGATCTTCTTTGGTCTGATGTTTAGACCTTTTATGATGATAATTCCTTTTAGATTTCTTGCTATCTTTAAAAGCAGGAGATTCTTTTCTAGTTCTTCTTTTACGCTTATCCTTCGGGATTTTAGCAAGGCCATATTGCTCACAAAAATCTTCTAGGGCTCGCTTTCCTCTAGATCTTTCCTCTGAAATTTGCTTCTGGATCTTCAAAATATTGCTTAGATCCGCCCCTTCAGCAATGACTTCTGAAGCTAATTCTCCATAGGTATATTCATCCCAGGGAATTACTCCATCATTTTTATTTTTTAACCTTGTTTTAACTCTTTCGAGAGAACAAAAATGTAAACCTTCAATGAACTTTTCTTTCCAAAGAATCGCTATTGCAACTGCTCATTAAACACCTTAGAGAAAAACGTGTCACGATAGTACTTGAATTCAGAGAGCGATTTGTACTTTAAGTTGCTTAATTGTTCATACGTTCTTGATATTACCAGCTGATTGTTTCCCACAAAATGGCGCACGATGGTTTACATCAAAGTGTTAACTGTATCCTCTACAAAAACTGGCTCGTTCATAGCATCAACGCCCTTTTGAACTTGAAAACTTAAAGATGCTCTCCTTTGTTTCGCTTGTTAGGAGGTTATCCCACCAAAGTCCAAGTTGACCTACGAAACCAGATGCTAAAGCTTGAACAATCCTTTTTTCAGAGTTCATTTTGATTCTAGCTTCTTGGGCAAACATCACCATTTGTTTTAGAAGAACTACTATTTGATAGTCGGTAAGACCATCAAGATTCCATTCACAAATATATTCTCCACTAAACTGGTCTCCATCATTAAATGCTCTATTTTCAAACTGAGCACCAATAGGAGATGGACGATGATAATAGGGCTGGTTTTTAACCTTTCCACATTTTTTGAAATTTACAGGGTCGTATTCTATTATTATAATCTGACGCCTGTAAAAATTTCATATTTTTTCGGAGTTACACACACAGAGTTATTACCGTTCACTTTTAAAATCAAACTTTCTTGTAAAAGCTAGATCTTAACATCTGGACATCTAAAAATTACCATCTTTGGACAGGATCTAGTTAACTTGACATACTACCATACCAAAAAAGATCAGAAATTTTAGAGTATCACTAGTGGCCAAAATAGTCCTTGCTAAAACTTGGCAGTCTACAAAAAGGGTTTTCCAGATTTATTTTGATGTTCAGACAGTTTTTCTAAAAAGCTTGCCACGGTTTGCTCGTTTATTATTTTTGAGTGTTACAACATGGGTTTAATAGATAACTCATAGGTCTAACACCCCTCTTTGACGGATCTAAAAAATAATTTGTAGATTTTAAATGGGCAAAACTATTGATTTGGCCACCAAAATTGGCACGTTTTATTGAATACACCATTGAACTTTTAATTTTTTAAATTACCCAACTAAACTAATTATTATTGTTAAATCTGGCTCATGGGCGTTAAATCTTTTTGGCTATTATCTGACTTGGACTTAAAAAAGAAAAGGAAAAAAGAAGAAAATATATGGCCTTATCAGACCTGGCTTTCGCGACAAAAGAATATAGGTGTTAAACATGTGTACATAAAACGACACTAATATATATCAGAAGTCGAAGTTCAGAGAGAGAGAAAGAGAGAGCGACAAAGGAGAATCGATCTTCTTCTACAAATCACTTCAGATAGCGACGAAGCCATAATTTTTTGTTAAAAATTCTTCCCAACCTCGTTCACAGCTCACTAATTTTTTGATCTACACACTAGGGTTCCAACGACGAAGGCAAATTGATCTAGGGTTTTTTCCTGCAAATCTCTAGTTTAGATATTTGTTGGTACCAAGGTATGCATGATTTTGATTTTAAAAAACTCTTCCCTCTTCAGTTTAGCAAGATTAGGACTAAATTCTAGGTTATTTTAGACTAATTGTTCTTTGTGCCGATTTTTAAAAAGATAATTTGGGGAGTTTTCAAAAACAGGGATGGGAACCTTTGTTTATTTCAATACTTTGGAATAATGGTTACCTTGCTTTACTTCAATAATGCTCTGTAATGGGTACAAGGGTTAGCTATGTTTGGAACCTCTTCCTACCTGAAGAATACTCTCAAACAGTCAAACTGGTTTGTTTGGGTCTTTGCCGATTGAAGATATTTCCATTTGGTTTTCCAGAATTAACTTGTGGAATGGTTAAAACAGCTTTTGAATTTCAACATCACTAGGGGAAAGGACATTTTTTTGTAAATTTTTTTTTCTGAGAATTAAACTAAACCATAACCTTCTTAAAGTCCCCCAAGCTGACATATTGTGACAACCCGAATTTTTATAAATTATTAAAATAAAAATTTAATAATTAAAATTCTTATCATGAGATGTATATATTTTGAATTATGTGTTTTGGTGTGAAGAAATTAAATTTTTATGAGATTTAATAGTTGATTAACCTATTGAAGAAAGTGAAGCAAATTAGTTATGAAATAGGAAAATGGTGGTAAAAGAAATTAATCGAATAATATTAGTTAATTAAGATAGAAATTATATTGTGGAATAATATAATTTAATTGGTATGCCTTGATTGGCGATGGACTTGTTATGAATTAAATTTCATAAATAATATGAGTAATTCACTTAATTAAAAAAAAGAATTAATGTGAATATATTTGTTTTAATAAAATGAGAGAGTATATATATAAATGTGGTATGTTAATGTAATATAATTGTGAATTTTGTAAATAGTTAAAATATTTATTAAATAAAATAAATATTTTAATTGGAATATTTATTGAGAAAATAAATATTTGATGGAAATATTCCAATTTAATCTAATAATTAAATTAAAGGGTTGATTTGTTGAATAAAATTATAATTATGGTTGGATAAATAGAAACTATAATTATAATGATAGAAATTATAATTATAATAATAAGGTTTAATTTAATTTAAAATATTAGAATTTATTAATGGTTGTGACATGAATGAATCATATGTTAAAGGGAATTATAAAAATAAGTTAGGAGAGAATAATTGGGTTCTAGCCAAACATGGCCTTGAGACCCTTATTATTCCTAACTGCCTATACTATAGATTTCTAGTAACGTATTAGGAAACCAAATGCAGAAATAAAACATACGCTTATTTTTGGCTGAGTATTTATAAGGTAAGGCAGAACAGTATAAGTTCTCTATAAATTGGAGAGGAAACTCTGAGAGTTGTGAAGGAAGAAGATGATTCAATGAAAGCTTTCTAGTCATCCACTCTCTATGTTTAAAGAGGAATCAAGGTAATAATCTAGTTCTAGTTCTTATTTTCTAGAATTAGTTATCTGTAGATGGTTTTGGATGCATGATTTTTTTAGGAAGTGGTTATACATGTTAATAGTTATGTTTAATTCGTTTCATATAATCTAAAAGTGGTTTTAGGGTGATCAAATTTATGAAAGTATGATTAAACAAGAAGAAATTGAGTTTTATAGATATATGTACGTTAGGGCTTGTTTTGGAATCAAAATTGATGATGAAATCATAATTTAATCTGAACTTGATTATAGATATTGTTAGTATATTGAATTATGAAAACAACGAAGGTTAAATGGATTGATTTGGTTAGGAATCGAATATGTGGTGTTCGATTTCGCTAGAGATGTTAAAACATGAAAATAGAGTATGAACATGTGTTTTGGGTCAAATTTTAGGTTGGTTAATGTTTTTATAAATTGTTAGAATTCTAGTATTTGTATTTCTATGAATTACGAATCCATAGAATCAAAAACGGACTAATGTGAATGTGTATAATTCAAGTTATGAAGATTAGTAGGAGAAAAGGGTCAAAATCGCGTAAAACATCGTAATCTGGGAAGTTTAGCCTACAAGCGCCTTCAGAGCACCCACGACAGCGCTGCCCAGTCTTTGCTAGATGGTGCGGGCGCATAGGAGTTGTAAAGGAAATTGGCGCGGTCGTGCCCATAGTGTGCCAAGTGTGACTGTTTTGACCTAGTTTGGTAAAACGACCATAACATTTTCATACGGACTCCGATTGAATTTATTCAAGATAATCCGGAACGAGAACGAATATACCTACAACCTTTGTTCTTTAAGTTTTTCAATTTGAGGTCGGGAACAGGGGTCAAAATGGTCATCCTTAGTACTGTTGTGTTTTCGGGGGCAATTAGAGGGCGTCGAGCATGCACATATGCAAGTGTAGTGCTTTTGAATATAAAAGATGTTGTTCTAAGTTATAAAACATGAATATTAGTAAATATAATGATATTTAACATTAATAAATAATATTTTAGATAAGTTGTATACGCATACTAAGCACACACAAGAGAGACAAATTGGGCGTGTGACGAATAAATGTCGAAACACCGTGATAAGTGATAATGAACGTAAAAAGTGTTTAAATCAAATGAAATGAATATTATAAGATATTTAATAGTGTTAATATAAAACCAATAAGTAGTCCTAGCAAGACTTAAACACTTGAATGAACTTCGAATATGAAATATAGTGAGCTATAAGTCGAAAGTTAACACAATAAAATTGAACATTGTGTATTGATAATAGGAATGGTTATGAGATGTAGAGTAAAGTTTATATTAAAACTACTACACATTTCTATGTGACTAATAGTTAATGTGAATGATTATATAATTGTGTAAGGCACGTGAAGTGCAGATAGTTGTAAGCTGTTAAATTGTTATTCGTAAACAACGATCAAGGAAAGTCTTTCAATTCCTATTTGCTATGTGAACTTGATGATTAACTGTTTTAAATCTTTATTGCAAAGAGCATGATGTGTTATATATATGTTAAAAGTATGAAATGTTAAAGTCAATTTATGACTATGTTGAATGATTAAAGCATGCTGAATGAGTAATGACTCAATCTTTATACTTGTTATATGAACTGTAGCATGTATGTTATATGTTGAGCATGTTAATATGTGCTATGTGATGCATGAAAACTGTTAGATTTTTCTGGGATGTCGAGCTCAACCTTGCAAATAACCACTTTTGCAGGTTCAAGATTCAAGGTAAAGTTATGTGTTACTTGAAAGACATGAATCAGATGTGATACTTGAAGATTTATACACTTTGATTGTGTTATTATTATTTAAACCATGTTTAAGGTTCCGAATAATGTATTAATGTTGAATTGTAATATTGTTTTGCGATGTAAACTATTGTAGTATTAAAGTGATTCTAAGATATTTAGATGTAAAGGTTGAAGGTTTTGGGAACGAGGATAGTTTGTAATAGAAAATTTTAATTATTCCGCAAATTTCAATGGTTGTATTATCGTTTAATGATGTAAAATTAGAGGTTGAATGTATATTAACGACCGAAGTCGAGAATTAAATTGTATAAATTTTGGTGTCGTTACAGTTGGTATCAAAGCTGTAGGTTATAAACCTTAGGTAGGAGTACTGTAGGCTATAACCTTAGAGAAGGAAGGTGAAGATAATGAAAGAATAAGCTCAAATAGAGTTTGAACAAAAAGAAGTAATTTAAGAAATTTATAAAGAAGGGATAAAAACATGTGTGAGAGGATTCAAAGAAGAATCTCGCTGAGTTATAAGGAGTATGAATGTGGGGTTACCCAACTCCAATAATAAGGATGTAAGGTGATAATAAATAGACAATGTCTATAAGAAGAGAATGATAAAGAAGTTAAGAATAAAAAGTTATATTTAAGTATGGTACAATTGTACTCCATAATAGTTGATGTATGGTATCTGGGTTAAACAATTCCTTCATAGAGCGGGGGTATATACGAACTAGTAACTCAGAACCTAGTTTGTTGGTTGTTTGTGGGAAACCACTCAGCGTACCATATTGAAACTATTAGAGACTCAATTTGTACCAAGTGTAGAAAATGGATACGTATGATGAAAATGTGGAACTCGAATGAAATGTTGAGCAATGTAAATGAAGTTGGAAATTCTTAAAGGAAGAAGTGTTTATAAATAAGAAAAATTCAATGAAGAATCTTGAAGAGATATAAAGATAAGAAATGAGAGTTGCCTAACTGCAATAGCCAAGATAACGAATAATGTCGTAAATGATGAACAAAGAAAGAAAGGGGATCGTAAAACAAAACGATCACGAGTTAGGAAAAGAATTTTAAGGGAAATGATTATTGAATAAGATCATGACGTGATCTGTTTAAGTTATAAAATAAAGATGGTCTGTCATGTTTGAATAACTATAGCTTGATGCTATGAAGTTAATGTACTATGATATAGTATGAGATAAACTCACGAGGAGTTATAGATAATGTGATACGAGGAATTCGTATCGAGCAAAGAGCAAGTTAAGAGTAAGATAGAGTTAGGTGGGATTTCAATTGAGGACTCATGTGATGGCTAAGTTGTACAAATATTTGTATGGGCGAGGGTTTTGTGTTTGCACTCAATTTATCACATTGATAATCATTGGAATGTTGGTGTTGCGCTATCAATGCGTATGTGGTGAAAAGGTGATTCTTTTCTCATGTGTATATTTGATAGTTAGAAACTATTAAGATTAGTCAGATATTATTAGGATTAGGTACGGTTCTTAAAACTAATGCATATGGTAAGTTCGTGACTCATAATAATATGATATGTTTTGAACCCCTCAGCGAATGGACGCCTATGGTCTGACTAGGACAAGTTCTTAAACTCATATTATTGTGGCAAGTTCTTGGATTTCCAATGTGTAGTAAGTTTGATGAATTATTTTGGGTAGAAAATGCTTATAGTATAGAGAGCATTAATGAAGTTGAAGATTGATAGAATGGTTAAGTAATGAAGTAATGAAGTAAATATTGAAGTTGATGGATACTTAGATATTCTAAATCTACTAGCTATACTAGACTTTTGAGATTTATTAACTTCGTGTCGATGGTTGTACTTCTAATTTTTGAAAAAAAAGGTTGGACCACACTAGTGAACCAAATAATTTTTAAAACAGTGCTATTATTCGCATATCTATGCTGTTTGTTTCGGCTAGATAATTTTTTTTTTAATTTTCAAAATATATTTTAACTATATGTATTGGGTGATATGATAAACAATGGAGTCATCAATGCAATGGAACCTGGTGTTGGATGTGATCATATGATTGTCAGCCCACTATGGTGAGATGTAGTATGACAACGTCATAATCATGACGCCATAAAAAGATTTTTTAGATTTCTTTAAGATATGAGAATGTATATATATATATATATTTCGATTGATGTCCGAATTGTTATAGAGGTCTATGTTATTTGATTCATCTAGACGAATATTGAAAAATGTTCATGAAATTCAAGCTTCTCTTGAGAAGTTATGCCAAACAAAATTGTTTTGGTGCGGATTCAGATGTTGAAAAGATGAGATGAACAACCCTTTTATAGGGGATTACGCGAAAGTGTTTAGATGTTTATGCACAATACATGGTACGAAGGGCTGATCACCCTAAGTACGGGAGTCCCTACAGTCTAATGACTGTTAAGGTTTAAGTTGAAAGAGTACTTATAACCATGGATGGATGAGTGCAATACATCGCATTTGAAGGGCTTAACACCCTAAGTATGGGAGTCCCTATAGTCTAATGACTGTTAAGGTTTAAGTTGAAAGAGTACTTATAACCGTGGACTTAGTTCAAGGTCTTATGACCACTCAAAATGATTTGGAATCTTTTAAATTCCTGAGTTATTTATACTGCTTCCCAATTATTGAGTAATTGTGGAAGATTCTTATTATTCTAAAAGGCGAATGTGATAAGGATGATATTCCTTAGAAAGAAGTAAGTCGTAGAATGCGACACTGAATGATGAATATATTGAATAAGTGAGAAAAGAAATTTTGAAATGAGAAGGAAATGAGTTATCAAAGAATAATGTAAAACTTTTAATAGAAAAGTTTAGTAATTGTAAAAAGATCTTTGTGGAAAGAAGTGGTTATAGAACCCAATGAATGAATAAAGTATTAATGTAAAATCTATTTTGATAGATTGAATGAATAAAGATTAATAAATAAAATTTTGAGGACGAAATTTATAGAAGAAGGGGTGAATGTAATATCCCGAGTGTTTATGAGTTGAGTATATGATAACGATCCTTAGAAAAGGAAATGAATGGGTTAAAGAATATATAATACACAAAATATAATAGAGTTCAAGAGAAAGTTATGAAATAAAACTTAAAAGAATTTATTATCAAGAATGGTGGGAGTAGGAAATATAAAACCTAGATTAAGGTAATGTGTTGAAGTTATTCAACGAAGATATTTGATAAAAAAACCTGAGGAAGGTAAGGAATCGGTGATTTCGAGGACGGAATCCTTATAAGGGGGGAAGGATGTGACAACCCGAATTTTTATAAATTAGTAAAATAAAAATTTAATAATTAAAATTCTTATTATGAGATGTATATATTTTGAATTATGTGTTTTGGTGTGAAGAAATTAAATTTTATGAGTTTTAATAGTTGATTAAACTATTGAAAAAAGTGAAGCAAATTAGTTATGAAATAGGAAAATGGTGGCAAAAGAAATTAAGCTGAATAATATTAGTTAATTAAGATGGAAATTATATTGTGGAATAATATAATTTAATTGGTATGCCTTGATTGACGATAAAATTGTTATGTATTAAATTTCATAAATAATATGAGTAATTCACTTATTAAAATAAAGAATTAATGTGAATATATTTGTTTTAATAAAATGAGAGTATATATATATATATATATATATATATATATATATATATATATATATATATATATATAAATGTGGTATGTTAATGTAATATGATTGTGAATTTTGTAAATAGTTAAAATATTTATTAAATAAAATAAATATTTTAATTGGAATATTTATTGAGAAAAATAAATATTTGATGGAAATATTCCAATTTAATCTAATAATTAAATTAAAGGGTTGATTTGTTGAATAAAATTATAATTATGGTTGGATAAATAGAAACTATAATTATAATGATAGAAATTATAATTATAATAATAAGGTTTAATTTAATTTAAAATATTAGAATTTGTTAATGGTTGTGACATGAATGATGTTAGGTTTGTAATATTCATGAACGCAATTATATTACACAAAATAAGCGGAAACGTGGAAAATCAGAGTTTTAAAATTTTTCAAACCATATACCCGGATCATCCTTTATGCACAATTATTAATTAACCGAAAAGATAAAGAATAAAAATCATACCCTTGAAGATTCGAACTTCCTCAAGTACAAGTTCACCTCCAATCCTTTTCACGTTCAACTTGAATCCACCGAGTTTGGTTCCTTCATTTGATCAACGTTAGCCACCCATGTGTTTAGCCTCTAGAGGTGATCCACCAAGGAAGAAGAAAGATTCAAGAAGATGGGTATTTTGCAAAACCCTAGTTTTTCTATCTCTCATAGAAAGGGGTGTACTCTCCCAACTATTGGAATTACGTATTCTATGAAAATGTTAACAACCACCTCACCCATAATAAGACTCCTCTTATTTATAGATGTAGGCAACCCTCCTTAACAATTAAGGATTTGGTTTTATTTTAATTAATTAAACTCCTTTAATTAATTAGTCTCCCAATCTCATTAGGAATAATTAATTAATCTTTTTTTAATTAACTAGCTTCCTAATCTTATTAGGAATAAATGAGAGTACTTTTATTAATTAATTCTCAAACTCCTTTAGGAATTAAATAATAATAATAGTAATAATAATAATAAGACCCTCTTATTAATTTATATTTAATATTTCCAAAATATTAAATAATAAATATTAAGCTATTTAATTTATTCTATCACCATAGATTAAATTAAACATACTTAACTTATTATTATAATTATGCCATTAACTTCTTAAATAATTATTCTTCCTTTTATGGCGTGACCCTTTAGATTCTCCATATTAAATCGGTTGTGAATAAATCAATTAGAACAATTCTAATCTTATTTAAATAAATAAATTAAATTATTAATTTATTTAAATAAATAATATTTATTCTACAATAGGGATAAGCCTCCCTAGTAATCAATGACTTTCCAGATAATATAGATTTTAACATTAATCATAAAAGAACCTTTGAGTAAATAGTTACCGTACAATTCAATCCTTCTACCATACAATGTCCCAATTAAATATAAGACATGGAATTACTGTCAAGTCTTATTTTATTTAATTATATGTATTTCGACTCTTAAATGCACAACTCAAATAATGCAAATTAGAAACTCCTTTCTAATTTCATTACGCCTCGCCAAGGACTACTAGGTTGTCATTTATCGAATCACATATGACATTTCTCTTCTTTTACTAGAAGTGATAGATTCTTTATTGATCATACATTATATCCATGTACAACTTATTATACCCAAGCATACCCTTTGATATACCCTAAGGGTCTTAAGGAATAAGTCAAAGTATAACTCATCATACACAAGATACTATGATGATCTCAAGTCCAAGGATCACTTGTATTACTATCACTACAGGAATTCCTATTGACAGGCAAGTAAAACTCTATTGGGTATTCCTTAGCGAGCCACGTTCAGTGAACTTATTCTCTAATAAGCACCTACATACTTGCTTTAGTGTCTCCACACAAATGATTATGAGATCAATCATCCTCATCTAATGAGCAAACAACATATGTACCAATCTATCCGAATTCACTAATCCCCAATTTAGTAATTCAACGATTGGGAACTATTTTAGTTTTAAGCTTTCTAAGAATTTAGATTTCATTAGAATGATTATCATCATTATTCTAAAAGCATTGCTTAAAACTATGAGTTTATCACATATTATAAAACAACATCATGTAGATAATTTAAAAGCCTTTAATAAATTAATATTTTTTATTAATAAATGAATAAGATTGTTACAAAGTATATGTTTTATCATCAAACATGATTGGCTTGTGTGCATACTACTTTCAATCTCCCACTTGCACTAAAGCCAATCATCATGGTATCTCATACGCTTCTTCTCTAAGTGACGATTATCCTACTGTTGGATAAGCTTTAGTTAATGGATATGTAATGTTGTTCTTTAGAGTCCATTATCTCTATAGTGATTTCCCATCTTTAAATGATTCCTATAATCAAGTGAAAGTGCCATAAGATATGTTTAGATCCAAGATGAGACTTAGGAACTATTCCTAGTTCTGTAATGAAATTTTTCATCCAAACAATCAACTTGTAGCTTCATTTATAGTTATATACTTTGTCTTTATCACTAAACCAATAACTTTTTGCTGTTTAGAACCTTTCCAATTTTACTGCACCATTGTTCAAGATAACGCTTTACCTTAAAGTGGATTTTCTGTCGTCTTGGTCCGTCTGAAAAACTTGAGTCTGTTAAGCCCTCTAGTTTTAATTTAGACCCACCATGAATAAGATCACATCCTTAGTTCCAGTTAAGTACTTTAAGATGTTTTTTTACTGTCTCACAGTGAACTTCTCCAGAATATGACTGATCACCATCAGGTCTCGTATATTTCATTGCATACATGATTGCCACTCATGCGATCTCTTTTTTTAGGAGTCTGTGGGGACTATTAAGAGAGATACACTCCATGGCTCATCAACATGAGACATCTCTTGGAGTTTGCCATGCTAATCGACTTTAACATCAAATGAATATACGTTCCTTGGGTTAAGTCAAGCATCCTATTAAATCTATCTATATAGATTTGTATCCCTAATTAAGATACTCTTCCCAAATCATTCATGGAGGAATGTTTAGACAACTTTATCTTTACTGATTGTAGCATTGATATGTCATTCCTTATCCGTAGTATATCAACATATAATACTAGGAATGTCATGACGCTCCCACTGACCCTTTTGTACACACTAGGTTCATTCTTAATTTTGATAAAATCAAACTCTTTTGATTATTTCATCAAAACAAATGTTCCATTTTGAGAAACTTGCTTCAATTCATTTCTCTGAGTGTCTACAACTCTTACCTCATCGTATGTAACTGGTTCATCATCTTCTATGATGTGTACCTCATCATCATCATCTATGATGAATCCATACCTCCTAGGTATCATCGGTAATATTCCAAATTTATGATTCGATTGTGGTACAATAGGTCTATCTACAGGTTCCTCTTATTTGACTTATAGTGTTTTGTGGTTCTTGAATTCTTCAAGATCAATTATCCTCCCACTAGCCCCTTCAATGATAAACATCTTTATCTTAGAAGGCAGCATGTTTCACAACAAACACCTTTTGCTAAGTAGGATTATAGAACATATACCCTAAACTTACTTTAGGATATCCCGCAAATTTTTACTTGTCAAATCTTGTCCTAAGCTTATCCTTTGAAACATTTTTCACATAAGTTGGACAACCCCTTATCTTAACATACTTAAGATTAGGAATCCTCCACATCCATAACTTTTATAGAGAGTCTTCAAATAATTTTGAGGTTACCTTTTTCATAGATATGCAGCCATTTCTAGGACATTACCCCAGAAGGATACTGGAATATCGGTAAAATCATTATGGACCGCACCATGTCTAACAAGGTACAATTTTTCCTTTCAGATACATCAATCAATTATTGCGTATCAGGAGGCGTCCATTATGAGAAAACCATTTGAGATGATCTAGAAACTCATTGCACAAGTATTATTTCCTTGATCCGATCAAAGAATCCTAATACTTTTCCAATTTGTTTCACTTCTGAATTCTTTGAACCTTTCAAATAATTTACACTCGTATTTCAGCAAATACACACATTCAACTCTTTGAATGATCATCTCCTTTTCTTATACTAATTTGTTCAATATGCAAAATTATTTTCACGTAAGTCAGGTATACAAAATGCATTAAGTAATATTCCACTTCTATACAAAACATTATTATTATAAATAGAACAACAATTTTTCTTAAATATAATACCAAAAATTTCATTGTCCAACAACAAAATAGAAATAATGTTTCTAACAAGAACTGGAATATAATAACAACTTATTGACTTAATAGATTTGCCCGTAGGCATTGCTAAACTATAAGTTTCTATGGCTAATGTGGCAACCTTTGCTTCATTTCCCACACATAGGATTACTTATATTTGTTTAGCTTTCTACTTTTACTTGGTCCCTTCATAAATCTATATTTATGATAACCAAATTCGGTATCCAATACCCAAGTAAAACCTTAACTTAAAGAAAAATTTATTTTAAATCATGAACAAATTTGTATTTGTAACCGAAACTTCACTAAGCTTCTTTTGGTTAGCCTCTGCAAGATGCTTCTCGCAGTTTCTTTCCAGTGTCCAGGCTTATTGTAGTGGAAGCAAACTCCTTTGCTATCCGCATCAGTTTTGTTCTTATTATCCATTGTTTTTGCCTTTTCTATTTACCTTCTTTGAATCGTTCTTCTTTTTAGAAGATCCTTTAAACCCTATCAGTAAGACTTGGTCTTTCTTGGTTGAAAAGTGACTCTCAACATTTTCAATATGTTAAGCAAATCAGCGAGGCTGATATCTAGCTTGTGTTAGGTTTGTAATATTCAAGAACGCAATCAAATTGCATAAATAAGCGGAAACGTGTAAAAATTAGAGTTTAAAATTTTTACAAACCATATACCCGGATCACCCTTTATGCACAATTATTAATTAAACGAAAAAGATGAATAAGAAACATACCCTTGAAGATCCGAGCTTCCTCGTGTACAAGTTCACCTCCAATCCTTTTCGTTCAACTTGAATCCACGGGTTTGGTTCCTTCCTTTGATCAACATTAGCCACCCAAGTGTTTGGCCTCTAGAGGTGATCCACCAAGGAAGAAGAAGAATTCAAGAAGATGGGTGGTTGGCTAACCCTAGTTTTTCTATCTCTATAGAAAAGGAGCGTACTCTCTAACTCTTGGAATAACAACGTAGTCTTGATATCTGATATAAGACTCTTCTTATAAAGATATCAAGTAACCCTATTAAAATAAGGTATTATTTAATTAAACTCTTTTAATTAAATGGGCTCCCTAATCTTATTTGGGATAATTAATTAAACTCCTTTAACTAATTTTCCTTCCTAATACAATTAGGAATAAATGAGAGTACTTATATTAAATTAATTCCTAAACTCTTTTAGAAATTAAAATAATAATAATAATTGTAATAATATTAATAAGACTCCTCTTATTAATTTATATTTAATATTTCTAAAATATTAAATAATAAATATTAAGCTATTTAATTTATTCTATCACCATAGATTAAATTAAATATACATAACATATTATTACGATTATGCCATTAACTTCTTAAATACTTATTCTTCCTTTTATGGTGTGACCCTTTAGGTTCTCCATATTAAACCGGTTGTGAATAAATCAATTAGAACAATTCTAATCTTATTTAAATAAATAATATTTATTCTACAATAGAGATAATCCTCCCTAGCGATCAACAACTTTCCAGATAATATAGATTTCAACATTAATCATAAAAGAACCTTTGAGTAAATAGTTACAGTACAATTCAATCCTTCCACCATACAATGTCCCAATTAAATATAAGACATGGAATTACTGTCAAGTCTTATTTTATTTAATTATATGTATTTCGATCCTTAAATGCACAACACCAAATAATGCAAATTAGAAACTCCTTTCTAATTTCATTTCTCGCCGCCGAGGACTACAGGGTTGTCATTTATCGAATCACATAGGACATTTCTCTTCTTTTAATAAGTGGTAGATTCTTTATTGATCATACATTATCTTCATGTACAACTTATTATACCCAAGCATACCCTTTGATATACCCTAAGGGTCTTAAGGAATAAGTCAAAGTATAACTCATCATACACAAGAAACTATGATGATCTCAAGTCCAAGGATCACTTGTACTACTATCACTACAGAATTCCTATTGATGTGCAAGTAAAACTCCATTAGGTATTCCTTAGCGAGCCAATGCTCAAATTGAACTTATTCTCTAATAAGCACCTACATACTTGCTTTAGTGTCTCCACACAAATGATCATGAGATCAATCATCCTCATCCAATGAAAGCAAGCAACGTATGTACCAATCTATCCGATTCACTAATCCCCAATTTAGTAATCCAATGATTGGGAACTATTTTAGTTTTAAGCTTTCTAAGAATTTAGATCTCATTAGAATGATCATCATCATTATTCTAAAATCATTGCTTAAAACTATGGGTTTCTCACATATGATAAAACAGCATCATGTAGATAATTAAAAGCCTTTAATAAATTAATACTTTTTATTAATAAATGAATAAGATTGTTACAAAGTATATGCTTTATCATCAAACATGATTGGCTTGTGTGCATACTACTTTCAATCTCCCGCATATGAAAAATTCACAACAATTATGAAAGGAGTCCGGGAGTGAGTGTAAGATCAAAGCTTGGCTCAACTCTCCATCCATGACAAAACCTGTTGTCCTAATTGATCAATAAAATTGATAATGTTAAGGACTTTTATCTATACTGTAGTGTCATCGGTCATTCTAGATCGGAAGAGCTCCTTAGATATCTGATATCTATCAGTCCTACTTTCCTCACCATCAACTACTTGATGTGCAAAAATATAGTAAGAGCATCCATATTTTCATGCTGACGCTGAAGCAAGTTACTCATGGATGCGAGAATGATGCATTGAGCCAACTTTAAATCATCTTGTCACTTTCTAAAAGTAGCAATCTCTTCCTCAGAGGTATTATCTGCAACCATTGCAGGGATAAGCGTATTAAGGACATAGGATATCTTTTCAGCCGTGAGAACTATTCTCAAATTCCTTAACCAATCTGAGTAATTCAGCCCGGTTAAATAACATTTAATATGCTTCACAGTGATAGTGATTTAGACATTGTAAAATTCTGTAAATGAATTTGTAATTAACAACATTTTAACATACATTCTTTTATTAATTACCAAAATAATTTAGGTCTTGCTTTAAATTGGTATCTCCCACTATTTTCTTCAAACTAAATTACCCTCAATATATAGTTCGACAATATCTAATTAAAGATATGCTAGTGAGAATAAGGATCCCATTTCAAATGTATATAGCCTTGTGCGTGCACAACAAACTATATATAAATAAATAGGTAGAAAACTCTTGTCAATTACATCAACTATGTAACTCCTTGTATTTTGCCTCTTAGATCATAATGGTCAAGTGTGTGCACATTCTAACTAAAATGATCTAAGTTAAGTCATACCTAGCACTTCCATATATTCGAAAGAAAAACATTGTCCTTGTGTGTGATGCCCCCAAAATAGGTATACATCACCTATTCTGAGTCACCAAATACATGGTACAAAATACAAATACAAACTTAACTATACAGCTGTCGTGTAAAATATGACCAAACATAAACTGAGAGTTTAAACAAGAATATTGCCTTCTAGACAATATCCATTCTCATGGACTCCTCATAGACAGAATACAAACTCAAATTCAGTCCTCGTTACATTTATTGTCACATTATTTAACAGAATAGTGAGGACTACTAATGCTATCATCTGGACCATAACTCCGTTCCCCGACTCGTCCCGGCCTATATTCTCATTTCAAGAGAAAACAAGTGAAGGAAAGGGTGAGCTCAACTAGTCCAAGAAGAAATATTATGACTAAGATAATGCAGAATAAATTATCATTAGTCTTCAACAATGTTAAACTGATAAAATACAATAGACATCAAGTTTAACTACAGTGAAACATGCAATCCATTAGAAAAGTCAAGTAAAGAATAAAATCTACTATCTTCTATGATTTAAAAAGGGTTTTCATCAATTTTTATCGCTGAGACTCAGCTTAATAAATAAACCACATCATCGAATCATCCATGCTCTACGGGCCAAGGACATTCATTAAATCATCAATGGTCATGACTATACCGAATAATCCCTGGTCATAATCATACCAAGTCCATCTCTGCACGTAATCCAAAGATATACAACAATAAAACCAATAATCAACAATCCATCTTTGCACGTAAGCCAAAGATATACAACAATAAAACCAATAATCAACAATCCATCTTTGCACGTAGGCCAAATATATACAACAAGAAAACCAATAATCAACAACCCATCTTTGCACGTAAGCCAAAGATATACAATTCAATAATCAACAGTCCATCTTCGCACGTAAGCTAAAGATAACTTTCATCACCATATAAGCATGAGAATGATGACAATGATATAAGCATTAATCAAACTAAAATAAGGATAAATATTAAAGACTTTAAATTTATCTAAATATTATCAACCACTCATAATCTAATATTATTAATATCATAACAATATTTTAATCACCTCTAACTTATAAACAATTTATTTCAATTGTTTACACTTTACCAAATAATGCATTTAATCATTCAAAGAATGCCATAATCATAAGATTTTATCACCAATGATCAAATCCCTTATCAACAATCTACATATACCTTATATAGGATTTTCAAGCCATAAAATCCTATTTTTCAACTTTGATACTTCACATAACATATTTAACTCATATGTTAAGTAAATTAAACCATTTTCATGAAAATACCAAATCAGTCCAAAAATATTTCTTTTTCGGGATTTAGCAGAATATAGTCCCATAATGAACATATATTTTTCTCGGAATTTTTAAAATTCATTTACTATTTTTCAAAAATCAATTTCTAATTAATTTCTTAAGAAATTAGCTACCTCAAGTTTAACTCCAAAAATTCCCAAATCTTGGAAGGATCTTACACATGTTAACGTGAGTCTCCAGTTTAAATTTCATGGTCATCGGAGTTATAGAACTCTGGTTATAGCATTTTTCGTCGAAAAAACCTAAATATTGAAATGGTCATAACTTGCTCATTTTAAGTCGGAATGAGCTCATTTTTGGACATGAGGTTCTTTATACCATATAATTTCATCTCCCAAAAGGCCAGAAGTTTTCTCATAATTTAAATGGTCGAAACAACCCTTCTAAAATCTAGACAGTAGCATTTCGGTAATTTCCAGCTTTTGATTCCTTTGCTAAAATCAGTCCACACAAAAATCTACAACACCTTTTCCAGTGATTCAAATTGGAGATGCTACAAAACTTATAGATCTAACTCTAGAACTTGACCACACTCAAAAATTCAAAATATAATAGGAGATATGGTCAATTGAATTTCATGTTCCATTTTCACCAAAATCTGACTTTCAACCCTTTGTGATTTCTAAGAAACTTTCATGTTTTCACATAATAACCAATATAACTCATCATAACACTTACTAATACTTCATATACCCATGATTTTCATCAGTCCAAAGCTTTTATTATGACTCTTATTGTCGACGTAGGGATTTTTGGTGTCCGTTTTCGTTACTTGTTATTTGGTGTTCTCATGTTAATGTGAGATTTGTTTGAAAAAACAAGTGAAAAAGGTCCGACATGTATAATGTCGACGATTGACTTTAAGAGTCGCCAGTTGGTGTATTTAACTGGTTGCACCAACGCAACCAAAAAGGTTAGCACATTGACCCAGTGATTTGACACTGCTAAACGGGTCTGTGAAACCGAGATTCATTACGGGTTCGGGGGCTTGATTATGCGGAGGAAAGGTATTAGGCACCACCCGACATCCGTGTTACCACGGTGACCGCCACTCTTCAAAGAAATTGTTTTATGAATGTGTGTGTGTGTGTGGATCAATGTGCAATTTATTTGAAAGTAGTGTGAGGCCTCGTTCGCACCAATATACACAAGGTTTGAATTTTATAGAAAAATTTAGTTTTAACCAAGATATAGCAATGAAGTTTTATAAAAGAGGTTTTTCAAACCCTGTGCTCAATAGGAATTGAGACCTTTTCATAATTCTATTTTATTAAATGTTCGTCTTGTTTGTTTTTATTTTCGAGATGCGAAGCATCCTTGAGAAAATAATATATAGCAGTGCCGAACTCCTTATGGGCATGACAGCCATCCAAGGAAACTCAGACGCTGTAAAATAATGTACAAGCTACTTACAGCTAAAAAATATCCATCATGGGAACCAAATCTAGATTCAAGAGATCGAACACTGTGATCACATGATTCTAAGCTCACATGACATCGCAATTTGTATGGAAAGCGATAGAAGCGTTATATATAAAAGTCAGTAAATATATATATATCTGATGGATCAACCACCACGAAGCAACTTCATGGGGATCAAAATGTAAATATATAAAAGGTAAATATATATATATATATATATATATATATATATATATATATATATATATATATATATATATATATATATATATATGAATATGATCAACCGCCATTAAGTAAACTCAAAGTGACTGAAATGTAAATAAAGCTATAAAAGCGATCAAGCGCCAATAAGTAAACTCAAAAAGCGAGACAAAATATAAATAAAATGTAAAAGGCCAATAAGTAGACTCAGGGCACGACACAAATGTAATTATATATATATATATATATATATATATATATATATAAATATATATATAAAAGCAAATAAATGCCTCGGATGTAAATCGTGGCTCATCGAGATATATGAGCAAGAATTATATATATGTATATATATAAAGCATATAAATGCACCGGATATAAAATCCAGGCTCATCAGATATGTCTGACAACAATTATATATAAATATATATACAAAAGCAATTAAACGCTCCAGATGTAAAATCCAGGCTCATCAGATAGAGTCTGACCACAGTTTATATATATAAGTATATATATATATATATGTATATATTTCATATATATGGATAACATTATCGAGTTATGCCCCGATTGAGCTGAGACTTGATGCAGGCGTTTATCGCTTTTATATATATATATATATATATATATATATATATATATATATATAAGCGTATAAACGCCTGCATCAAGTCTATATATATATATATATATATAAAAGCAGATAAACGCCGCATCAAGTGCAGGCTCAATCGAGGCATAACTCGATAATGTTAGTCCATATATATGAAATACACATATATATATATATATATATATATATATATATATATATATATATATATATATATATATATATATATACAGTAAATGAAAACCACCAATGAGAAATGCAGGCAAACACACTCACACGACTATCAACGTGTATACAAAGTGTGTGATATATGAGAAAGAGGCTCGAAGAATGTAAGAAGGCTTATAGTGGGCTACCAAAGTAGACTTCTTAGACTTTAAATGGATAAACACTCAGCCCCTCATGGGATAAAAAAGTAGCTATATGTGAGCTAACTAGTGTTTAAAGAAGAGGAAACACTCAAAAGATGTATATGTAGAAAGCAAAATGAGCAGGGCTTCCTCGCCTTTTTCTTCTCTCTCTCTCTTCAAATGGTGTTGACCCTCATTTATATTTATAGATCGATGGTCGCAGTACACTGCAGAGTCATGATTGTTCTACTTGGTTTGGTCGTGGTGGATCCGAGCCTCGCGGGTCCCGTCGTCTCTTAGTACATACAGTCGAGCAGTATAATGTCCGCTCGAACTTGCAGAACTTCAATCCGAGCATTCGAACGAAGTATATCTATACTTCTTCCGATTGCTTGTGTCGAGAGTTACGTAATGACATGGATTAGAGGTTGTACGAAGTCAGGAAGAGGGGTCTATGCCCATGGTCTTCAAGCTTCAAATTCTATCCAAAGTACTGCCACACGTAATAGTCACTCGGGATTGTCAATCCTCGGCTCTTGTGGGACATTGTTGTATGTATGTATGTATGAAGTGTTGAGACGACGTGCCATTGGTCGAAGGAACAAGACAATGTATGACTCATTGCCGGGGTTATCGCCAGTTTGAGTTAAAAGTAGACGTTGCTCATGGTTACAGCTGAGATTGGACCACTTGTTGGTATGGTGTGATATCATCTTATTGAGACAGTAAGATGACGTGTTGACTCCTCACCGGGGTTATCGCCGGTTTAAGCGGAAAGCAGATGTTGCTCATGGTTACATCTGAGATTGGACTGCTTGTTTGTATGCCTCACTATCATCTGGATTGAAGCTCATTGCATGTGTTTGCAAAAAGCATTTTCGGGGTTGTCGCCGGAACTACAATGGTATCCTTTAGGGTTATCACCAAGGATGGGGTTTCTACTCCCAGTGTTATCTCTGGGACTGGAACTGAACGTCTCTGTGTTATCACCGAGACAGGACTGTCCTCTCCGGTGTTGTTGCCGGTATTTTGATCTGCATATCTCGGGGTTATCTCCGAGATTGGAAATGACACTCCCAGTGTGTGTTCCGGATTTGAGATGATGTTCCCGGTTTGTGTTCTGGGTTGGAGCTGAACTTCCGGTAGTATCCGACATGGATGTAAGTTGTCTTTCAGGGTTATCTCCAAAAGACAAATCTACCCTCCTACAATGTTAGGAATATGAGTGTAGAAAGTTTCGAGTGTCTACAGATGCCCCTCTTTATCATATTCATGCAATGCAAGGCATGGATAGGATAAAGAATCCTAGACACTTGAAATGCAAGCAAGATAAACATGATGCTATATGCAGCAACATGATGCATGATGCATGATTGCCGTGTAATCCTGTTGGGATGACAATCAGTGATGGATTGGACATGCGATCCAAGTCTTCAAGGATGTTGACGTTGGGACTACCACCAAAGTCTTGAATTCTAGACACTGGTTTATACTCCATAGAGGTACCTCTTGTGTGGAAGAGATCTGTGGGAATAAAGCTGTCTATTTTGAGGATGTGTTTAACATGTTCCCTCATCTCGCTTTGAAAGATTATCGCCAACAGCTTTTTTCTTTGTCTGGTTGCACGACCTCCGTTGATGTGTATCACCGGATGAATCCCTACTGGGTGCATTGTCAAGGCTGCTTGACCTTCATTGATGTGTGTATCAATGGTTGCATTGCGTTGTAACCCCCGCCGGGGAGACATAGATGTTTGAAGGATGTGCGTTGTGACTGTGATAACCCGAGAATTTAGACAATTTAATAAAATCTTAAATGATTGATTTAAGGTCAAATATTAGACCTAGACAGAAAATAAGTGTATGCGTTTGATGTTATTGGGAAGGAATTCTGAGGATTTCAAAATTCTGTGAAGGATTTAGGTGAATTTTTCAGAATTAAGTTTATATGTGTTTATGTTCTGCGTATATGGTTTTATATGTGTTCGTAATGTGGTTTAGGGTCGAGGTTGACGGATAAATTATATCGTGTCAAACCCTAAGTATATATTAAGAACGACAACGTCAGGTTAGAAAACCCTAACGTCAGGATAAGAAAACCTAGAAATCGGTTCTGGAAACCCTAGTTTCAGTTTCGGGAGTCCGAAATCCTAATTCGGATATTAAAAACCCTAGATTGAGAATGCAATGCTATATATAAGTTTTAACGTTATTAATTATAAATTTATTAGGGAAACCCCTAATGAATTATTAATTACCCTATTTGAGTATTAGAAAACCCTAATACCATATTTGAAAATCCTAATTTCAGATTTCGAATATTTGAAACCCTAATCTGGGAATATAACGGAGAATTATAATGCTCAAGTGATTTAAATTATAAGCTTAATAGGGTAGAGCTTAATTATTTAGCAAACCCTAATTTCCTAAATTTGAACCCTAATTATTCTGTCTAAAACCCTAAATCGGGATATTAAAACCCCAAGTAGGAAGCTTGAAGATAAGTATAGAGTTTCTATGTTATTAATTGTAAGTATAATTAGGGATAACCTTAATTGATTAATTGGAAAGCCCTAATTTCTAATGTAGGAAACCCTAGCATGCAATTAGAGAAAACCTAATTATTAGTTTATAGAATGTAATGTTAATTAGGAAGCTTTAACCCTAATTAGCAAGCTTGAATGAGATTAGTAAACTTTACTGTAATTAGGGAACCTTAATCAAAGAAACGAAGATTTCCATATTTGCCTTTAATACACAACTCTAGATTTAGAGCTTATGAAACCCTAGGGTCAAATCCTAAGGGTTAAAACCTAATAGGTGTGAGAAGTTACCAAAGTACCATGCACTTTATGAGCCAAATGACCAAAATGCCCTTTTAGCTTTATTTAATAAGATAACTTGTGTAGGTTGCTATAACTTTAGTTGGTGACCAACCTTTGCTAGACATGTGGTCTATGTGCTTGCCTTTAATCATCAACCATCAACCATCTAGCATCCTAAAAATACATTGGACCTAAGATCAAAGTTCAAAAGTAAGCAAAATTCACTTACTTTATTTTTTCAAGCTAGCCAAACCTTCTCTCTCTCTCCCATCCGAAATTGTAGAGTGAGAGTGACTAATAAGCTAAGCCAAGATCATGTGTTAGCTTGCTAAGGACAAGCACCAAAGATCAGATTCAAAAATTGAGCATTTATGAGGTATAAACCCTAATTCTAGAAATCCTTAGATCTGTTGTTAGATATTATGATTTTATGTTTAAATGTGTAGTATGTAGTATATATTAGTGATCTGGGTTGTAATATCACAGATCCATAACACCTAGATGCTCGAAATTGATGTTTTTAGAAATCTAGAAATTTGGGAAAAAGTGGTCTGACAACCGAATGTCAGAGCCCATAGATTCATATGTGAAATATCCCAACTTATTAATAATTATTAAGGTGGTGTATAATTTAGTGTTATTGGGTAAATTAAATGAATTAATTTGTTGCCATAATAATTAAGTATTTACATGTTTATAATCCAAATAATAAATTGGGAGTCTAGCCCAATAAATTAATTGATGTACTTTTGAGTTAGCCCAATAAACTTGGGTTATTTAAAATCCAATTCGGAACCCAACATAATAGTTAACTGATGGTACAAGGTGTTGGTTAAATAAAATGTGGCATGTGGCAATGGGCCCGACTGACTAGCCCCATGTCTATGTCTGAGATCTATTCTCTTGTCCCAAATTAAGGGTCACCAAGTATAAGGAACAGTAGCATAAACTCTCTTTACGCAAACTTTCAAGCTGCTAATCCTCGGCATGCAGGGCTAGCTAAGTGGCTGGTATGGAGTGGTTAAACAACTCCTTAAGTAACCATTGTTCATTTCTATTGCACCATGAATCCCAACATTGTGCAAAGCAAGTGTCTAGTCCATGCTTTTCTCTTTAAATACAAGCCACCATGGCAGTCTGTTATAGTGATAAGAGTGTTGGAGAAATCTGAGTAAAGAATTCTTAGTTGCTAAGCATTACCAAATCAGTGTGTGAGATATCAAGGTTAAAGCTCGAGAAGGTATAATTTCTACTTCGTTCTTAACTTAAGTCTTGTTTGATTCTCGGTTTTCCTAAATTAATAGGTCAAGTATGATGAAATAGCATGATATAGGGTGTTTAAAAAGTTTACTTTCGTGCATGAATAAGTTAATAATTGCCTGGAATCAAGTCGTGGCTACTCTGCAAAACAGAGCATGTTCACTGCTTCTGAACTCCATGGGGTATAGCTGCACGTGCATTTAGGAACCAATCGATGGGTTGATTCGTGTTAGACCATGTATTAAGAAATTCTCTTAAGTCGTATGCATATAGTAAAGTCTTAATGAAATTAACTTGACAAACTTAGACCTTGTCGAAATAGTGTAGACCAAGTCTCGAAAAAGAGTTGATTTTGAGATGTCTTGGACAAAGCGTGTTGTCTTCGGACAAGTCGTAATATCTTCGGACATGGCTAAATGACTTGGCTTCAGACACATGGCCATATGTCTTCATCTTCGGACATGGCCAAACGTCTTAGGAAGCGGACATGGCCGGATGTCTTTGACTTGAAATGGCGAGATGTCCCAGGACTCCTGAGACAACATCATAACTTGATATAAGGATGGATTAATAAATATTCCTATACTGCTATAAACTATTATTATACGAATGAGTTCTAAGTAGAGAATTCTACTAACTTCGGGAAAATAAACCTAATGCCTGCAAACATGGGTAGAAAAGGGGTCGGTGGGATTAATAGATGTTATGGTCTACTTAAAGCAATGAACCTCTTGGAACTACGAAGAAGAAAGATTATGAATAAACTAGCAGTGGTCAAAAGTATGAGCATGTTAGTGTACAGCTATGAGTTTTGGTGGGTGCAACAGTATACATAGAAAAAAAAATGTGTTATGTATACATGTTGTTTATATATGTATATCAAGTGTGTTTGGCTAACAAATACCTATACTTACATAAATAGGACAAACATAGTTCATTGAGGTGATTTTCGCTATAAGTAGCAATCAACGCTAAAGGCAAGTTCCCTAACCTCACTCAAATTTACATTGAGCAAGTTTGTTTTCTTAACTCTACTAAGAGTGTTTCATTCAGATATGCTTATGGTTAATCGTTACTGATTACCATGTAGAATTGTACTCTGTACATCTTGTATGTATAAGTCAGGTATGAAAGGCTGATCACCTTCATTACCTGTTGGTCCAGATATATATTGTTCATGTAATACTTATTCAGTCAAAAGTTTGTTCATGCTAATTCACAACTACATTGTGAATTATAGCCAGCTTATTATTTAGACTCTTTCAATCATGATATATCCTTAAATTGTATTTAAACTTCTTTGGGCAACTTTCATGCTCACCTTGCTATATCATGATAAAACATTGCAGATAAAGACTTAATGCTTGAGATACAAGGAAAGTTAAAGACAATTCCAGCTTAGAGTTAATATGCGCGATTAGATTTGTAATAGTCTTGTATGATGATAATATCATGTGTCAGATAAGTTATGAAATGTGTATAAGTTATGGTTACTCGACCTTGGGGATAGTGTATAATGTTTAATGTATAAACAATTTATGTTTAAATCTTCCGCAATAGTAATAGAATGATTGAACCGGATCCGCGGTGATTTGGGGCCCGGATTCGGGGCTCTCACAGTTGGTATCAGAGCTGTTGGTTATAAACCTAGGGTAGAGTTACCTTAGACTAATAACCGCAGTGATTAGGATAAGATCTAACTCACATAGAGTTAGTGTGTCCGTAAGATTCAAAGACGAATCTCGGCGAGTTATAAAGATACGGAGTTCCCTAACTCTAATAATAAAGGTGAACAGTAGTGATGAATAGATAGAGTCTAAAAGATTAAAAGTACAGTGATAGGAGATCGTAAAACAAAATGATCAAGATATAGAAATGAATCGTAATATATACGATGAGATCACCCCGTGATCTGATAAGGTTATAGTATGGAGAAGAATCAATCTGATGATTGGAAAGTTACAGCAAGATGTTGTGTGTAAGTTGTACTATGAAATGGTACTATGAAAACTCATGAAAGAGTTATGGATTATGAATACGAATTAAATGAAATTCGTATGGAAAAGAGGGTTAAGATTAGGTAGGGATTTCAGTTGAGGACTCATGTTAGTAGTTGAGTTGTATGATTCCATGTTATATGGGAATTGTACTTGGTGTAAAACCACTTAGTTTACGGCATTGATAATCATTGAAATGTTTGTGTCGCTATTATTTGCTATATGCAGGTTAAGAGGGTGATTCCTTTCTCATGTGTATAACAAATAGATAGGTCATAGGTAGAGAATATAAGGTTAAGTACGAGTTCTTAAAACTCATACTTATGTGACATTCTTGACTCATAGTTATATGAAATATTTATGAACCCCTCAGCGAATGGACGCCAAAGGTCTTACTAGGGTAAGTTCTTAAACTCATATGATTGTGGCAATTAATGAACTCAAAAGTGTGGTTTTATGAACTGGGTATAGTTGTGTGTGAATGAAGTATTGAGGATTTTAGGAACAGATAGATTGTTAAGCAAATGATTATTAGTGGAGGCATTAGGTTTTCCTAAACTCCTAGCTATGCTAAACATTGAAATTTTGACATCAAGCTAAATACGCACTATGTGCCTTTTAAAAAAAAATAAAATGTAGACTCGTAATCATTTTGAAACGGTTTAAAGTAGAGTCTATGCTACTTATTTCAGCTAGACTCAAATGATTTGAAATATCAAAATTTGTTTTTAATTATCACTCATGTACCATGTAACTTTCAGTGCGTGCGAGATGATAAAAATGTTATGGAGTTGTAAATACAGGAATACTTAGTGTGAACTTGACCTGAAGTCGCTGTTCCACTATTGTATGATGTGTTATGACAAAGTCATACAATGACGGCATCCTCAAACGGACTGTTAATATAGTACGGCATCATGACGTCATTCTCGAAAATATTTTCAGAAGTTTAATTTGCCAACGGGGTTTGGCTACACCTAAATAATTCGATTGAACTGAATTATCGATATGAGTCTATGCTATTCGAATCAGCTAGACTAATGTTTATGAAAAACACAGTGTTCATTGAACGAAATTTCCCGAACCAAATTGTTTTGGTGCGGAATCCTATGATAAGACTGAGGTGAACAATGTTGTTTGACAAATAATCCAATCTAGTAGCGTAAATATTCGCTAAAAATGATTAATACGTTATGCGTGACGTAAGAGTACGATAGGCTAATTATCTAAAGTACTAGCATGGGTAGTTTACCTTCTTCGTGATTGTAAACATACTGTTAACCTTTATAAAGGGGTAGATTACCTTTTTCTTAATTGAAATAGGTAGCGGGTAGTAATACCTATAAACATCAGTAGTTCATGGTCTATATGACCCCTCAGCACAATTTGAAAACTTTTACTCTTGTAAGTGGTGAATTGGGTAGTATGTGATATGTGCGAATGGTGTAAGGTGCACGGTGTAAGGTGTAAGGTGAATTTCGGGGACGAAATTCTTATAAGGAGGGGTGAATGTGACAACCCGAGAATTTAGACAATTTATTAAAATCTTAAATGATTGATTTAAGGTCAAATATTAGACCTAGACAGAAAATAAGTGTATGCGTTTGATGTTATTGGGAAGGAATTCTGAGGATTTCAAAATTCTGTGAAGGATTTAGGTGAATTTTTCAGAATTAAGTTTATATGTGTTTATGTTCTGCGTATATGGTTTTATATGTTTTCAGAATGTGGTTAAGGGTCAAGGGTTGACCAGATAAATTATATCTGTGTCAAACCCTAAGTATATATTAAGAACGACAACGTTCAGTTAGAAAACCCTAACGTCTGATAAGAAAACATAGAAATTGATTCTAGAAACCCTAGTTTCAGTTTCGGGAGTCCGAAATCCTAATTCGGATATTAAAAACCCTAGATTGGGAATGCAATGTTATATATAAGGTTTAACATTATTAATTATAAATTTATTAGGGAAAACCCTAATGAATTATTAATTACCCTATTTGAGTATTAGAAAACCCTAATACCATATCTGAAAATCCTAATTTCAGATTTCAAATATTTAAAACCCTAATCTGGAAATATAACGGAGAATTATAATGCTCAAGTAATTTAAATTATAAGCTTAATAGGGTAAAGCTTAATTATTTAGCAAACCCTAATTTCCAAAATTTGAACCCTAATTATTCTATCTAAAGCCCTAAATCAGGATATTAAAACCCCAAGTGGGAAGCTTGAAGATAAGTATAGAGTTTCTATGTTATTAATTGTAAGTATAATTAGGGATAACCCTAATTGATTAATTGGAAAGCCCTAATTTCTAATGTAGGAAACCCTAGCATGCAATTAGAGAAAACCTAATTATTTGCTTATAGAATGTAATGTTAATTAGGAAGCTTTAACCCTAATTAACAAGCTTGAATGAGATTAGTAAACTTTACTGTAATTAGGGTACCCTAATCAAAGAAACAAAGATTTCCATATTTGCCCTTAATACAAAACTCTAGATTTAGAGCTTATGAAACCCTAGGGTCAAACCCTAAGGGTTAAAACCTAATAGGTGTGAGAAGTTACCAAAGTACCATGCACTTTATACAAAATTAGGTATATCAACCATCCACCCAGATCAAAGGTCGCCACTTACATGGTACATAAATTCAAATACAACTTACTAATATAAGATCATGTGTTAGTACAGGACAAACACCAAAGATATTCAAAATTGAGCATTTATGAGGTATAAACCGTAATTTTGAAATACAAATATTGTCTACTAGATATTATTTAAAACTCAAAAGGAGTCCTCATTACGGAACTATTATCACACTATTAGAAACGAAATAGTGAGGACTACTAATGCTATCCTCTCGACCATTACGCCACCCCTCGCCCCGACATAAATTCAAATACAACTTACTAATATAAGCCATATGTATGCAATTCTCAGTTTTTCAAAGAGAAGAAAGGAAACTCAAAAAAGGTGAGCTCAACTAGCCCAAAGAAGAAATATTACGACATTAAGATAATGCGTAATTTAAATTATCATTAGCCCAAAAGAAGAAATATTATGACTTAAACCGATAAAATATGTTAAACCGATAAAATACAATACAACAAGTTTAATCATAAATGAATAAGCAATCCATTAAAAGAGTCAAGTAGAGAATAAAGTCTACTATCTTTTAGGTTTTAAAAGGTTTTTCATCATCGTTATAGCCGAGACTCACTTTAATAAATAATCCACATCATCGAATCACCCCCGCACTACTGGCCAAGGATATTCATCAAATTATCAATGGTCATGACTATACCGAATCACCCCGGTCATAATCATACCAAAACTATCCATCACCGCATTACGTGCCACCGAGGACTTTTATCACATCATTTATAACAAGCCATGATTATACCGAATGATCCTCGGTCATAATCATACTAAGTTCATCTATACACGTAAGTCAAGATAACATAATATAACATGAGGATGATGATAATGACATAATAATTCAATAAAACAAGTTCAAGAATTATTTTATCCAGAATTATTAACGCCCAAATTGTCAAAATGATACTGCTTTTGTAGAGTAAAATTCAAGAATGATCGTAAGAATATTTCCATGAAAAGATATCGGATGAAACGCAAATATCAAGGATATTCTACTAATTTCATGGAGTATAGAAGTCAAAGTTTTAACCAACTGGGTATAATAAAGAATGGAATAACAAAAGAAATCACCATGCATGCAGATTTCAGAAAGACAAAAGTTATTCCAATGTAATAATAATAACGGAACCAGTCGTGAAATTCACACCCCATGTGATGTTCCAATGTAATAATAAAGATGGAACCAGATCCCGTGTAAAACACACATGATAGGATATTCCAATGTAATGATAAAGATTTTAACCAGTCCGTGTAAAACACATGCATGTGATGTTCCAAATGTAATAATAAAAGATTTTAACCAGTCCTGTAAAACACATGCATGTGATGTTCCAATGTAATAATAAAGAATAAGAATGTCATCAAGTATAGGGTAAACCACGTATACAAAAGTTATTCCAAATGTAATAATAAGCAATGGAATAACAATGCTTCTCTTCATGAATAAGAAAGAATAACACCTTTTCAATGGAATAATAAAAATAATTCTTCATGAATAAGAAAGAATAACACCCTTACGGTACAACAAATAATATTCCCTACCCTTAGAAGAACCGAATATGGCAAGGTGAAGTAGCGTAAAACTTTTCTTCTTTCTCTCTATAGTTTCTCTCTCTAGTTTCAAAGTGAATTCGTGAAAATAATGAAGCACTAGGCCTCTATTTATAGAAGATTTCTAGCTTAAGACCGCCATGTGAAAAAAGGCAAAGGTCGACGACTTGACGAAAAGAAAAGTGGTGATGTGAAAAGAAAAGTGGTTCGACGCTCGTAATGTGAAACGACAAGTGGTTCGATCGCTCAGAATGTTAAAACGACAAGTGGTTCGACGCTCAGTAATGTGAAACGACAAGTAATGGTTAATTCTCGGTAAAGGTAATTACTATCGACGAAGGTAATTACTATTCACAAAGGTAATTACTATCGACGAAGGTAATTACTATCGATTTAAGATAATTACTATTCACAAAGGTAATTACTATCGACAAAGGTAATTATATTCACAAAGGTAATTACTATCGACGAAAGGTAATTACTATCGATTTAAGATAATTACTATTCACAAAGGTAATTACTATCGACGAAAGTAATTACTATATCGACGAAGAGACTCTTAGATGATGACACATATGGGGCCCCCATAAAATAATCAAACTTACCACAAATGTCTCATAATGCACTCTTTATATACATCAAGGATTGAATAAATATTACCACAAATCATTTTATTTTTAATCAACACATATTTAATCTTTCAACAATTATTAATCATTTATAACTTGTCGCCTCAATTATTGATTTAATACTATAACATATTATATGATGATATCGTGACAATAATTGAATCAATAATATAAGAGATATGATGCAAAGAATTATCGTAGTAATAATCGAGCATAAATGAGTGACTTCTCACGTAAAGATCAATAATCAATATCGTCGTGCTACTATACAACTACGCCAGACATCGCATTTTTTTACTACCGGTAGTTCAACAGCTTTTAATCAGAACACTCTCCGCCGTTATTTTTATAGAAAGATAATTTTGTCGCTTTCTAACTATTTATAATACTTCCGCTAGGGGGGTCCACTAATGATCGAGCCGTCGTATTTAATATTCCCCGACAAAAAGAATATTCCCTAACCAAACTAATATTTTATAACAACTGCATACTTTGCAAAATTTATAAATACTACCCACAACTATAATATTATCTTAAATTCACACCATAATATTAAAAAATTATTTCGACAAAATTTAAATCTTTATCGATAAAATCTGGGTCTCACAATCTCCCTCCTTATGGAATTTCCCTCAAATTAGGGTACGACCGGTATGATAAAGAGGTGAGGATACCTTGAATACCTTTATCGTTCGTTAAAATATTAAATTCATCTTCGCAATCCTACCAAAGATATTTATTAACAATTCATCTTTTGCACTATGTGCCAAAGATATATAAATCAGAAACCAATAATGCCGAGACTCAACTTAATAGTATCACAACCACTTAATTATCCATGCACCATCGCCAAGGATATTCGTGTTTTCAATTACTACCATGATTATACCGAATAATCCTCGGTCATAATCATACCAAGTCTATCAATGCACTACTACCAAAGATGACTTTTACCACATCCATGAATTAATATTTCATCACGAGACTCATTTCAATAATTAATCCACATCATCGAATCATCCCCGCACTACGTGCCAAGGATATTCTTTTAAGATCACGACCATTAATTATCCATGCACTACGTGCCAAAGATAATCGTATTCATTAAGTATCACGACCACAAATTATCCATGCACTACTACCAAAGATAATCGTGGTATTCATTAGTATCACGACCACAAATTATCCATGCACTACTACCAAAGATAATCGTATTCATTAGTATCATTCACCACAAATTATCCATGCACTACTACCAAAGATAAATAGTATTCATTAAGATCACGCACCACAAATTATCCATGCACTACTACAAAGATAATCGTATTCATTAGTATCACGACCACAAATTATCCATGCACTACGGCCAAAGATAATCGTGTTTTCAATTACTTATTATGATTATACCGAACAATCCCTCGGTCATAATCATACCAAGTCCATCTATGCACTACAAAGCCATGTATGACTTTCAACATAATATAAACATGAGGATAATGATATAAAGAATCAATCAAATGAGATAAAGGATAAATATTAAACATTTATAATATAATTTATCCAGATTCAAGAATATCCCCATGTTATCAATCACTTAATAATCTTATAATCTAATATCATTAATATTATAACAATATTTTAATCACTTCTTAAATTTATAAACAATTTATCTCAATTGTTTACGCTTTTACCATATAATGCATTTAATCATTCAAAATGCCATACTCATAAGATATCATCACCAATTATCAAATCCTCAAAAAATATGTATATACTCTATATAGGATTCTCTAGCCATAAAATCCTATTTTCAACTTTGTTACTTCACATAACATATTTAACTCATATGTTCAGAATTAAACTATTTTCATGAAAAATACCAAATCAGTCCCAAAAATATTTCTTTTCTGGGATTTAGCATAATATAGTCCCATAATGAAAATATATTTTCTCGGATTTTTTAAAATTCATTTACTATTTTTCAAAAATCAATTTCTAATTAATTCCTTAAGAAATTAGCTACCTCAAGTTTAACTCCAAAAATTCCTAAATCTTGACAGGACCTTACCCATGTTAACGTGAGCTTCCAGTTTAAATTTCATGGTCATCGGAGTTATAGAACTCCGGTTATAGCGTTTTTCGTCAGAAAAACCTAAATATTGAAATAGTCATAACTTGCTCATTTTAAGTCAGAATGAGCTCATTTTTGGACAGGAGGTACTTTATACCATATACCTTCATGTCCCAAAAGGCCAGAATTTTTCTCATAATTTAAGTGGCCGAAACAGCCCCTCTAAAATCATGGTAGCAGCTTTTTTGGTTTTTGCAGCTTTGCCCTCCTTTGCTAAAATCAGTCCACACAAAAATCTACAACACCTTTTCCAGTAATTCCACTTGGATTAGTTAGGTAACTCATAGATCTAACTCTAGGACTTGACCACACTCAAAAATTCAAAATATAATAGGAGATATGGTCAATTGAATTTCATGTTACGTTTTTCACCAAAATCTGATTTTCAACTCTTTGTGATTTCTAAGAAACTTTCATGTTTTCACATACCAACCAACATAACTCATCATAAAACTTACTAATACTTCATATACCCATGATTTTCATCAGTTCTATACTTTTATTATGACTTTCATCATAATCCACGTAAAAATGCATCCTTTTAGTTGAAGAAATATTTGAGGGTTTAAGAAATGGGGTTTTTAGATCGGGGTCAATACAAAATTCGATTTCACATTCTAGGGTAGGCTAGGAAGTCTTCAAGAATACGCCAAGAAATTTTATTAATGATAGAAATATCATTCAAAATCATATTTTCGTCCAAGACTTGGATAAGACGTCACATTAATACCAATCGTGACTTCTATCCCTTAACCCGGATAAGACCTCACAATGATACCTATCAACTTGCCATCTTCACCACGACGTCGCCTACAAAAAGTCCCGCTTCGTGCATTTCACACAAGGAAGTCAACAACGAAAGGATCGGGCTCTTTACTTATGGCTTGATATGACAATGATTGACTTTTAGTGGTTTGGTTACTTTGAATTCGCACAACAAGTTGGTTATGAATATAAAAGCTAACAACCCCATTTAAAAGCATGATGAGTAGTTAACCAATTGATTCCTAAAATCACATCAAAGGCAAATATTTTCAAAAGATAAGATCGACAGTAACGTGAAAATGTTTATTTGAATCAAACAAGATTTAAAAATAGTAGCGATAACGTAAGGCTCCTACTAACGAAGTTTCAACCAATAAGTCAAAGTTTAACTTCTTCTGAGTCAAATTTAAACATTGAACACAACTAGGTGAAATAAAAGAGTGGGTAGAACTGGTATCTAACACTCAGATAGACTTCGCAAGAGCTTATGATTAACTTACCCGTGATAATTTTATTCGTGTTCCTCGTCACGAAAAAAACGCTCTCTTAAACTATCGGCTTTGGTTTGTCTCGGGGGGATGACCTTTGGTGCCTCCATCCTAGTTGAATTTGTCTTCAGTAAACGACAAAATCAAGCTAAGTGACCTTCTCTTCCACAATTATAACATGCTTTTGACGGCAGATGGCGCAGCTTTCGGATCGATGTGTCCCTCTCCTCCGCATTTGAAGCATATGATAGGTGGTCTTTCTCCTTCCTTAACAACGGTGTCAGTGCCGACGTCTTTCCATCATTGTTGAATCTCCTTTTTTGAAATGTCCATTCTTATTGTTTTGGCCTCGATTACCATCAAGTGGTTACATATATTTGGCCCGTTGATTCCTCCACGCTTGTTGTCACCGCTCGATGACTACTACTCGCCGGTATTATAATTTTGTTTACCGCTTTTTTCTCAAGTTGACTCGTTATCGCGCTCCACTAATCGAGCCCTATTTACAACATCTCAATAAAAACGCAGCTTTATGAGAAATAAGATGTTGACGATCTCCGCTTCAAACCTCTTAAAAACATTCGCGCCATTTCTCTTCATTATCCACCAAGTGGGACGAAACCGTGATAACTCCGCAAATTTTGCCTCGTATCGCGATATTACATGGCCATATTGTTTTGTTCCAACTTGATAAACTCCACCTCCTTCATGTGGCGTAATACTTTCGTGAAAGTATTTGTCATTGAATGTACCTCGAACTTCTCCCAAGATATCTTCAAGACAAAGAAGTTGAGTACGCTTTTTACCGATTCCCACCAAGAATCGCCTCTCTCGCAACATAAAGGCGTAAAAGGAACCTTTTGCTTCCTCGGAGCATCCCAAGACATCAAATATCTTGGTAATCTGCTTTATCCATGCTTCCGCCGTAAGTGGTTTTGGCTCTCCCTTAAACTCCGGTGGTCCCAGCCTTGAATTGTTTAGGTGACCGCCCCGAGAGTTTTCCGTGTTTCCACCCACGCTTTTGGATGTTAGCAATGTCGCTTTACCGATGTCGCATGAATTCTAAAAACTCTTAAACGCATCGTCGCTCATCAATTGATCGTTGTTGTTGTTTATGGGAGGATTATCGCCATCCCGCTGCACATTGTCCCGATTATTGATCGTGGAGAATCAACAGCCTCCCCGTGCTCCATTGCTATTCTCAACATTCTCTTGATGCCATTTTCAAACACCGCCACAAAATAAGGGTTAATTGACATGCAACATATTATCACTATACTCGACCGACCAATCAAATACCAAATAAACTTAGGTAGGTCATACTAGCTAAGGTATTCCCTGCCTCCCTCCTAGTACTATTCTCACATCTTAGCCAGGATCATATCCCTAAGCTCGATACCAACCGTGACGCCCCCAAAATTAGGTATACGCCACCCATCTTGGGTCGCCACTTACATGGTACATAAATTCAAATACAACTTACTAATATAACGTGCTGTGGTACAATAATACGATATAAATCGTGAGTTTGAATACAAATATTGTCTACTAGATATTATACAAACTCAAAAGGAGTCCTCATTACAACTATTATCACACTATTTCACGTAATAGTGAGGACTACTAATGCTATCCTCTCGACCATTACTCCGCTCCCCGACTCGTCTCAAATTTATGTTCTCATTTCAAGAGAAAAAGTGAAAGAAAGGGTGAGCTCAACTAGCCCAAGAAGAAATATTATGACTAAGATAATGCGTAATAAATTATCATTAGCCTTCAAAAGTGTTAAACCGATAAAATACAATAGACAACAAGTTTAATCGCAATGAATAAGAAATCCATTAAAAGAGTCAAGTAGAGAATAAAGTCTACTATCTTTTAGGTTTTAAAAGGTTTTTCATCACTGTTATAGCTGAGACTTAGCTTTAATAAATAATCCACATCATCGAATCACCCCTGCACTACGACCAAGGATATTCATCAAATTATCAATGGTCATGACTATACCGAATCACCCCTCGGTCATAATCATACCAAAACTATCCATCATCGCATTATGTGCCACCGAGGACTTTTATCACATCATTTATAACAAGCCATGATTATACCGAATGATCCTCGGTCATAATCATACTAAGTTCATCTATACACGTAAAGTCAAGATAACATAATATAACATGAGGATGATGACAATGACATAATAATTCAATAAAACAAGTTCAAGAATTATTTTATCCAGAATTATTAACGCCCAAATTGTCAAAATGATACTGCTTTTGTAGAGTAAAATTCAAGAATGATCAAGAATATTTCCATGAAAAGATATCGATGAAACGCAAATATCAAGGATATTCTACTAATTTCATGGAGTATAGAAGTCAAAGTTTTAACCAACCGGGTATAATAAAGAATGGAATAACAAAAGAAATCACCATGCATGCAGATTTCAGAAGACAAAGTTATTCCAATGTAATAATAATAACGGAACCAAAGTCGTGAAATTTACAACCGGCTGTGATGTTCCAATGTAATAATAAAGATGGAACCAGATCCGTGTAAAACACATGATAGGATATTCCAATGTAATGATAAAGACGGAACCTGTGTCCCTGTAAAACACATGCATGTGATGTTCCAATGAATAATAAAAGATTTTAACCAGTCCTGTAAAAAACACATGCATGTGATGTTCCAATGTAATAATAATAAAGACGGAAACCAGTCCCTAAAAAACAATAATGATGTTCCAATGTAATAATAAGAATGTCACCAAGTATAGGGTAAACCACGTATACAAAAGTTATTCCAATGTAATAATAAGCAATGGAATAACAACAGCTTTCTTCATGAATAAGAAAGAATAACACCCTTTACGGTACAACAAATAATATTCCCTACCTTAGAAGAACCGAATATTGGCAAGGTGAAGTAGTAATACTTTTCTTCTTCTCTCTATAGTTTCTCTCTGTAGAGTTTCAAAGTGAATTCGTGAAAAATAATGAAGCACTAGGCCTCTATTTATAGAAGATTTCTAGCTTAAGACCGCCATGTGAAAAGGCAAGTGGCTCGATAACCGGTGATGTGAAAAGAAAAGTGGTTCGATCACCGTAATGTGAAACGACAAGTGGTTCGATCAGAATGTGAAAACGACAAGTGGTTCGACACTCAGAATGTGAAACGACAAGTGGTTCGACGCTCGTAAAGGTAATTACTATCGACGAAGGTAATTACTATATCGACAAAGGTAATTACTATCACAAAGGTAATTACTATTACTATAATTACTATCGACAAAGGTAATTACTATTCACAAAGGTAATTATTATCGACAAAGGTAATTACTATTCACAAAGGTAATTACTATCGACGAAGGTAATTACTATCGACGAAGATAATTACTATTCACAAAGGTAATTACTATCGACGAAGGTAATTACTATCGACGAAGAGACTCTTAGATGATTACATATGGGCCCCCATAAAATAATCAAACTTACCACAAATGTCTCATAATACTCTTTATATACATCAAGGATTGAATAAATATTACCACAAATCATTTTATTTTTAATCAACACATATTTAATCTTTCAACAATTATTAATCATTTATAACTTGTCGCCTCAATTATTGATTTAATACTATAACATATTATATGTATGATAATCGTGACAATAATTGAATCAATAATATAAGAGATATGATGCAAAGAATTATCGTAGCAATAATTGAGCATAATGAAAGTGACTTTCACGTAAAGCATCAATAATCAATATCGTAGTGCTACTATACAACTACGCCAGACATCGCATTTCTTTTACTACCGGGTAGTTCAACAGCTTTTAACGGTGAATAATACCTCCGCCGTTATTTTTATAGAAAGATAATTTTGTCGCTTTTTAACTACGACAATACTTTCGCCAGGGGTCCACTAATGATCGAGTCGTCGCATTTAATATTCCCCCACAAAAAAAGAATATTCCCTCCCAAAATAATATTTTATAACAAATACTTTGCAAATTTTATAAATACTACCCACAACTATAATATTATCTTAAAAAATATTAAAAAATAAATACGACAAAATTTATAACTATAATATTATCTCACATCGTGAGCCCCATAGATTAAATTCACACTTATAATAATTATTAAAAAATTATTTAGTGTTACAAAATTTTAATTAATTTGTCGCCGATAAAAGTATTTACATGTTTATAATCAAATAATAACTAAGTGGTCATTTGGTATGGAGTGGTTAAATAACTCCTTAAGTAACCATTGTTCATTTCTATTGCACCATGAATCCCAACATTGTGCAAAGCAAGTGTCTAGTCCATGCTTTTCTCTTTAAATACAAGCCACCATGGCAGTCTGTTATAGTGATAAGAGTGTTGTTGAAATCTGAGTAAAGAATTCTTAGTTGCTAAGCATTACCAAATCAGTGTATGAGATATCAAGGTTAAAGCTCGAGAAGGTATAATTTCTACTTCGTTCTTAACTTAAGTCTTGTTTGATTCTCGGTTTTCCTAAATTAATAGGTCAAGTATGATGAAATAGCATGATATAGGGTGTTTAGAAAGTTTACTTTCGTGTATGAATACGTTAATAATTGCCTGGAATCAAGTCGTGGCTACTCTGCAAAACAAAGCATGTTCACTGGTTCTGAACTCCATGGGGTACAACTGCATCGTACTTAGGAACCAGCTGATGGGTTCGGTCGTGTTAGACCATGTATTAAGAAATTCCCTTAGGCTGTATGCATATAGTAAAGTCTTAATGAAATTAACCCGACAAACTTAGACCATATCGAAATAGTGTAGACCGAAGTCTCTAAAAGAGCTGACTTCGGAGATGTCTTCGGAAAAAGCGTGTTGTCTTCGGACAAGTCGTAATGTCTTCGGACATGGCTAAATGACTTCGGCTTCGTACATGGCCATATGTCTTCATCTTTGGACATGGCCCGACGTCTTGGCGGTTTATCACAGGTATGGAGTTTGAAGGAGAGTCGATGCCTTGCACCCCTACTGCCGTCAGATCCTTGTTGGGAGTTCCGGCGGAAGCGTTCAAGGGCAGGACTGTTCGTACAGGTCCTTTGAACATAGATGCTATGAGCGGGCTGTTGAGTGAGCCCATACCTGATGATGTGAGAGTCAGGGATCGCATTCTTCAATGATTGTTCCTAATGATCATTAGGGGCTACTTCATAGCAGTTAACTCTTCTACGGTGTCCTTCGCTTTGATTAGCGGCACTCGACACGTGGACCGTATAGGAGAGTATGATTGGGGTTCCTACACCTTTGCCTACTTCCTCAAGGGAATACGCATGCGATCGCAGGGCTTGACCGAGGCATGGTTAGGATTCTACCCATTTCTGTTGGTGAGTGTTTCTCTTGTCCTTTCCCATGTCTGGGTTAAGAGTGTTGACTGACAGCAGATGTTTGCCTTTGTGTTGGCAATTTTGGGCCTATGAGAGGCTTCCTTGTTTGCGTCCTATGAGCGTGTTAGGTTTAGATACCTATCCATGAGGACGGAGATGGCATCATTCCATACTGGCGGAGGTCCCTATTGCTGAGGGTTTCACTCATTGTCGCCTATAGCTGGAGTTGTTGACATCCGATGTCATCACATGGATTCCCTACTCTGGAGAGCCTTTGGGAGTTAGCTTTGAGGATGGGCACCCGACTGGAGTAGAGTACATCATTTCCACCCGCAGGATTCCTCTCTTCACAGATGGAGGATGGGAGCTCTATTTAGGAGAGCGTGCTATCAGGAGAACTACTAGAGAGATATGTATGTCGATCTTGCCTCCTACCAGGCGTTATTGGCCTGTTTTGCAGTCCCCCATCATTGACATCCCATTGATGGGGATTGACGGCTTTACATTGTCAGAGGGCCCCTGTTCTCAAGAGATGTTCCAGCATTGGTGGATCCCTCGTACGATTGGAGCTCAGACCTGCGCCACACAATTTATGGGGGATATGGTTCCAGGATCCGTGATGATGACGGATTGGCTAGCCCGTGTCAGAGATCCGACTCATGTGACACAGAATGACAGATTGACGCGGCAGTTGGACCAGTCACATCTTTTCATTCGGCATTTGGGCAGAGATCCTGCAGAGGTAGATACTTTTGATCCTTCCCGCTCTGGCGCTGGTCCCTCGGATGACCCATATGGCTTTTCCGGCGTAGATCCTCCTTTGTATAGGCCTGACATTCCTGTAGATAGAGATCCAGTGACTCAGGAGGAGTTACATCAGGTGGACAGCATTGATGATGTGGACATTGACACCATTGACTTTTTCTGATGTATTTCTTTTGATAGGCCTCTGTTAGCTGCTGGGTAGCTTCGCCCCATTCTCACTATATCTTTTGATAGGCCTCTGTTAGATGTTGGGTAGCTTCGCCCCATTTCCCTGTATTTTAGCTGTACATAGATGTATTAGATGATGATATACTTAGTAATGTATGCACAGTTTTCCATTCCCTATATCATACTGCCATCTATTGTATCATGCATATTATTGTTATGCATATGTATGTATGTCCAAAGATATTCAGCATTGACCCCTGGATGGTCTTATGACACGGCCCATACAGATGTCTTCTTCGACATTTAGCCGTATTGATCATACCCTACCATTTGCGGTGGTAGCTGGTATGCGATCATGGTATGATAGTATATTACCATCAGACATGGTGATCGTAGATGATTTGCTGTAGCATATTATGACCTTACTGATGTTTCAGGTTCCTCCAGGATTTATAGAGGGCATGTTAGAGCACTAGGTACCGGACAAACATGTATTCCGCTTTGGGACCCGTGAGTTGACTCCTACTTTGGAGGAGTATGCACGATTGATGATGCTGCCTCTGGACAGACCTTGCGTGCACATGGCGACGGGAGACATGAGTAGACAATTCATGACTCTCACAGGATTGAGGCGCAGAGTAGTGTAGGATGAGATTACATCCGACCATGTTATATCCCTAAGCATTTTCTGCTTGATGTGTTTGGCTCGAGGATGACTATGCACGAGATTAGATGATTTCACCACACCAGAGGATCATTGACGTTCAGCCAAAGTAGATGTACTGCTTCTATGCGTATTGTCATACGTATACATGCCGCGGTACATGGATGAGCTGGATATCGGCGTCATTATGGCAGTGAGAGCTCTTAGGGAGGATCGTACCATTGTACCGATGATTATCACAGAGACCTTGAGGTCGGCTACATACTACTGCACATATCCGGCATGAGTGTTCACAGGTAGTTCGGTCATGCTGTATGTGTGGTTCATGTCACACTTGAGACCGATTGGCACATTTAGACATCATGGATTTTATTTCACCCATGAGATAGCCATGACGTACGCCTTTCAGCCTGCGGGGTGTACAGATGCTGTATCTTGGTCTGCTTTCTTGGCAGAGATTGGAGATCCGTTTGATATATTGCCGTGTTCAAGGCTTAGCTCACCCTACAGCTTCATTACTCATGCTCCAGGCATGGATTATCTCCCTCTGGCTGGTTTGAGGGGCATGATCACTTACCACCCACTAGCCGTGATGTGTCAGTTTGACCAGTTCAAGGATTTTCATCCATATGAGGGGGTAGTGAGTCAGTATTTCTCATCACACCGTTTGTCAGCGGAGGACAAATCCAGGTTGTATGCCTACTGGGATCAGCGAGAGTCGGCTGAGTTTTCTGTCAGTCATCCAGGTTGTTCTGCAGAGTATTCTGCATGGATGGAGACAGATACTGCATTGGCTGCGGCAGTATCCACAATGCATGAGCCTGATTCTGACGATGAGGAGCCTATAGAGGAGGCTGTCATTCCCACCGATGACTTGACTGCTGGGCTGCCAGCATTTGTGATAGATTCTCCCACCCCGAGTGCCACCGTTACTCAGTATTCGGCACATCATTTGGAGCAGAGCTTATATATGATGACCTATGACAGAGATTAGGCTAGGGCCACGATGTTGACAGCTCTTGATGAGAGTGATACCGCTCTGTTAGAGAGGGATGAAGCTAGATCAGCCAAGGATGCATTGATAGTTGAGCGGGATGCCGCCTTATCTGCTAGTGATGTGGCCATTGCAGACAGCACTTCAGTGAGATCCCAGATGACGGTCAGTCTAGCTGACATGGGTGCTTACATTGATGAGCATTATGCCACTATACAGTTAGCCTCTGATCTGCTAACTCGGGTAGATACCCTTGGGCAGGAGCTTGCAGTGTTTCCTCTGTCTTCAGAGAGGGATGCTATGTTAGATCTGATAGTTCGTATGCATACAGATCTGTAGATAGCTTTGTATTTTCCTGCACAGACTAGCTTAGCCATTTTGTCATGTATAGCACACAGATGGATGTATATATCAAACAGTATTATGTATGGCAGGGAAATATATTTTGATTCACTTCCGTTTTAGTTATGCCTTGATAATTGCTTGATGTTTGCCTGTTTCTCCAGGGCCTTTGATCTTGATGCATTCTGAACTTATCCTTGATTGATGGACATTGAGACGTCGCAAGGTCTCTCAGAACGGATCATTGATTACTAAAAATCCCTACCATCTTTGGTGTCTTGGGACTGGTATCTTTATGGACAAATGGAGAGGAGGGTAGTCTCTTCCTCTCTGAGATTGACTGCACCACAGATGGTCGCCAGTACTTCTATTTGTGAGAAGCTTAGTTAATTTTATCTCTTATGGGTTGGTATTGCTCTTTGAGGCACGATCGCAGCTTAGATGGTCACCGAATCTTCTATTTGTGAGAAGAGGTTGGATAATTCTGTCCCTTTGATCAGAAACCGATGAAGTGGGGAAATTTGAAGGTTGATCCCAGTAATGTGTGACAAGTATGTTTTTTTTAGTAGGGGTTAGGCTGCACCATGAATGGCTGCCTACGTACTCCTGTTGAAGAGGAGATCAAGTATGCATAGTTTGAACCTGGTGTAAGAGGTTCAACACTGAATGTGAAAGGCAGATGGGTGTAGAAGTTGTTTTTGTTATTTTTGTTGTTTTTGTGAAGAAAGGGTAGAAATGTTTTTGTTATTTTTTCTTTATTGTGACCAGGCCATATAGAATATGGTTGCCTACATACCCCCAGGTATCAGGGAGATCAAGTCGACGTAGTTCGCCCCTCAGGATGAATCACAAACCAAGAAGAGAAGCATAAATCCTACGCCAAGATGCTATATCATGGGGAGAAGAAAGTTTAATCCCATAGAGGGGATAAACTACAAGTGTGGAGAAAGTTTAATCCTATCTTGAGGATAAACTGCAGGGGTGAAAAGTTTAATCTCGTCTTCAGGAGAAGCAGGTGTGAAAAGTTTGAAATGGAATAAAACTAGGCTGCTGGCTTGAAGTGTATGTTTCCCTGAGGGGCAGAAGAGTTTGTAAAAAGGAGAGAGGGTTCAAAACCGGAATGACTGGTGATTGGATGATCAAAACCAAGATGTTTGTTCGATGGTTACTTCAAACATAGTACCGTTTCACAGTGTCCGAGTTCATCGCCATCCATTTCCTGCAACCTGAGAGCACTTCCTGTCAATACTTCTTTGACAATAAATGGGCCTTCCAAGTTAGGGGCGAATTTTCCCTTAGATTGATCTTGGTTGTCAATGATCTTCTTCAAAACCAAGTCATGTTGTTTGAATTTCCGTAGTCGGACTTTTTTCATTGTAGGATCGTATGCGATCTCTCAATTTGATATAATCTTGACCATGGAAGATAGCCGTGGTTCGCCTTCCATCTATTAGAGACAATTGGTGATAACTGTTGTAGACACTTGAAATTTTCTGCACTCCTATTCCTAACATTGTAGGAGGGTAGATTTGTCTTTTGGAGATAACCCTGAAAGATAACTTACATCCATACCGGATACTACCGGAAGTTTAGCTCCAACCTGGAATACAAACCGGGAACATCATCTCAAATCCGGAACACATACCGGGAGTGTCATTTCCAATCTCGGAGATAACCCCGAGATATGCAGATCAAAAGACCGGCAATAACACCGGAGAGGACGATCTGTCTCTGGCGATAACATCTTTGGACGTTCGGCCCCGATCCTAGAGAGACAACATCGGGAGTATAACCCCATCCTTGGTGATAACCCCAAGGGATGCCATTGCAGTTCCGCGATAACCCCGGAAATGCTTGTTGCAAACACATGCAATCAGCTTCAATCTAGATGACGGTGAGGCATACAAACAAGCAGTCCAATCTCAGATGTAACCCTAAGCAACGTCTACTTTCTGCTTAAACCTGCGATAACCCCGGTGAGGAGTCAACACGTCATCTTACTGTCTCAACAAGATGATATCACAGCATACCAACAAGTGTTCCAATCTCAGCTGTAACCCTGAGCAACATCTACTTTCAACTCAAACCGGCGATAACCCCGGTAAGGAGTCATACATCATCTTGTTCCTTCGACAAATGGCACGTTGTCTCAACACTTCATACATACATACATACATACAACAATGTCCCACAAGAGTCGAGGATTGACAATCTCGAGTGAGTATTACGTGTGGCAGTACTGTGGATAGAATTTGAAGCTTTAAGACCATGGGCATAGACCCCTCTTCCTGAACTTCATACAACCTCTAATCCATGTCATTACATAACTCTTGACACAAGCGATCCGAAGAAGTACATATATACTTTGTTCGGATGCTCGGATTGAAGTTCTGCAAGTTCGAGCAGACATTACAATGCACGCATCGCACGCATTTGACGAGATGACGAGGACTCATGAGAGGCTCGGATCCACCACGACCACCTCGTGTATTAATCATGATTCAGTAGTAGTACAATGCAATACCGCAGTGTACCGCGACCATCAGTCTATAAATATATGCTGAGGGGTCAGCCATTTGAAGGGAGAGAGAGAAGGAACAAGGCGAGGAAGCGCTGTCCATTTTGCTTTGCATATACATCTTTTGAGTGTTTCCTCTTCTTTAAACACTAGTTAGCTCACATATAGCTACTTTTTATCCGGCGGGAGCTGAGTGTTTATCCATTTAAAGTCTAGGAAGTCTACTTTGGTAGCCCACTGTAAGCCTTCTTACATTCTATAAAGCCTCTTTCTCATATATCACACATTGTTGTACACGTTGATAGTTATGTGAGTGTGTTTGCCCAGACTTCGGTACGTGGTTTTCATTTCTGTCTGTATATATATATACTAATATATGTATATATTTCATATATATGGACTAACATTATCGAGTTATGCCTCGATTGAGCCTAGACTTTGGTCTGGAGCGTTTATCTGCGCTTATATATATATATATACACTTATATATATAAACTGTGGTCAGACTCTGTCTGATGAGCTTGGATTTTACATCTGGAGCGTTTAATTGCTTTTGTATATATATTTATATATAATTCCTGTCAGACATATCTGATGAGCCTGGATTTTACATCCGGTGCGTTTACTCGCTTTTATATATATACATATATATAATTGCTGTCGGACATATCTGATGAGCCCGGATTTACATCCGTTGCGTTTACTGGTTTTATATATATATATATATTTACATTTCGTCAGTTCGGAGTCTACTTCGTGGCCTTTTTTAAATTTTATTTACATTACATCTCCGCCTGGAGTTTACTTCGTGGCGAGTTGATCGCTTTTATGACTTTTATTTACATTTTGTCCGCCTGGAGTTTACTTCAGTGGTAAATTGATCATGTTCATATATATATATATATATATATATATATATATTTTACCGATTTTATATATTTACATTTTCGATCCCCTATGGAGTTGCTTTTCGTGGTGGTTGATCCATCATATATATATATTTCTGCTTTTTTTATATATATAATCGCTAATGCTTTCCATACAAATTGCAGATTACGTGTGAGCCTAGGAATCATGTGATCACTGTGTTGATCTCCATCAATCTAGATTCGTTCCCATGATGGACATTTTTAGTCGTAGCAACTTGTACATTATTTTACGTGTTCGAGTTTCTTGGATGGTCATCATGTTTATAAGGAGTTCTAAGATCACAGATATTATTTTCTCGAGGATGCTTCGCATCTCGAAAATAAAAGCAAACAAGCCGAACATTTAATAAAATGGAAATATGAAAAGTTCTCAATTCCTATTGAGCACTGGGTTTGAAAAACCTCTTTGATAAAACTTCATTGCTATATCTTGGTTAAAACTGATTTTTTCTATAAAATTCAAACCTTCTGTATATAGGTGCGAATGAGGCCTCGCACTACTTTCAAATAAATTGCACATTGATCTACACACACACACACATTCATATAACAATTTCTTTAAAGAGTGGCGGTCACCGTGGTAACACGGATGTCGGGGTGCCTAACACCTTCCTCCGCATAATCAAGCCCCGAACCCTTAATGAATCTCTTGGTTTTACAGATTGTTTAGCGTTGTCAAATCACTGGGTCAATATGCTAACCTTTTCGGTTGCGTTGGTGCAACCAGTTAAATACACCAACTGGCGACTCTTAAAGTCAATAGTCGACATTATACATGTCGGACCTTTTTCACTTGTTTTTTCAAACAAATCTCACATTAACATGAGAACACCAAAGAACAAGTAACGAAAAAGGACACCAAAAATCCCGACGTCGATAGGTGGCGACTCTACTGGGGACTCCAGTAAGAGGGCTAAAGCTGCTATTACAAGCTTTTCAAAATTTTTATATGCTTGTGTGTGATTGTTGCATTTACATTTCTGATGAATGTGTACGAATGCATCTTAATTATTGCACTGCTAAATATTTATCTGTGATATTAGTGCTTCACACATGTCATCATTTTGCATAAACGATGAGACACGTTGTATGTAAATGTATATTGTGTGGTCTCTCCACCAGGAGGCTATCTGTCGCTTGTAAGTTTTACATGGACCCGTGGGAAGAATAATTCCCCGGGGCTCAGGAAAGGCACCACTCAGATTCGCTCCAGTTGAAAGACCGGATTAACTTCTCGTCGAGTAGATTGCGATGATCTGGAACCTTCATGCCGAAAAGCCGCGAGAGTAACCCTAAGATAGGTCAACCTCTGATAAACCGAACGCGGAGGAAAGTCTCTACATACTTTCCATTTTCAATTACTTGTAAAAACATTTACTTGTAATTTTATTCCATGTTCATCCATATGTAATGGAAAATATGAAGAATATCTATGCATGACATGTTATCAATTAACAAACCAGTTTTGCAGGATAAATTCCTAAAACAGACATGTTATGGTAACATTTACATTACCCTAAGACTAAACTACGTAAGTCTTTTGTAGGGAAGCAATTGGGCTTGTTACCCGCCCAAAATCCAAAAAGGCCACAAGCCTACAACCAATCATGTCTTCTTCCGAAAAGTCTAATCCTATTTCCCGAGAAGAATTTGACGGATTGAGTAAACAAATCATAGACTTGGCTGTTCTACTAAAAGAATTACACCAGTCTACTTAGGGTACGAAGATACCTACACATACAGAACCCTTTACACAAGGAGTTCAAGGTCTGGAGAAAACAATTCCAGAACATCAGTTGGATACAACCAACAAAGACACTGAAGGCACCCATCTCCAAGGAGATCCAGACAACGGTGACATTAGGAAGAAGGTCCTTCAAATGGAGGAAACCATTCGTGTTCTCAAAGGGATTGGAACTCATGGCAGTGTTTCATATACAGACCTTTGCATATTCCCTGGTCTTCATTATCCAGAGAAATTTAAAGCCCCTGATTTTGAAAAGTATGACGGATTAGGGGATCCTTATACACATTTAAAAGTGTTCATTGGAGAACTCGGATCTTATGCTGAAAATGAAAAGCTCGTAATGCAATTGTTTTTAAAAGTCCGACTAGAGAAGCCTGTTCATGGTATACTAGATTAGACAACTCTAAGATCCATAGTTGGGAAGAGTTGGCCCACGCCTTCCTCACTCAATACAGTTTTCAATCTCAGATGGCTCCTGATCGGTACCAAATTACAAAAGTCAAGAAATAGTCTAATGAGTCATTCAGAGAGTATGCTCAAAGGAGGAGGCGCCTTGCTGCTCAAGTTATTCCTTCCATGGCAGAATCAAAAATGGTCATAACTTTCATAGATATATAGGAAGCTCCTTTCTATGAAAGAGTTCTAGCTGGTATTGGCAAGCCATTTTCTGAAATGATCAAACACGGCGAGATGGCTGAAATGGGATTGAAGTCCGGTAAGATTCAAGACCTAGTCATCTTAAAGTCTTACGAGCACATCCAAATCCGATCTTATGGATACAACCCCCAGAGGGTCTATAAAAAGAAAGAGGAGGATGTTTCCCTGATGCTACAAGGACAAAAAGGAAATCCATGCATGCCTATGCAGAGGAGAAACTACTCCCCTTTTCCAGCACAATCTTCAAACCCTCAATTGCCTAAAAGTGGAGAAGTGAAGCGGCCTCGAACGTTCACACCCTTAGGGGACTCACTCGAGAATATTCTTGCTCTTCTGATTGCTCAGAGGAAAATTACACATCTTCTTCCACCAGCTAACCCTAATGGGAAGGGTTTTAATGCTACTCGGAGGTATGCTTACCATGCCGGGGCACCCAGACATGATACTCAAGATTGTTGGGCCTTGAAGCATAAGATTCAAGATCTAATAGACAATGGTGAGATCGTGGTCACTAAACCCGATCAACCTCACATTCAAGACAACCCTCTTCATCAACACAAAGAAAAAGAGGTCAACATGATCTGTTGGAGCACTGGACATGGTTCCAATTCTACTGGTGAATCATCCAAACCCATCAAAGACGGTGTTGACAAATGGGATTATGCAGAGTTTCAGTTTACCATGGAACGAAAAATGAAAGCTCTTTGCAAACAAATTGAGCAATTGGCAGAACTGGTGACCCACCATCATCAAGTCACACGCCAATTAATTAGGCAGGAGCACGCCTATCTTCTTCTATTTGTTATGAATGCTTCATCAACACCTTCAAAAAGCAAAGCTATGGAGGATAAGGCTGCAAAGCGAGCAAGTGCTAAAGCCCGTCGGGATTTTGCCAATAAAAGGGAATTCACCTATTTGGGCCAATCTATGGAGGAGATACTTCAAATGTTGATCAACGAAGGAAGAATCACATTCCTTCTACCTCCAATCAATCCTCATTCGTATGGTTCAACTCGATGAAATGTGTCAATATCATTCACATTCTCACGGTCACAATACAGAAGAATGCTGGGCACTCCGCCATCTCATTCAGAATTTTATTGATAGCGGTGTCCTGCAAATAGCGGATGATTACACTGTGCAACTTAAGGGTGGGAATGCATGCCCTACCCAATGGAAGGGATCGAGAGATTATATCAAAGTGGATGATGAGACTGTCAAAGTATTTCCCATATAACCAATTCATCTCAAAGGAGCTGACAATCCTTTGAAAGTGGCCGCACCAGAGCCAATTCCTTTACCTTGTAGACTAGAACATCCTGTTGTCAGCTTACACAAAGTTCCATGGAATTATGGAGAAGCTGAAGGATCCACGTCTCATACTACTACTACAGTGTCGAAAGAAAATCCACTGTACCTTCCTAAACGGGTTATCAAGCCTACTTGTGAAGTAAAGGGGAAGTTGCCCATGGAGAAGATTGAAAAATTCCTCCGTACTATGGGCCATAATAAAGCCAAAGTGGTTTTAAGCTTGCGAGAAACTCCACACCAGATTTTAATTCTGGACCTGGTTTTCTCTTCCGAGGAGCATCAGAAGATCTTGCTAAAGGTTTTGGAAGAAGCCTACCTGCCAAAATCAATGAATGTAGAAAAATTTCAACATTTGGTTGATCACATTTTCAACAACAATATGATATCCTTCACTGATGACGACATACCTCCTGAAGGGACCGGTCATTGCAAACCACTGCACATCGTAGTGTTGTCTTCCGGATACATGCTAGCTGGAGTATTGATAGATGGAGGTTCATCTCTGAATATCTGTCCTTATGCCACCTTGATGAAGATGAATATCAATCTCAATCGAATCCAAAGTAGCCATACGATCATCCGAGCTTTTGATGGATCTCGGCGAAATTTCGTTGGAAATATTGAATTGTCAATTGAGATTGGTCCTAATACATTCAACGTATCCTTCCACGTCCTCAAGATAGATTCAGGATACAACCTGCTATTGGGGAGACCATGGATACACATGGCTGGAGCTGTTCCCTCCACCTTACATCAACAACTCAAATACATCATCAACAACAGTCTAGTCACTGTCAATGCTGAGCTGGAATGTCCTAGATCAGGAACTCTACCAATTATCAGCTTCAATTCAGAAGTTGAGCAGGCCAGTTTCCATAGTCTGGAAGTGAGTAACACGCAATACCATTCTATTGGAGCGCCACTTCCCATACCCAAGATTTCTGATGAGGTTATGTCAGCCACTCAAGAAATGATGTTATTGGGTTATCAACCTGGACAAGGGCTTGGTAAGGATCAACAGGGTATTAAGCACCCTATCCAAATGTCCAATCAAATTGGGATAGCCGGGCTAGGCTATTCTGCTAGTTCCACTCACAGGAACCCTCATAAGCATAAGTAGGTTCCCCAAACTTCCGCCGCACGGCGATTTTCTATACCTTTACCGCATGAGTTGATGCAGTCTCCAGTAAAGGTACCAGCCCATGCTATGGCTATGCTATTTTCGAAACCAGTGCCAATCAAAGCTAAAGAGGTGCTGATTCCTGATCCCGAAGCGGAAGGAAAGGAACAGAAACGTAAACATGACCTTGCCTTGATGATGGCAGGCATTCGCGTTATTGTTCATAATGAACACACCAACAGATACACCCCAGACGATGATTGCCCAGATGTCATGGTTATCATTCGGGAAAAGGAGGACACTGACGATCCTTCTATCACTACAGTCCATCAGGACTTTTTCCTCAACAATTGGAGCAGCACTCTATACATTGGTCGACGAGGGTAAAATGGACAGAAAATTCCTCTGCCCTATAGATAACTTTAATTGCTTGCTTTCCTTTACAACACTAGCAGTTATTTTATCACGTACATGCTAACACTTTTGTATGATCAAACAGTTGCATATATTAAGTGAAAGCATATTTTTGTTTCAGGACTCTGAATTTAGATATGAAT